>VXBI01012908.1:68286-284329 GCA_013397375.1 Toxostoma redivivum
AAAAAAGCCAAACCGTTTAAACCCCCCAAACAAGCCTAAAAGAACATCCAACAAAACACACCATCATCTGTTACACATTTTTAAGTCTTTGCATTGTCTGCATGTTGTGCAAATTTTTATATTTTTTTCCTAGTGCTACTTGGAATACTGTTAGAGTATACTAGAAAATTATTTTTTCATTATCATTACACAGAATACAAAATCTTAAAGTCAATTAGTCTTCTACAGCTTAATTCAGTTAGCTTCCTCAACCCCTAGAATGACTGTGAAATGAATGTTTACGAGTATATATATTTAAAAAATGCACTCAACCCAAAACTTACCACAATAAAAGCTGAAGGGATGACAACTTAAAGCAAGTAAACTAGGTCATAACAGTTTGTAAATAACTGAAAATCTTTGTACCATGATGGTAAAACCTAGACTTCTAAACAAGGCAAAAAAAGAGTATGAGGATGTGAACAAAACAAGGAAGATAATCCCAAGTAAGGAAAAGGAAAAAGAAAAGGAAAAGGAAAAGGGGAAGGAAAAGGAAAAAGAAAAGGAAAAGGGGAAGGGGAAGGGGAAAGGAGAAGGGGAAGGGGAAAGGAAAGGAAAGGAAAGGAAAGGAAAGGAAAGGAAAGGAAAGGAAAGGAAAGGAAAGGAAAGGAAAGGAAAGGAAAGGAAAGGAAAGGCAGTCTCTAGATATTGATCTTAATTCTGGTTTTGGCTACATTAATTTTCACAGAAACCAGGAGAGCAAAAAATTCCCCTTCTCAAAGGTCACTTAGAAAGATTTGAGATGGAAGTCATGGGAAGCAGGAAACTCAGGGAATGTTTCAATATTTTGATATCAGTCTATGAGTATCAAAGTGAAAGTATTTACAATCTGTTTAGTTATTCATAAGAAATACAGAAGCTTCTGCAGTATCAAGAGTTATGAATAGTTTCTAGTGTTTGAAGCAAGATAACAAAACCATAGTCCATTTAGTCCAAAAGAGTAGTCCATTCTTACTTCTGCCACGTGGCCGTGGGTTTAGATTTGTTCCATGAGATAATTATTAAATTTACCTGCGTCTCAAGGTTGTTTTGTTTGTTAGAGTTGTTTGTTTGGTTGTTTTTTTGGGGAGTTCTTTTGTGGCTGCAGGTGAATGGGTATTGCTCCTGGGGTTTGGTGAGGGTTTTGGGGTTTCTTTAAGAACAAGTACTATGAAACAGGGCGTGATGGCTGAAAACCTGGACCTATCCAAATCAGTAATAGATCCCTCAATCACATTGTAATGATTTTATCCAATAATTAGATTTCTTCATCCTTAATTAAACTGCCTATAAATTTATGAAAGCTGGAGCTTGATTTCAGGAAAATGGCCTCTCTTGAGTTTAATCTCAGTCTGTCCATCTTTCCATAAAATTTCAGAACTCTATTCTTCCTCCTGTCTGAGCTTTCACGTCAGCAGATGATTTGGACTACAGTCTGTATTCTGCAGCAGGATGTATGGTGGAAAGCTTTGCCACTCTCCACAGCCATCCAGTGATGGTCAACAATCAGTACTGTGGTTGGATGCACTGCTTGAATTTGAGCTTTTTGTCCAGCAGAGTCTTAAAGCTTCAAGGATGGAGACTGCAGTGTCCTTGGGTAATTTGCTCCAATGTTTCCTGAAAGAATAAGATGTTTTCACATTTCGTCTGAACCTCCCAGACATCAATTTTTGGCTATGGCAGATCATTGTTACTGCTCTCAATTTCTCTTGCCTGTAAAAAATTCTTAACACCTATGCTGGTCAACAATGATGAGGGAAAAACAAGAAGCTTAGATTTGGATACCTGTACAAACTAGATTTTTGTGAACTGGAGTCTCTACTACTAAATGGAGACCCATAAACATTCTGAAATATTTTTTTTTAATTTCTAATAATATTCCACTTTGTGAAAAACTGATTACATAATAATTTAATATGTAGAAATTTTTTCTTCTTATCTGAGCCTGGCAGTTTTCACTTGAGTTCTGGTTCATGTCCTAATGAATAAATAACTTTAAAACAAACAAACAAACAAAAAAGTCAATTTGAGATTAGGAATTTCCCTGTTTTTTTCCTTTCTTACCTTATTTTTCAGCACATTCTCTGCAGAACAGGGTAGTGAGGATGCTTTCCTGGAAGTCACTTTAGCAGCATTTTGAGAATGGTGATTGTCCTCCACAGTGCCATGAGAAGTGAGCCGTTCTCATCTTGAAATGTTAAGTTATATTATCAAAAGAAACACATCTGGTGAAACACATCTGGTTTAACTAAATGTGGCCTTTGTGCAAATAGTATAGATAATTTAACCAGACAAACTGAGTGTTGTGAATAAGTAAAAACATTCTCACTCTTCAGTATTCTTTCTAATTCATTATTGTCCTGTGGCAGTTTAGATATAGCAGTGTTTTCCTAGTTTCTCTACCAGTCTGAAACCTAACAACCAGCCTCTGGCTTGGTAAAAAAGAAAAATTTCCGAGACAAATTATGCTTAAAAGAACAAAAGCCATCCTATTCATTTTAATAACTGTTGAACCATACTGTACCTTTTAATTAAATGTAAGAAAAGGTGGTTTTAATGTCCTGTCATAAGACAGGAGGCTAAACTCTCGTAGAAAGGAATCTCATTAAAGTGTATTGGGTCACACCCATTTCAGTGCCTGGTTTTCAGAAGAGATGAGATACAATTATTTTTGCTTACAGTATAACTAGGATGCTAGCAGAACGTCCTTGATGCTGGTAAAAACTGATGCTGCCCTTAAAATATTAGATATGATCCAAAGAGAGGAAGTGCTGCCCACGCATGGAGGGCAGGAGAGGTTAGATGTAACTCTTCGGTCAATGGAAAAACAGGGGATCCTCACAAAAAGTGTATGAAAATTACTTCATCCACAAGCTGTAAACAAGCATATCCTAGCAACAGGAATGCATTAAGAATTGTATTGATATAAACACCATAATACTTGGGCTTAAGAGCTGTGTTCTTAGTAAAAGTTTGGAAAGCAGTTTGTTCAATGTGGTGAGCAGTACATTAGTGCACTGATGCATCTCCAGAAAAACTGTTGAAGGAAAAACATGTCTTTTCATTGAACTTTCTAAGAAACATGTAGTGGCATTAACTAAACACCACACTTAAGTCAGTCATGAAGTCAACTGAAAAATGCAGAAGTTTTTTCTAGTCTTCTCTGCAGCACTTTATGAGACTTTTCCTCATTGGAGTCTTTTAGTTCATATACAGCAGCAGAGAAATATGGTTAAAAAAATAATTGAAAAGACTGAAACCCTTTAATGGAGCAAATATATAAAAATAGAGGTATTTATTAATTGTTTTTCAGTGCAGTACTGTTTGATGTATCCCAGGCTATTTGTAGCATTTTTGTCCATATTGTATTTTTTTCATTATCTTCTTCACTACAGTTATACAACTTTCTAAAATTATTGTTTCTATGGAAGTATGTTTATGGTAAATATGTTGGCCTAGTCTCCCAAATGTTATTACTAAGGTTGTGTTGCCAAACCTCTGCAACAAAAATATTTTTTCAAGGTATTAATATTATGTTATAGGATGGCATTTTTTAATAGACTGTCTCAAAAACTCCTTTAGGTACACTTCTGCAATCTCTAAAGAGTTAGATAACTCTAAAGTTAGATACACCAGGTGACTCTACAGAGGGCTGCCCCAGGTTGTCTTTTGACAGCCCTTGTTGCGAGGAAATGTGAAATATTCTCCTGATGAATAATAGCAGTGCTACTTTTTACTCTGGAGAGGCAACAAGAGCTCTGTTTTTTCCCTAATGATCAGAAAAGCTGACTACACACAGAAGCCTTTATACCACCAGATAAAAGTGATAGACACTACACATTATCAGTATCTTACTGAGATACAGAATCCATGTGAGCTCAATGCCAGTTGTCCATATGATCTGTACTTTAGCATGTACTTTAGCATGGAAAAGTAAAGGAAATTGTCTGAGACTTTGCATACTAGAGATGCAGTTTGAGCTGCTCTGACTGGAAGGGGTAAAGGATAGAAAACATTTGTGTGAAAAGATTGTCTTATTTGTGTTTATTGACACTGAGCAATTTTTCTGCTCCGATTTTTTCTGACAATTGGAGTCTCTGTTTGCAGATGAAATGCAGTTTCTGATATCTAAAGTGCTTTGTGTCTTTCTCCAAGAAATGAATTGGTTTGACAATGTGCTGGTATTGCTAAACATTGGTCACAGTACACAACACAATATCAGTTCAACACATTATCACTAAATCCAATCACTTTGCAGAAAGATGACATTTTATTGAATCCATTTTCCTTTATCAAAGAACAATTTCTACTTACAAAAAATTGCAGTTTAAGTGATTAATGAACAACTGTATAGAAGAATTTTATCCAATACTGACTATAACTATCAAATAGAAGAAGTCTAACTGTAAGTCTGGGGATCTAAGAGAAGCAAAGGGGGCTGCATGTAATTTTTTCACTTAAAAGACAATATTGTGGCTGTGTAGCATCATTTTTCCATGGAGTAATCTGTAAAGTAGGTAAAAACAAGTAATTTAATACAAGCAATGCACAGCCCAGAAGTTGAAGCAGTCATTCAACTGCATATTAAATCAATAAAAGAAGGTTTTTAGGTAAAATCAGTTTGTTAGAATAATTAATAATTAATAATTAAATAATTTGTCAGAATAATTAAGTTCTAAGGTCTATCAGGGTGCAATATTTCATATAAAGAGCTGAATCACAGCATTCTGAGAAGTCTAGTACATGTGACATGGGTTTTGTTCTGTCAGTATGAAATTCAGTCCTACATGCTCCTAATTTTTGCATCAAATTGGAAATGGAAGACTTTATTTTAGATAAATAGCCTGTATTCTTTTAGGGGTTTTTGAGTGAAAGTAAAAGCTTTCCAATTAATGCATCAAGCATATATTTAAAATTTAATTGAAGTGATAAATTAGTGTTATATTCCTTTTAAGTGTCATATTAGCAGGATGGCATTCACATTTCTATTGACATAAACAATTCCTATCAAAATAATTATTTTTAATATTTTTACAAATCAAAAGAAGTACACATGTGCTCAGATAAAACTATTTCTGACAGAAACATGCCTCATTTCTGACAGCAACATGACTCATTTCGGACTCCTGAATATTCAGAACTTGTACAGAAAAACTTGTGTAGACATGTTCAGATCACCTCACTCAGCCAATGTAAAATCAACTCTTTCCAGACTATTTATGGTACTTTTATTAACCTGTTTTCAAAGGCTTCCAGGCAAATAGGAAGGCTGAGGAGTCTCCCTGTTTACCAGTAGATCCAAGGATTAGGCATTGGAAAGCTTTTTACCCTGCAATTTAAAATTCTTCCTTGTTATGCTATCTTCTGTAAATATGGGAAACATCTCTGCTCTTGCTTTTGACATAAATATTATCATTCTTTTCCCTCACTGTTCTTCCTTCACCTTATGCCCCTTGAATTGAGCAACTGCAAATTCTTTTCATTTCTCTGGAAATGAAATCCTCAGAATTCTACTTTAGATAAGGTTGTTATCTGCTATTCAGGTAATGCTCACATTTGAACATTCTAGGATAATGTTTATATTTTTGGCTTGTCTTTTAAGTAACTCAGATTCTTGAGTCTGGCATCCCTGTTGGGACAGTTTCAAAAAAAGGTGTGGCAAGCACACAGACCACTTCATGACTTATTGGTAAGGGTACTTGCATGGAGTTGAGAAATGCAGGTTGCTTTTGAAAAGAAGGGAGTTGAATTTGTCCTTCATACCCTTAATGAATGCTGGAATTTATACAGAAGAAAGCTATGATTGTTTGTACCTCTTCTGAGTTAGCTAACAAGAAAGCTGTAAAAGTGATAGACAGGTGGAGTCCTTGGAAGGATTTACCAACCTGACTGACTTTATGATGAAACAGCTACATGGATGAGTGGAGAGCAGTGAGTATTATCTACCTGTCTCTCACAACATCCTCCTAGGCAAAGTCAGGAAGTGTATGCTGGATGAGTGGACAGTGAAGTGGATTGATAACTGGCTGAATAGCAGATCCCTGAGAGTCAATATCAGTGACATGGGATCTAGTTGGAAGCCTGGCACAAGCAGTGTTCCCAAAGGTTCAATACTGGGCCTAGTATTGTTTAACTTATTCATCAGTGACTTGCTCAGAAGGTGTTTCACTCCATCCAAGTTCGCTGATGCATCAAAACTGGGAGGAGTGGCTGATACCCCCAGGTGCTATGCTTACCCTTCAGAAAGACCTTGACAGGTCAGACAGATGGACAGAGAGGAACCTTCAGAAACTCAGTAAAGACAAAGGCAGGGTTCTGCATCTGGGGTGTAACCCCAGACACCAGCATAGGCTGGGACTGACCTGCTGGGAAGCAGCTCTGCAGAGCTGGAAGTCCATGAGTCAGCTTTGTTTTGCTTTTTATCTGTAAATGAGATAAGGGAAGTGCTGGATGATTTAATAAAGGCTGATAGGCTCACTTAGTCCAGTAATCGGGTTGTATGACCATTATTCTTACAGCTCCACTGAAGTGATTGGCTGAGTACTGGGACCCTTCACCCTTTGTCATATTCCTGGCCATAACCTTGCCAGATATATCTCTCTTTCATCCGAAGTATCTATCAATTTGCACTTATATTTGTTGTCTACTATTTCAAGTGACCACACACACTCTCCAAGGTTTTTTTGCTCATACATCTTAATATTAATCACTATAAACATCACTGTTCTTTGTTGGAGAGCTCGCAGGAAGCTGTTTTATGTTATTGGTTTAACATGTTACAGAGCTTCTTCATTATCTCTGAGCTGCCACTCTGCACGGGAAATTAGTAATTGCCAGAAGGGTGGGTGTGTATCTGCTTCTTATGCAGTCTATGATTTAGGATTATTATAATCTTAAATTTGTTGAGGTTTTTTTTTAGGTAAGGATTGGTATGCTTGACTTGAAGTGTTTGTTTCTCAGATTAAATAGTTAGAATCGCTAATAAACCCAGACTTTCTATTTTGCCACACCCCTATAGACTAAATAAATAATTTCTTCATAATGCCCTTTTATGACTCCTTTTTGCATATATAAAGCATGTACACACACACACACACACACACACACACACACACATATATATACACTTTCCTTGTAAAGCATACTGCAGTTTTTGTCCTGTCAAAGCTTTAGCATGTAGGAAATATTTCAACCTGCATCACTCCATGTGTGTACATGTACTTACTCCCTGTGCTTTAACCTAATAATCTAAAAGCTTGTGACAGTAAGTGTAGAGTGGTTTCCTTGTCTGCAGCAGCATTCTTTCAAAGGGAAGGTTCCCTGGTGAATTCATTATTACACAGAAGTCCCACCCCCATGAAACTGCTGTAGACACATAACAGGATTACTGTTCAAGAGTTTAGTAGGATACAAGTAAAATTGTTCCAGTCAGTCATCAGCAAGCATCTTTGACTAAGGTAGGAGAATGCTTTCTTTTACACACCTCATGAAAACATAAGGAAGCATTTCTATTTATTTTCTGTACATAAAATTACATATTACCTTATTAGTTCACTTATATTAAAAAAAGAAAAAAAGTGATTTTTTAACTTGCTTGAATCTGTCCCTATAAAATTAATTTGTTAAGGTTAGTGCAGTCACAGTCAGTCAAACAGTAGATGTGAAGATTGCTTTAGTGTTTGGAGACGATATATAGATCAAATATATTTTAAAATACTAAAGGGAGAGCTTCTGTACTTAATAGATCATTAATGATTTTGACAGCTCATACTTGGGGGAGTTTGTTGCTTAACATAATTTCCCTGTTTCTTGTAGTTTCATAGCAGCAAGTAAATGAAAATTTTAGTTTCAAAATATTAGCTGTTGTATATTCTATCTTGAAAAAGGATACATATTTTGTCTGTGAATTGTAGTTTTGATAATGGTAGCTCTCAATACTGACAGAAAGGATTTGATATGAATCTTCTAATTTCATTAGCTAAAGAATGTGTCAAATGTATTCATGTAATTCTCAGGAAAGAAATTAGCTGGATCTAATTACCTAATGGCATAGAAGTGCTCTCAAAATGTAGAGCTGCCTAATCGATGTGGTGACAAATGAAATGATCTGTGGTCTGCAAGGTTAGGAGTTAATTGAATGAAGTGACAGTATTGACAGTATTTTATTTTTTCCAACAGCTGCTCATGTATTCCTGATGGAAAGCTTGGTTTTATTCTTCCTTAAAGTAATTGCACATTCATCCTTAATTGAAATTCCTGGGTTTTATCTAGTAAATTGCTTTTAGGCAGAGCAAGGGTCTTTGACATTTATACTTTGGAAATTTAAGTTGTCGATGTGATATATAGAGCACCTACTTGTAACTATAAGTGACTAAAAATCATTTTAACCTGCACTGAAAATTTTCATCTACTCTCAGATTCTAAAAGCTTGTGTGAGTGCTGGAAAATACCTCAATTTATGTAATATATTTCATGTTTTAGATACTGTTTGCTCTCCACATTACTGTATGAAGAAATATAACACATTTCCATTTTGTTGAAGTTTTCATCAGTTTGCATAGCCAGGTACATACAACATAAATTATTTCATTGCAGATAAATTAAGAATACTATTTAATGACTTCTAGATCCTTACTAGAGTCAAAGTCCAAATCCTAGTAAGTCTTCTTAGTTGGATTCCAACACCAGAAATGTCACAAGTAATGTTTAAATGATTGTCCAGTCTCAAAAAAAAAATTAAAATAAAATAAAATAGGAAAGCCAGCTGCTTTTCCTGCACTTCCTACAACTGCTCCATCTTCGGGGAACCCAGTGATCAGAATTAACTTCTTTTTTCTGACTCTGCACACCCACTTGTACTCAGTGAAAGCCCGTATCTGCCAATTGGTTCTGGCAACCTAATGTATTTGAAGAATGCTCTTTTCAGTGGGTTGGACTAGATTGCTTTTGGAATCCATTCCAACCCAAACTATTCTATGATTTTTGCCCTTTCTTTGCTCATCCAGCAGCAGCTATCCTGAATGTGTCGATTTTAACACCACCTCGTACTGGGAAAAGGAGGGAAACAAAGATTCAGAAAAAATGTGGTTCCGCTGCAGAAACATAAATGGAGTCATTAACTCATGTTTAAATAAAGACACAGTAAAATAGAAGATTAAAACAAGCTGGATAGGAGTTTGGCATGAGGTAACAGCATTACCCTATGCTTTACCACAGGGGTGATTGATGTACTGACAACATAGCTGATGTCACAATCAGTAATAGGTGTGAAGGTATGCCCAAATCCTGGAATAGAATTTTAATATGGAGATATCTGAAGATATCCAAGTTGTAGAAAGACAGGATGTCTCGGTGATAACCATGTACCACAAAAATTACTGCCACTGAAGAGCTTGGCAGCCCTAGTTTCACCTTTTAGACTTAGGACCTCTTCACTGACCTAAACATGCTGTGATTCACTGTGTCCAGGGGCACTGGACATGTGTCAAGTAGCCTGCCAGGCAGATTGTTTTTGCTACCTGTGGTTTGGGGGAGTCAGTTATGCTAAGTCCAGAAAACAGTAATTAATTCAGCATGTACTGAAAGTTTGTTATACTATAGATATGTGATAAATAATTTTCTTCATCACTTGAACCTTTCAACAGGGAATAAAGTTTTGATAAGGAACTAGAAACTGTTTCTCAAATACCAAGTTCTTTTTAGGACATCTGCGTGGCACATGAATTTTTAGCATGTTTTGGGAGTGTATGAATTTTAGACAACTTGATTCTCCTATTGCAGCTCTTACCCCTAGGGTTCTCGAGCAGGGGCTTATACCTTTCAACTATTTGGTTTCAGGGAGGTACTGTGCAATGCAGCAATATGAACAGTGATCTCCACTGACACTAACCTGATACTGACAAAACTGTGATGAGCAAATAGTTTTGTTTTTCTTGATTTATATAGAGTTTAGACATATTCAACACTAATAGGATGGCCTGCTATCCTTAGTGGGCTTTAATCGATAATCATGCTTTGGCTATTGCTGAAATAATTTTATTTTTACAACAGCCTTTGGACCTCGGTTTTCCCCCATTCATCTCACTTGTCCTCCAGTGCTTAACATACATGAACTGAACAGGTTCCCTCCATTCCTTTAACTTGGAAGCAAAACAGCTTTGAGAAGGATCTCAGAACTGAGCAGTGAAATAAAGTCTGTATCCTTTGAAACTTGACAATGAACAATAATCCTCCTTTTCTTCTCATACTTGAATGTCATCCATATTTAATGTGTTAAAAGTTTCTACAGTGCTTGCTTTATCTTTTCTGTTTTAATTTCCCACTGTCCCTCTCTGAAACAAAGCATAAAACATCCAGGTGCATGATTTGGACCTGGGGTGGGTTTTCAGAGTAAGGAGCAAAAAATGAAAGAAAATGGAGGAGGGGAAGAAAGTGTCTAAAACTTGTACCCACAAATATTTATTACATATAATTCACATTTTGTAGCTAGAAAAGTACAAAGAAAAGTAACTCACTCTGACCAAAGTGCAATCTGACTGTATGGAGAGAATATAAATTTGATATCTTAGAAATTTAGGATAGATGCAGAACACAAACATATTGTGTAGGGAGAGAGGGAAGGAGAAATCCTTTATTGCCTGGCAAAGAAAGAACCGCCATAACTACTTTTGTTTACTGCAGAATGAACTGCTATCCTGTCCCTACTACACAAGTAGGATAAAGTAACCTGGCCAAAAGTGACCTTATGGTGAAATTGCCTTATGCAATCCCTTTTATTGCATTTTTAACACTATGTAATAACAATTGAAAAACAGACGGCACTGTGAAGTGCAGTTTGGAAGAGAGAACAGAGAGGGATTTTTGGGATGAGGATTTTTTTTTTGTTTGGGATTTTGTTTAAGTTTTTGATTTTTAATATATAGAAGTTTTTTGTTTTTTGGCATTTTGGTTTTTTGTTTAAATCCATCCTTCAGGAAAAAGCTGCTTCAGTTATCTTGTTAGAAGGTAAGAGGAAAATCAATAGCAGAAATTTTAACACACTGTGCTAATATTATGATCCTAAGCACCTCAATTGCTTTTTCATTAAAGAAGCAGGTTTGAGCTCTTAAAATTCCTTCTTTCTGGGTTTCTGAAATAAGCCCATGCTGACTGTGATAACATAGCCACAGAGGCGAGGCTTAGAGCATGATGGAGTGATATTTTTTTTCCTCCACTTCTCTCTCTATTGAGAACTGGTGAAAAGAGGGAAAAATACTTACAAGAATAGAGATTTTACTAATAATGTTGTGCAGAGCTTTGAGGACAAACAGTCATCATAGAATATATTGATAGCATCTTCTTAATAACTCCCCTATATCTGCTCATACCAACCTGGCTAGTAGCTGGTAGCTAATAATGTAGCTGCTAATTTGCTGGGTCTGATAAATGCACCTCTGAATGACAGGGGGACTTCTCATGCTAATAGTTGCTTCATAAATGCTTATTGCCGACCACTGGAAAAAAAAATCCATTTATTGTGCTGAATATTCTGATTGCAATATATATTTATAAAAGTACAATATCGTCCTTTCCCTTTCACTTTCCTAGGAGTGAATCATACAAAAATTAAGATACATAGTAGAAAAAACCTTTTTGGACCATTTCCTTGCTCCACCTTGTTTTTCCCATATTATTTCTCCTCTCTCAATTTACCTTTAGGGAGAAAATAATGCAATTGCAAATGCCAGAGATAAAATTACTTGTAAATGTAGCAATTGGTCTGGAGATCTCTAACCATTCAGTAGCTTATGGCAAGTGGATGTGCACAAATAACACCTAGTGTTGTTTGTCTCAGTCTAGGGTGTTTTTTCCCATGCCTAGTTGCCTCCTAAGAGGCAATTTGAAAGAGGCAGTCTTTGAAAAGCAATGGCTGTTCTCACAATGGAAACCACACTATAACCCCAAAAGGCAAGTAGCTGTGTAGAAGAGCATGGAAGAGTAGCATAGCACATAGCTAAATAATATTTTGGGGAACCCTCTTTTGAATAAGAAATTCACAATAAAATAGAAGTGAGATATTCCTATGATTGAACATTGCACACAGAGCCATAACAAGGAAGCAGTAGAAAGAAAACAATTGGCACTTGATCAAATTTCCTCCTTCAGTAACTACAGTCTATATGGCAGGCACCTCTCTCCCCTCTATTAACTTTTGTTCTGACATACACTAACTTCATAGGGATTATTTAAAACTCACCACAATGAAGTATTTATCTTTTAAGTAAATTTCTTTTGTGATAAAAACATTGATGCAGTACAAATACAGAAATAGGAATTAGGAGTCTGTATGTGCTACTTGAGGTCTTGTAATTACAACAAAAATAGTTGTTCTTGGCTTGATACGGAAATATTTCATTTTTCATTGTGCATGGATTTATGTCACCAAAAAATCAAATGAATGGGCAAGTTTACAAGATTTCAATCTTGTTTTCTTAACAAAAATCTGTAAGGTAATGAGGTATTTGCAACCCAAATTTTACATACGGTTGTATATTATATAGATATATAAATCAGGTGTCAAATGCAGAAACAATGTGTGCTATTTAAAGCATATATAAAGATTTCTTTAGATTCTACTTTCATCTTTAGATTTCTACTTTTTTTTACAATATAAATATGAGCATAGAAAAATATGAAGCTGTAAATTCAGATATGCACATATATTTAGTACATATATATATACACATATAAATATAAGTATTTATACATAATTCTCCACTGCAAGTTCTGGAATTAACTTCTGTTACATATATATATGATAATTTTGATGTGTATTTACACAAAGGTGAGACTCATTCTTGAATCTTTTGAAATGTAAAAATATCTTTGAAATGCAATACCATTCATGAAGAAAGATGTACTTCTGAGAAGAAGGCTAGAGAGTGTATAACAGTCTATATTGATGCATAAGGAGCAACAAGGTAGCTATTAATTGTCTAGGTAATAATTCTTTCAATGTATTTGTAGTTTTGCCATGGTTTTATTTACTTGACTTCCCTGTAGTAAAGCCCTGTCAAAAGACTTCTAACTGGTTTAGCAATCAGTTTTACAAGTGGTCTGGATAATTCATCTACAGTGTTAATTCTATTTAGATTCCACTAATTCTACTGAAAGCTATCCAGCATTATTTGACCTTATATTCACTTAATTGAAAATGCTATTGACACAGCAAAAACCACACAAGTGTAATTATGCATTTCTTTCTCGAAACTGGCATATTGTAGGGTAATATTTTTTCAGCCAGCTCTCTGATACTCAGAGTTTTTGCCTTGACTTTACGTCATTAAAGTACCAAGGGTATCCTATCTGATCAGAAGGAACAAAAGTAATTTTCTGGAGAGTTTAAGAGACCATTTGGCACCTAATAGCTGAATAGAAGCCTACGTATAAGCTAGATAAGAATCTAGAATTTCTTTATCCAGAGTTTTCCCATAAATTAACACACTTGCCAGTACATCTTATTTGTTCATAAATTTAAGTTGAGGTGACTGTGCCTGAAGCTCACTTTCCTATTTTAATTTAAGCTTTTAAAAGGGAGACCTTCACAAATACAACTAATGCAAACATGGCATACACACTCTCCATTCTCTCTGTAATAGCTGTTCACAAGTGAACAGCCTTGAATGTTATAGAGAATATAGCTATAGATAAGATTAAGATTTGGTTGTTTGATGCTGTAATTTTCTGGATTCATGTTGGATTTCACAGAGTTGCCAGTCATGATGAGTTCTATCAAACATGCAGTTAATGGATTCAGTTTGATAGAGCTATAGCATGGTATGGGCTTACTTCTGGCAGTTCCTTACATTGACATGTCATTTCTCAAGTTTTCCCTCAAAGTTATTCTTCTAGCTCACCTTGGTTCTGGACTTTGACCAAGCTGAGCAGGTGAGCCTTTGGACAGGTTGCTGTCAAAAATAATGAAGGCATTTTTCCACCTTTAGCTGGGAAATGCTCTGAGTAGACTGTCAGCTCTTGCTGCTCCTATTTTCCCCCTCTATCTCTCACTTGTGAGCTCACTGGGCTACTGACTAACACTGATCTATGCCTCTGCAGTTCATTGGGCTGAGGAAGGCATATGGGTATCAATTTTTTTAAAAATAAAGTCTTAAAACAAAAAACATCCACAAGTCATAAGTTGATTCCAGACTTTGTGAGTAGAAAGGCAATTATATTATTTTAAACTAGGTCACCTAGACCATGTGCAAACATTGATCAAGATACTATACTGCAAAATAGTTATTTTCTTAAATGCTATCTCATTCTAACACTCTGAGTGTTTGTCAAGAGTGGGAGAAGGATTGTGAGAAGAGTAAGAAGAATTATTTTGATTCTTGAAATAAATGAGGAAGAAAATAATATGTCATTAAGTTGCTAGGTGCATCTCTTCATTTTTTGTTTGTTTGGTTGTTATTTTTCCTTAATGTCAAGACACAGATCTGTTATTTTGACACAAAAGAGAAACATTTTCTTACTTTCTTATCCAGGAGCTGTCAAATAAATCTCTGTCAGGTGAATCTAATGTTTGCAGAAAAGCAGTTCCTTTAAGAAGCATCCAATTAGCCTACTTATGTCACTTAGTAGTCTGTGCTTTAGTGTTCTCTGACTATAGATTAGTTTCTGTGCTCTAATTCCTGCCATTAATATTCACCCACCATAATCTTGCTTTGCTATTCATTATTTATCAAGTTTAAAAAGTGTTATAGCAAGTTTAACTAGGTAACAGGCAAAAACTGTTGTCCAGAAGGTGTTTTTAACCTGAAAAGTTCACACACTGAAGAAGTGAAAAATGTTATTTAAAATGAGACAACTTCCCAGATACTGAGGATATGTTCTTTGTTTTTGTTTTGTTCTGTCTGTATAACCATTTTTAACCATCTTTTCTTTAAATGCTAAGAATGAAAATAAATTTCTATGCAATTTAATTTAAAAAAAAATTAAAAGTTGGAAATTTGAAAATCCTGTAAGTATACCAAAGGGGATCTTTCCAACTAGAAGGGGACTCAAGTTACAAACTATAAAAGAGACTCCTACAGATACTTCCATAGTCTGTTGAGCAGAAGTGCTTTGGTACAGGCTTCTTTAAGAACTGTTGTTTTCAGGGGAGAAAACTGGCTGGATGTCCATGGTCAGAGGGGGATGGTAAAGGGTGCTGTGTCCAGCTGGCAGCTGGTCACCAGTGGGGTTCCAGAAGGCTCAATGTGGAGCCCAGCCCTGTTTAATTGATTTGACAGGATTCTGGATGGGATGGTCAAGTGCACGCTCAGTAGTTTGCAGGTGACACCCAGTTGGGTGGGAGTGTTGATCTGCTGGAGGGCAGGAAGGCTTTGCAGAGGGATCTGGACAGGCTGCATTGATGGGCTGAGGTTCGACAAGGCCAAGTGTCAGGTCCTGAACTTGGGTCACACCAACCCACTGCAGCCCTTCAGGCTGGAATAAGGGTGGCTGGAAAGCTGCCTAGCAGAAAAGGACCTGGAGGTGCTGGTCAGCAACAGCTGAACATGAGCCAGTGTGTGCCCAGGTGGCCAAGAAGGCCAATGGCATCCTGGCCTGTATCAGCAATGGCGGGGCCAGAAGGACCAGGGCAGGGATTGTCCCCTGTGCTTGGCACTGGTGAATCTGCACTTCAAATTCTGTGTCCGGTCCAGCCCCTCACTTCAAGAGAAACATTGAGGAGCTGGTGAAGGGTCTGGAACAGAAGTCCTGTGAGGAGTGGCTGGGGAAGAAATTTACAGTGGAGAAAAGGAAGCCCAATGGTGATTTTATCTCTTTCTCCAGGAGGTTGTAGCAAGGTGTGGGTCAGTCTCTTCTCCCAGTTAACAAGCAATAAAGCAATAGGACAAGAGGAAACGGCCTCATGTTGTACAAGGGGAGGTTTCGATTGATTGCTGGGAAAAAATTCTTCACAGAAAGGGCTGTCAAGCATTGAAACAGGCTACCCAAGGAAGTGGTGGAGTCAGCAGTCCAGAATATATTTAAAAGTCATGTAGACATGATTTGGTGGTGGATTTGGCAGGGTTTATGATTGAACTCTATGATCTAAGAAACTTTTATAAATCTATTAGTTACTCTATGCTATTTGCTAAGTTGCACACATAGTTTTGATAAATGAAATTATTTTCATAACAAAAAGAAATTTTAAAAGTTTGATTTTTAATAAGGATATTTGGATTGTGTAAAAGAACAGAGTGTGCAAAGTGCCAAGGGGGATTACAAGGTTTTACAAGAGCATTGGATTAGGGAGACAATCCCTGAAAAATGTGTTGAGAATGTTTTGGTGCACATTTAATCTGAGACCTCAGATAGTAATAATCATGAAAAAACAAGGAAAAAAGCACGGGACTTACACTCCTATGAATATAATGCAACTCTCCTGTGGAGAGCGGGACAGCTGCCTTCTGAGAACAGGGTTGAAATCTGGGCCAGTCAGTTAAGTGAGAGTTTAAGAGAAATACATTGCTGTTTTCAGGAATTTAAAATTTTTCAGGAGTTCCTTCATGAAGTTACGTAATTGTGTATTAAATTAAAAGTAAGCACAATTTCCACTGGAGCTGTTGCATCAGGTGTCCATTATATATCAAGTGAAGAGCAAGCTAGCTTTGTAAATGTGTCAAAACTTCTATGTAGAAGAATAACTTGACTAAATGCTTATTTATGTTTAGATGAGTGATATGGTTCTACATATGAATAAGTAGAGAAAAAAATACGTAACCTGAATGTATTATATACATATATATATATGTATATACACGGGGGGAGAGAGAGAGAGAGAGAGAGGGAGAGAGAGAGGAATAGTGTAGTTTTCTTTCTCAAAGAATAATCTAATCATTAGAGCAGTAAAGTAAGCAATTAAATATTTTTTCTGTTCTTTGTCTTATTTCAGACAGAAGAATATTAAATATTTACAGCAGTTATAGCTGTAGTACCTGTCAGTATCTGTATTTTTTCATAAGTTACATAGCTGGTGATTCTATTGATCAGGGACACTACTGAAGGTTTAACCTCAACACATATAATCTAAAAGTTCACATTTCCATCAAAATTTAAGGGATGTGACCTGAAGGTACTGTGGGAAGCTGGACCCACAGTAGCCCTCCTTTTACTGTATTTGCTTTGACTGGAAAAAAATATAATTCAGAGTATCTGACATTTGAGGAAAAATATGTGATTTGGAGAAAGTGAATAAAGATTTCTGGTCATTAGTTAAACTTTAAACTCATATAGGAATGTCTTGGAGCTGATGTAATGCATGAGTTGAGGGAAATTATAAATTGCTGGAGGATATTGTCATAGACTTATCCACATTTGTGGTTTAGGAATACATCTAATGTTGACTTTATAAAGCCAGTTGGTTTCTATGAGTCACTTTTAAGACACTTTGTATTCATGTGACAGTGAATTTGATTTTTACTGATTTGTCTCTTTTCTTCAGCAAATAAGTTATTTATTACAGATTATATAATATGTTGCCCCAAACATCAGTTTAAAATTATAAAACTAGAAACATTGAATTTCTATATATGTGGTAGTGAAGCAAAACATAAAGTTGTTATACAGTCACACTATTAAACTAGTTAAGGGATTAAAAGGTTTGTGTTACTTCATTTATGAAGATGCAGATATATTTTGTGCAGAAACGTTCCTTATTCTTTATCCTACTTCTGTGAAATATCTGTTTTAATATCATAAAATTATGCTTCAGTTAATCAAAATCCAAAGCTTTTAAAGATTTAGGTATATAATCACGAAGCACAAATGAAAGCAAATCAGTGATGCCTGGGAATGAAAGGCTTTATGCTTTCCCTATGGCCTGCAGTGCACCCTGTGAATCATTCATTTTCCAAGTATTAACCTAAAATTATTTTTTTATAAATTATATACTCTTAGTTTCTTTTTATTTGTTTTAAACTAAAACAGCAAAAACCAACTTTGTTTTCTCTGCAACACAGCCATAACTAGTGCTCATACTAGAACTAAAATGGGAGGAAATTATCTGTGACTGGACTGAATATATTTTACTTTTGAGGTAGATCTATAACTCTTACCATAACCCTCCCAGCCTGTATTAGTAGCTGACTGTGATACATGTGTGGGATTATAAGGGGCCAAATTTTGCTTTTTCATGTCAGCTCCATAAGACTCCTACAACAGGACGTTTTTGTCTCTGTTCATAAATGGCAGCCTTGAAACCCTGAAATTCTAAGCTTGTTTTCATGAGATATCTAGATCACCCTGCAGTGCCAGTGATGTGGAGAGTTTATCTGGCTCAGCACTGGAGAGAATCCTTTGTTTCTCAAAGGGTTACTTCCTCACATGCAATGTTCAGCAATGTTCTGGATGCAGAGGGTTTAAGCAGCATAAGGAGATGGTAAGTGTTGGTTGGTAAGTGTTGGTTTCAATGCTGTTTCCAATTAGGTTTGATAAAGAATTGTATACAAAAGCAACAGTCAAGGACAATGGGGAGCTGCTTTAGAAGAGAACAGATGCTGAAGACAGATTTATGCTCCAGGTGATTGGTATAATAAGCTTCAAGAAATAATGCAAGAGACAGCAGAGCATTTTAAGCAATGTTCTGTGCATAATTTCTCTGTGTTTTTTTTTGCGTGGGCTTCATCATTCTGTGGAACATCTGACATGCTGCAATTCTGAATGTACCTACACCTATCCTGGGAGAGAAGCTGTGGCTGAGCTGAGACACTTGATCATTAGCATATGATGTATACTGAAATAAGGAATGCATTTCTTACCCTATTAGTGCTTTTCTATTTGGATGGAACTTGGAGGCCAACTTGAAAATCCAAGCATATCTTTTTTAAAGATATTTTGCACCTTGTATTTTTAGTTTATCTCCTTCTAAATTCCCTTTAAAAAAGCATGAAACAAATTATACCAGAGCGATTTTATATGTTTCCCAAAGCTTATAAAAGCGACTGGGTGAGGGCCTACTTCCCCCTGCCCTTGGTTTTTCGGGATCTCTGTCTTCTGCTTCAGGTGTGCTGAAAGGTATTCCTGCTATATGCCTCTGCTGTGCTAAAAACCATCCAAGGGGGCAAGCCTGGACACATACAACAAGACAGTGGGGGTGATTTAATTAGCAATGAGCTAAAAGCTTTTTACTGGACATTGTCTACACAGTTATGTCTTTTTGCTATGATTTTACAATTGCATCCTCATGACATGTCCTCCATATGAAGTATTCAGCATCTTCTGAGCAATGTGGCATTTATTTTTGCTATTGCAGGACTAGGTCTCTGCTGCACTTTGGGATACATCATAAGAGGACATCACTGCAGTCTACAGCCTCTGCACTCTGAAAATTCCAAAATTCTCTCTCACCATCCCATTAGTAATTTTTCCCATGAAAGCCCTCACATCATTTTCAATGGGGTAAAGAAACAATTTTAATTTAGAGGCTGTAAATACACTGCTTGAAAAGATGTATTTGACAGCTTACTACACTCTGGCATCAGAACTAAACTGAAGCCTTGCTGAGGAATTTCACATCAGTTTTGTCCGTATTTTGGGCAATTTATCTACCATTGGAGAAAAGACTGATGATATAGACCATTTGCTTTGGGAGGACTTTTTTTTCATGCTTTGGAGTCCTTTTTTCTGAGCCCATGGGGTAAAAAGATGGGTAGACAGCTGCTGTGCCATATTGCTGAGGTGACCAGCAGCAAAAATTCAGGATAAAAAGAATGTTCTCTGGTGAAGGTCTGCACAGAGCTCACCTCAGAACTGCAGCGCAACATGAAATCTTCCCAAGCAGTTCAGAAGCACACACCTCTCAGTGTATGAAAGATCACTCAGTTTGATAGCAAAATGCCAAAACATTTAGTGCAGACAGTGCAGTAGATATGTGGTTTAATTTCAAGAGGGTAGTGCCATCACACTCCTTAGCAATCCCCAGTCCAGTTTTAGCAACCTGGGCTACTTTTAATGAAGGAAAAAAGAAGACATAAAAACTTCTGCAACATAAATAGTACTGTGAGTCCTCCTTATTTAGGATAGCAGCAGGCAGTCTTCCAGGACAACATACTGAAGAAAAATAAGGAATTTATTAATTATTTCCCATAAGCAAGCAGAGGTTTAGCCACTTCCTGTAAAGCAGGGCTTCAGAAAATAAAACAGCTACTTTGGAAGACATATACCATAACCATGTCCGCCCTTCCTCCTTCTTTCCCTGAGCTTTTGCTTTTGAGCATGATGTCATATGGAATATCCCTCTGGCCAGTATGAGTCAGCTGTCTCCTCCCAGTTTCTTGTAAGCCTCGGCTCTGCTGGCTGAGAGAGGCAGAATCGGGGGGAAGAAAACCTTAGTGCTGCGTAGGCACTGTCCAGCCACTGCCAAAACTTTGGTGTATTGGCGTGTTATCTGCATGGTTGTGGGGTTTTTTCCCATGTTAGGAATACAAGAAGTTGTGGTAACATGAAGTAATAATGTTGAAAGAGCTTGGAGTCATGCTCAGGCTTGCTGAGGGTGCACTCAATTCTGCTGTCCATGTGTCCAACAAAGATGTTAAACAGTGCCGGTTCCAACACCTACCCCTGAGGAACCGCACCCATCACTGCTCTCCAGTGCTGCAGTCCTGCTGCCAACCACAGCTCTGAGTGCAGCCATCCAGAAAGTCCTTTGTCCACAGTGTGTCCATCAAATCCATAGCTTTACAGTTTAGAGACAAGGATGTCATGTGGGACAGTGTAAAACCGTTTGCACTAGTACAGGTAGATGTCAGTCACTATTCCCCATCCACTACCACTGTATCCATCATAGAAGGCCACCAAATTTTTCAGACACAACTTGCTTTTAGAGAAGCCATATTTGCTATCACCCATCACATCTTTATTTTCCATGTGCTTTACAATAGTTTCCAGGAGTACCTGATCCATGATCTTACGAGGCATAGACATGAGACTGACTTGTAGTTCTGTGCTTGTGTATATCTTGCCACTGAAATGCTGCAATTAAAACACACAGAGAAAATACTATTTAGAGAGATTCTATGACACATCTTTCATGTATTATAAGAATTAATCCACAACCTCACTTCATAAAACTGGTTTGCATTCTCCCAAAGAGGGTATTTTTGTTTCAAGTTTGAGTAGATGAAACAAACAGATAGTGCCAAGGAAGTGATCTGCTTGGTGATAAAGACAAAAGGCTGGTTAGGATGCGCCATGTGGCAGGAAATTATTACATGAAGCTGGTCAGTTTGAGAAACTAGACAAGCAGCAAAGAGTTGCTGTAGAAAAACAGGAAAGCAGGTAAGGACAGATAAGAGCATTTAATGACTGTTGCTTAGGTTCAGGCAGAGAACTTCTTAGCGCACAGGAGATTGTGTTTCTATATAAATCTTACAATCTAGTTGGTCTTTTTACCACTTATACTATGTGGAATATGCTGTGATACTTTTCAGAGTATAATGTGGAAAAATAAATGAAAGGTATTAACTTAGCATAAGACCACTTATATATAATAAAAAAGACCACTTACTTATAATAAAATCTGTTTTATCAAAAGACAAATAATTACCAGCTGACACATCTGGGGAAGTGGGTAGTCATGTCTGCTTTGAGTTCTATGGTACAGCTTCTTGAATAGCAAGGAAGTCTTGGCTCTTAGTCAATATTTCTTTTTCAGAGTCAGCAGAAGCCGTCTTCATCTTTTCTTCCTTTGCCTAAATTGGTCATATCTGCCCAAACCTCAACCTGCAGTGTGTCTCACAGCAAAATTTTCCTAATGTAGGTGGATTGTGGACATATTTTATGTCTGGATTCTCATTCTTGTTGAAATCAATGCTTTTGATTTGGCAATAAATTATATCCTGGTTATGACCCCATCCTTTTAGCAGCTCTCTCAAGTCTATTTTGGTTCTGTTTCATTTCAGGAGCTTACTGAATCTGAATGTTCTTAGTCTCCATGGAAGTTTATCTGCAGTTAAAGTTACAAACTCCAGTGTCAGCATAATCTAAAGTCTCATATTTGCTTTTAGAGCAAGTACCCCTCATAAATTAACATGTAAAGAGGCAGGTGAAATCCAATTATGACGTCCAGGGACTACTTCTGTGCATAGATCAATCCACTCTACAGGGACTGAAAAACTATTGGATGACAGCTGGAGGATGCACAAGCATAAGAACCTACCAATTTCATATGCTGTGGTCTTCCTGCACTTTCAAACATAGAATGGACCTGTAAATTGATAATAGTATGTGTGATATCTGAACTGAGAGTAATCTGGGTTGCACATACCTGACTATTCATGTCCTCATGTAGATTTCAAATAACTGAAATATATTCACACTGGTTTTCCTTTGGGATGTAGTGGCAGAGCAGCACAGTACACATGGAGAATCAGTTTAAACTTACCATTGATCTTGAGATAATTTAACTTCAAATGCCAACTGCATCATTACAACACTGTTGAGTGAGACACATCATACAGGTAGGCAGTTCCAGGTTCAGCATGATTCTTTAGTATTTTGTTGTTGTGAGGTTTTTCTTATATATTTTATGTATCTATTCCTGGATTCTGTCTTTCTTGAGATCCACATTCTCCTTAATAAATTATTAATGCCTTATTAATCATGGAATGGTTCAGGTTGGAAGCGACCTTAAAGACAATCTAGTTCCAAACTTCTTGCCATGGGTAGGGACACCTTCCACTAGACCAGGTTACTCAATGCCCCATCCAACCTGGTTTTGAACTCTGTTAGGGGTGGGACATCCACAACACATCTGGAAAACCTGTTCCATTGCCTCACCACCCTTACAGGTGACACTTTCCCTCATTTTGTTGTTTGACTTTACTACATCTCTGGGTTTTTCGCAGTCGGCATAAAGAACAGATTCACACATGCAACACAGTTTTACAAATCATTTTGCAAGATACTGGAACAGAAGGTTATTTTACCCTACAGTTTGATGGAAATATAGATTTATTGGTTTTCCCTAAATGTCCTTTTATTGAGGCTGAATTATAATTAAATGATTTTGCAATTGTTCCCTCATGTTATGCTTTCTTAGTTTTTGTAGATAATATTTTTAGAACTCTGCATTATTCATGTATCTCTCAGATGGCAAAAATACATACTTACCTCAATCCTTCTCTTGATATTTCCAGATTCCTTTGCAACTCTTGACTTTTTTTCTCTGAATTCCCTTCAATTTGCTAACAACATTGTGACTACAATATACCAAAGCAGCTCCTGACTCCACTATTTTGGCTGTATGACTTTGAGGGGAGGGGTTATCAATAATAAGCTATGCTGGGCCAAGCTTATAATCCAGTGGGATGGGAGGTTTTTTTACTGGTTTCCACTTTTTCCATACTGACCATGTGGGACTCTGACCAGTCAGACTAAAGTCTGTTTGAAGCAGTTAGAAAGTGCCTGCATCTTAGTCATGCTGGCTGGCCACCCACAAATCCTCAAAAAAATTCTTTAAACCTTATCCACCGTTTTTATTGTCTTGAGTCCAACAAATGGAATGATCTGGATATTAGTCACAGATGTCTGTGCTACTTCATATTGAGTGTGGGCATTGCCCAGATGTTGTGTGTACAAGAGCTTTTTGGACTTGCATAGTCCAAACAGGGAGGGAGAGAAGACACACCGACACACATGTATATATAAAAGTTCACTTGTGAGTGAGCTCATCCTCCAGTATTTTTTGATTATGGGCTTTGGAATGATTTAGTGGGGCAGTTACATTTAGGTATATTTAACTTTTTGTGGGCATGCAGACAAATATTTGCTATAGCTCTGTTTCACCTTTCACATACTATAGTATATTAAACCACAAAACCACACTGGCATAGTTAAAGGGTGGATATTTAACATTATGCTCTTCTTGGAATAGATGTGTTTGAGGAGGATGGGAGAATGGTTTTTGTGTGTGGTTTTTTGGCTTGTATGTTTTGGGTTATTTCTCTGCAACTGTGCATGCCTCATAGAAACTTCATTTCAACATTAAAATCTTATCACTGGTGACACTGCAACTCAAGGGTTCAGTTATACTAGGGAAAATTACAAAATGTCGTCCTAATTTTATGGTGGCTCTAAAGATGGCAATGCATCAATACATTTTCTCATTCAACATAGGAACTTAATGCAAAAAATATTAAAACATGCCATTCTGTGTTCATTTGCAAAAAGATTTGATGTGAATATTGTTCATATTGAATTTTTATGAATACTTTTAAAAAAAATCAAATTCAATACCAGTAACCTACATTGCAGCTACTACTAGTTAGTTAATACTAATTGATACCAACCTTAATATGTATTTGTAGTTGCCTCAGAGGTTGCTTCATTGAAGAAACAAGCATGGAACAAAGTATTTCCTCATTAGGTTGTTCTTGCCTTAAAATTTGTGTCTTTGGCTCCTGTTTCTTGAGTTAAGTGTCATTGCCTAATGGGAAAATCCAAGAGAGAGGAAATGCTTATATTTAGTAAAAGAGACCTGCAATGTTTTCTGTAAAACTCTTGCATTCACCTCAGGAATAAACACTGCTAGCAACAGCTCACTTAGTTTTACTTTTGCATCATTTACAACATTCATTCTTGTGACACCTTCTTATTTCTGCTACTGTCTTCCAGCACTCTCACCGAATAATTTCATTGTCAGACTCTCATGACCCTTAAAATACATCAGTGTCTATTTATACCAATCAAGTCTTCTCTTAGAGTCACAGACTCCTGCTGATCTCATCAAAACTTATTTTCTTTGCCAGGAAATTCATCAATCAATTAACTCAAATTCAGGAGGCAGAGTTAGGGAAATTTATTCCATACATTATGCTGATTTGCTACATATATTGGTTTTGTGTAATAAAAAACCTAGGTCATGGAGGTAAATTTCTGCTTACCTGGACTTACCTTAAATCTGGAATTAATTTTACAGTGTAGGTACTTTTATATTTCCACTAATAACTATTCTAAAACCCTGAGTATTTCAGGAACACAGTGCCTGCTGAAAATTTCAGTTAAATCATTAAAATATGTAAAACTTTTCTAAAATATCTTTATTGTTGTAAAACTTAATAGGGAAGGTTTTCCTTTGAAATTATTTTAAAACTGAATCATTGCTAAAAGCATAGGAGGCTAAAGGCTTATTGTTCTTACTTTTCTAAAAGCTACAGTAATACAACAAACTATGAAGCTAGGAATGACACTGAATACTGTGCTATCACAGAGCTCTCTACATCTTATATTCCAAACTGCTAATAGTACCTTGGTCCCTAAACTGAATTGCATTCCTATCCTTATATTTTGAACAATACTGAAGGCTTTGTGCAAATATCTTGAAAATACCTTTTAAGAGATGACACGGGCAAGCTATGTGTTAAAGTGCATAATATGTATTACACTTCCATTGTTTATTTGTATTCTTTTAAAAAATCTATAGCTTCATTCTACTGAATTTTACCCAGACACATAACTGCATCTTGTGACAAACTGGCATATCATTGCCATAATTACCATTGGCAATTCATGACCTCATTGCCAATCTATGATTTATGTCACAGAATCATTCTACATCAGACCTTATTTTGCCAAGAACAAGAGATCTTATAAGAAAGATATTTATGAATTAAGAGTGCAAAGGAATGACTTTTTCTTCCAATAATAGCAGTTAGTAGGTGCAGTGTTAGTGTGTGCTGTTTATGCTTCTGTTTGGAAACCTCATGTTTCTCTGTACAGTCCCTATTTATGTACTTTCTTCTGCATTAACAGTAATTTCTTCAGTAAAACAAATCTAGCTGTGCTACACCAAACTAGGTCTTGATTTATAGCATGATTCATAGCATGGGAATCTAAATGTGTTATTGGGTATAATCCCACATAGCTCAACATGCTCCATGGCATCTGTGGAGTTTGTTGGGTACTTACAGGACCCAGTCTTCAGGATGTGTGAGTGTTGCACACTGTGTACCAATATGCATTTTGGAGCTTAAAATAAATCCATAATTGAAAAGCATGGCTGGACTGGATTGATGAAAAGTTATGGTGAGGTGGTATCTGTTGCTGCTGATTATGATCTGACATGTTTAGACTTTGCTTGTTCTCTCTTTCTCCCATCTAAATTTGAAGAACAAAGTAACCAGTAGAAAATAGTGATTAGAAGAAACTATAATCTCAAATTCATCTGATAGAGGATTGACCCTGTGCCCTATGCTCTAAAATGTACTTCATAAATCTTTGGAGAGCTTACACAAAGAGAATATTTTCTCCCAATTCTCTCATCATTAATTAATCCTGAAGATTTGAGACACTTCCTTACTGTTCCCATAGTGCTCCCTTGTTCTGTTTAATCTTTATACTGACTCAACTTCTGGCTTTCAGTCAGGCAGTAAAAGTCAAGTCACTGATGGGGAATGAAGATCTCCATCTATTCTGGATTCACATGGCCTGGGTATGCACGTTGGACAGCAAGCAGACAACACACACAGGATCCTTTAATAAGCTTTCAGATAGGTAGGAGACCCTAAGGTTTTCTTTGAACTGGTTAAATGAAGCAAGTGGTGAAGCATTTAATTAACAAACTTATTCCATGACAAAATAGAGACTAAACCTGAATTATAAATACTGGTACCTGGGGGAAAAAAATTTTTTAAAAAGTTAAAAAAAAAAATAAAACCAAACAAACAAATAAACAAACAAAAATTAACAAACAAACAAAACAAAGCAGGGGTGGGGGGAAAGAGAGCTCAAGGTGGGAGAGAAACCTTTCAGGATTGAAGACATACCCCCAAAAATTATCATCTTTCAAAGGATGGTATTAGGAGCTCAATTAGTTGTATACATCAGGAATAATCTCCAAATCTTCCTGAAGTTTTCTGTTATGAATATGCTTTAAATGTGCTGATTCCAATTTGAACTATGCTGGAATGGGAGAACTTTATTGCAATGTGAGCAAAATCTCATGAACTGAGAAACTGGACCTGAATACTGAGCTTATAACTCAGTTGTTCTCAAGATTTCTCATCTTGCAGACCAGCTCATTTTTGTAGTTCTCTCAAACCCCATGCGATACATGATTGCTTCCATCTGCTTATGAGGTTACATTTCTGAACTGCAAGTGTGGAAGGAGAAATTCAGTTATGCATGCTTCTAGCTGAATAGGTCTGCTAAAAGAGAAAAATGTTTTAGTAAAACTTTTATTTTCTTGAGTTGTATTCACTGAGTTGTAAATCACTTACTGTATTAATTTCTAACTGTGACATAAATTACAGTATAAAGTTACATCCCTCTTTCTATGTTTTATTAATGTCTGTCATGTCCACAGAAATGCCAATGGAATTACACCTTTCTCAGCAGAGTTATCTAGGCATCACAGTCCTTTATGACAGCTGCTCTGACTCATGAGTGTTTCTCTCTTACTGAGGAATGTAGCTTAAAGTCCTGAGATTCACAAGTCTTAAGATTTGTGTAACTTGGGATTGGATTACTTGTGTTACTTGGATTGTTACTTGCGCTTACTTCTCAAAAATATTAGTGTTACCTATTTGGCAATTTTCTCTGAATTACCTAACCTAAAAATATAACCCCCAGCCCTCCTCTGCCCTGCCTCCCCACACTTTATTACTATTATAGAAGGAGTTGAGATTTTGATTGTAAAATTTGAGTCAGAGACAAAAATAAATGTAAGCCATTACATATAGGTGGTATTTAGCTATAAGGCTGTTAATGAGGTGCTGAAATATTTCAAGTGGTACTGTTGTACTTTCATTGAAGAAGAACTTGTTTTGCATCACTACAGTTCCTTTTCAAAAGTAACTTGTCTTCCTATGCATTCTTAAGTACTTTTTTCTAGTTGATCTCCATTAGGAACCCTGCTCCAGTGATAGAACTATGTGTCAGACTTGGCCATAAAAATTTACAGATCTTCCTTTTAGTCCTTTGGTACTAGGATTTTCTTCCCTTGTTCCTTGAAGTTCATCTAGGAAGCATGTGAATATGGGAAGTATACCCAAGAGGGTAGTACTAATTAAAGTGGACAGCTCTTCATCTTATCAGGTTGATAAAATGCACAGTTTACTCAAACTGTTTTAATCACAAGGGCCACTACACACCAGGAACACCATCTCTCCAAAAGGAGAAATTTTGTGAGAAGGCTAGTCCTTTCTAACTCCAAGATGGGAAAAAGATTTTTAAAATCACTTTGATCTTTAGAAATTACACCTAATGTGTTTTGTGGGTTACCCAGATATACAGAACTGCATATTTCAGTGTTTCCATTTGTGCTCTGCTTTGAGTCCCCCTTAGATTAACATAATAACTTCGTGCTACCCCTGCTAAATTCTTAACTTTTACTTTTAGGTGTCTTCTAGGTAATTATGACAGTCAGCATGGAATCAATACTTAATATCTTGAGTTGTAAGGAAGGAAAAGAAATATCATGTCTCCTTAACACATAGAGGAAACCAAGTAACTGAGAATTTACCATAATATCTTCTTTAAAACTAAGCTGGCACATAATTGAAAGGGTGAGTTCACTGAAAATAGGATGCCTGGGAGCCTAGCCAAGACAATGAAAACAGTGATCCTGGTTAGACAGACAGAAGTTCATGTCTATTATAAAAATACTGTCCATTTCTAATGCAAAATTTGATATATTAAAGACAAGAGAAACTACAAAAAAGCATTGTGGAACTCAGTGGATATGACAGCGTTTAATATATCTTATCTTGATATAAATTTTTATGTCTATGTTATTAAACATATGGAAAGAGGAAACAACTTGAAATGCAAACTCCATGTAAAAGAATACAATACATTTACAAGATATTTATCACTTTGAACACCTAGAAGTTTTGTTTGAAAAATTTCTGTGATGTCTTGGAAGCATTCCAGATGCCCACCTCTCTCTCAGAAAAGCTGGTTTTAATCTCTCCTTTCTCCACTGTGTAAACTAATTCTACAAATCTAGTATGGAGTAAAGAACGTGGAAGTCGGACTCATATCAAATATTGATAATTTTGTATTTTTCTTCTTTGACTAATCAGATGACAAAATAAGGTTATCCACAATTCTTCACTTTGTTATGTATATCTCTTTTATCTTATGCTACCTTTAAATATCAGTTTGTCATGGGAGGCAGAATAAAACAGTTCCTGTTTTTTCTTTGAATATGTCATCTGCTGAATCTTCAGGTCTGATACCAACCAGTTTTAGGTGAGGAAAACTGCTGGAGTCCTCAGATCTTAACAGGACATGTACTCCTTTTTTTTTTTAAATTCCTTTCATTTTTACCTGACTTCTTTTTGAAGAGACATAGCTGATATCTTTTTCCCTTATATGTTACTACTCTTTGATCTTCCCCACAAATATTTGCTATGTATAGTTTGTCACTCTTTGTCAGGTATCTTTTCATTACCATCTTCTCTCAAGTGACTTGAAAAATATACTTTTTTCATTTTTTACCCACTTTTATAACAGGATGCAGTTTCCCTGTTCCTTTGACATTTATAAAAATCTAATTAGTAATTCAGGTAATGATTTTTTTAAAAGAGTTTTACAAGAAATGCTGAGTTGCATTGTATGTAGATGTTCACTTTGGATTGTTCTATCAGCATAGACTTTTGCTCCAAAGACAAAATTCCACAGTTATCTAATCAGTTCAGTGGCGAGGTTCCTTGCAACTTTAAAATTTGTTTATACAGAAACCCTAATTGGAGTTGCTTTTATAAATGATGGAGTATTTATCTTAAGTTTCCTTTACTCTCATTCTTACGATGAGAAAACAACTACACATAATGCTATTATTTACCCTGGTATGTTTTGTTTCCTTGTAATTTGAGATTGCTCCTCTCTGAGGAAAAAAATCATTGTTTCTCAAATATTACACACACTTAAAGCCTCCTGTTGTGCTTATCATGGTTTTGCTCAATTTAAACATGTGGTTTTGAAAAAAGATGTGAAACAGTCTTTATCATTGTCAGTTTTGCCACTTCTAGAAGGACTAGCAGCTGGGAAGCTCTGAACAATCATGGTAGTCAGACTAAGAAAAGTAGGGAATGTGAGAGAGAGGGAAAAAATGTCTTACTAAGCTAAATTTGGAGAAAAGTTCTCTATTTTAGAATACCATGCAAGAACTAAATACTGCCAATGAAAATATCAAGAATGGAAAGAGGAAGAAAGCATCAGCAAGGGATGAATAGAATATTTATTCTGCAAAAAGGGAAGTGGAAACCCTTCAAGATGAAAGCTGTATGTGATCTTGTTTTCTACTCAGAACCAGCAATGCAGTTTTAGTGAAAAAATATCATAGAGGTAATTAAAAATAATGAAATAAAATCTTTAATCCTAACCTTTAAAGATTAGCAGACCACTGTAATGTCTAATCAAAATCAATAAAGGCTAAGTCCTCACCTGCCCTTGACAAAACCAATAAAATCAACCAAAACTTCCCTTGAGAAGGGTTGTTGAACTCCCTTACTGAGGTTTCCTCTTTTTCCAGATTCCTAATATATCTACACTAGCAGGTTAGTATAAATCCAAAGCATTTTTTGAGGCAAATCCCCTAGTCATTCCTATTTACTATGTTTTTTAATAGCAGGCTCTAGGAGCATGTAGATGAAAGTAAACTGCATCACATGGAGCACACCTGATACATCCAGTCCAGGGCATATCTGAAATGCATATAATGTAGATCTCACTTCCTCAGCTGTTTACCTCTACAGGTTTACCTTCATTGGACAGTACTCACCAATGCAGACATAAGAACTATGGCCCAAGACTAGACTAAATAGACCACAAGATCATATAGACACTGATACAGCAAGTGTTGCATGAAAGGCTCAGTGAATAACTGATAGTCTTGGCTTACAGGCATTTTTGAAAAAATGGAAGAAGTCTTGCCAGGACATAAAATTTTATAGGAACAGAATCAAAGCACGTCTCTCTAGTTTTTTCATGGTATTAGATGTTAAAAACAACTAATAAGGCAGCTTTTAAAAATAAAATTGGGGTGAAACAAATTTCCATTCTAGAAAAGTGTGGATGAAAATTGTGGTCGGTGAGTTCTTTGTTTCCTTCCCCCCCCCCCCCCCCAATAGTCTCAATGCATTTTGGTTGCTTAGGTTGCTTAGTCTTTGTTTTTCAAAACCAAGTTGTTTAGGCCCAGCTCTTTCTTCAAACTCCTTTCTCTTTGCGGTTAGTTTCTCAGATTAGTGAGATGTATTCAGTTGCATACATCTGTCTAGTCTTTAAATTTTGGCTGGTTGCTTCCAGTTTAGGAATACTTGTCTTGGGGAGTAGGAGAGTGAAAGCTACTGAGAGTATTCTGTGAGAGCTCAAAGCTTTTTAGGCACTGAGAAACTAAGTGTAAGAGACAATACCATAAGAAATCTCCCTTAATTATCACTGCTGTTCCTGGAGAGTGAAATACTGAACTAGCTAAATGGTGTGCAGAAATGTTAAATTTAACTCTTAGTCATCAGCAGTTGCACATCACATATTTCATTTCATCTCATGAAGACATTACTTGCATTTTATTTTCCTTATAAGTTCTGTGGTTAGATTAATGGAGAAACCACCAAATCCTCTGGTTTTAATTTAAATGTTGAAAGGTTTTGAGTTTTGTTGGGTTTTGTTGAGTTAAAAAAGTAAGAAATATATAGCTCAGCATAAGCTGGGATGTATACAATGTGGTTGCACTGGTACATAATATATGGTTGTACCCTCCCCAATTGGTGCTTGTGTTGCAGATATGTCTTTGTTCATATTTATAAAAGAAATGTGCACATACCCTAATCTCCTAACAAAATCAAGATGCTGCATTCTCCCAATACAATCTTACCTCATTCCTGGATGGAAACAACCTTTGAAAAACTTGCTGCCGCTATGGACGCCCTCCTTATTCTCATCACTGCATCCTTCTAATTACCATTGAATTTTAATACTTGCTGGAAATAGGAAAAGAGAGGGAGAAGGAAGAAAATCCAGGTGGTTTTCTCACAGCATTATCTGTCTCTCTGCTCTGTGGATCCGGTCTCTCCCTTCATATAGAAGAGACTGGAGGAAGTCTTCTGCTGGAAAACGTAATGAATTCCCTGGGAGGGATGAACAATTTTACATCCCCTGCAGAAAGAGGCATGAGGAGCTACCTTCACCACCCATCTGCACAGAGTCAAGCCATCTTACTTGGGAGAGAGAAACCGGCAGACTTGCCAGCACCAGCCCAGATGTTGGAGTGACCAAACACATTCCTGTCACGGCAACCTCATCCACAGCTCATTACAGTGTGAGTGTTTGCCTAATAAAATAAGGAAGCTTATCTCTTCTCTGAGTTCCAGCAGACCCAAGCTTTACTGTATTCTATTTCCAGAAAGATCAATTAGGAAAAAAAATTTGTTCATAAAAAACTTAAGTGCTCTCAATTTTTAGTCAGTTAGGAAGCAGACAAAATAGACACTCAACTAAACGTTAACAAATATTGTAAATTTCACCTTTTACTTCTGTCTCTCCAAGGGAGAAATAGAAACAGGCATAAAGTTGTGAGACATGTTGAGTTTTCTTCAATTTGAATTGGATATTCTGTACAAAGACAGTCATAAGAAAAGATGACATAAGAATGATGGTACTGTACAGCAAGGTCAGACCCAATATTCTGTGTCTGATAGTGGCCAGGAGCAGATTCCCAGTAGTGGCCAGTCATGAAAGATTATAAGAACAAGACCACCTCACTGGGAGGATTTCCCTGCTAGTTCTTGTCTTCAGTCCCCCAGCTTCCTTAAAATTTTAGATGAGAAACTCATCTAAGCCAGTGTTTGTATCTTTGTTTAATAACCTTTGATATGTCTATGTACAGATAGAGGAAAGGTTGTTCTCACTGTGCTGCCTTAGCTAATACAAATAACAAATTGAGACCTTCCTCAACCCATCAGAATTCTGAATAAAATATAGTAAGATTAAAGACCAACATGCAATCTCATATATACTTTTTGTACAAACATTTAAATTATATTTAAATCCATATCTTTGCACCCTGGAGGCTTTTAACATCTATGATATTATTAAAGTATTGATAACATTTTAGTCTATCAATAAAATATACTAGTAACATGTTAGTTACATATTAAGTACTTAACATGTTAAGGTTATTAATTTTTTACTAATTTTACTTCTGTAATATTAGTAAAGTGTTAAGCTGTGGAGTTTTCTCCCACAAAGTCTCATTTATCTTTATGGTTACTATCTGCACCATTAGAATGTCTAAGGACAAACGTCTTTCCTCTAATGATCGTGCAAACTGCTTTAAGTCAGCATAGCTAAGGTTAATGATATTAAATAAAATGATACAAGGAAGGGATCTGTCTGAAGTAAGCCAATATTCCCTATTGTTTGGCAAGTATCAATTTATTTTGAGTAACTGGTGGTTTCTACAAGAAAACAGTGATAATTATGTTTGTCTCCCAAGTATTTTCTCAGGAAACAGACAAACAGCCTTGCTTGGTCTGTTTTAAGAACAAACATATTACCATTATAAGTATTTTCTTATTGGCTCTGAGGATGAAACAGGTTAGTAATGGAATAAAAAGTGATACAGAAAGGGTAAATTTTAGGGTATTTTGCAAAAGAGAAAATAAAGGCAGAGCTTGCACAAACTTTATAAATTCTCTGGAAATGTTAAACACAGTGTACATATCCAAATAGACAATACAGAGCCCTGTGTTTCTCCAGCACTGTGTTTCACCAACAGCAAATTTACATGTTATTACAGTGAGAAAGAATGACAAACTCCTGGGGGGTTATTGAATGCCCTTATGCATCCAGCCACACAAAGAAGGTTAGAAGGTGGATCAACAGCTTTTATATTCTTTTACATCCTTTTATATTCTTATATTTTAGATAGGTGGACAAATATAAAATAATTGATAGTAAATATAAATGCAGAGATACCACAAAACCAGTATCAGTAGAGGGAGAGAGGAAACAGCCTCGAGTTCTTTCAGGGGAGGTTTAGATTGAAATTAGGGAAAAATTCTTATCTGAAAGGTTTTTCAACCATTGGAACTGGCTACTCAGGGAGGTGCTGGTGTCACCATTCCTGAAACATTTCAAAAGGTACATGGATGTGGCACTTGGCGATATGGTTTAGTGGGGAAACACAGTTGTGCTGGGTTAATGGTAGAAATGGATGATATTTAAGGACTTTTCCAGCCTAAACAATTCTAACATTCTAGGTCTGAAAATTCTCACGTAAGTTATGCTGAGCAGACACTCTCTCACATTGAAGAGCAGCATTCCACAGATCTGAAAGCAATTAGGAATGATGAATCCAAACAGCTCACACAAGTCTGGAACAATGGGACCAGACGCTCAACTACTTTAAATAGAAATATCTCCCCTCAGTTTAGTGGAACTATTTTGATCCTATCACAAGAACATTAACAGCAATAAAATGTGACTTTTCAAGTAAATGTACTTCAACATCTTTCCAAGAACATTCATATGTATGAGATTTAAGGAAAGAATTGTCTTCACTGAGAGATGAAGAATATTGAAGAACCTGGCTGCGTATTGTCTACTCATACTCAATATTTAATGGCACCATCCTTAATATTTACTATATGCAAACATGTATTCTGCTTTATCAGTGCTTGTCAATTCTATGGAATTAAACATACCACCTGCACCCATGAGATCATTTTTAATACATCTTGTAACCATGATACTTTTGTACAGTACTTGAAAACAGAGGGTATTTAATGTATCTTCATACTTTTTTTGAAATTTATGCTCTTTAAAAGAAAAATTGTCTTCACAGGGTCTTGATTTAAAAAAACTAATAATTGCTTGAAAGATATCCCCAAAATAGAAGATACAGTCTTCACAAAAGGAAATGTAAAATATAGATAAACAGCATTCTGAGTTTCTTGCCAAGTTATGACAGATATACTGATCTATTACTGAAAGGTAGAAGTAAGGCCAAAATCTGGACAGCATATTCCAGAGAGACTAGAACTACTTATTCTTTGATGAGCTCTTGAAACTCTGCTTTAAATTCAGTTTATATCATTGTGTAACACTGTCGACCAAAAAGCTTAACAATAGAAATAGTCTTGCTGAACTTTAGTGTTAGTTGTCTAGAAACATGAAGTTGTAGATTGTGACAGGTTTTATTTCCATGGGGCCAGCAGTAATTGTAATTTTACAGGTTTTGTCATCAATTTGCCAACACAAGAAAAAGTGAGTGCATCAACCAGCATGACCACTAACAGGTATACTTGAAACCTAGTTTGAGGAAAGTTTGAACATTTCATTGTTGCTATCTTTGGTGTTTCTAAATGTTTCGCTCTTTTAAAACAGAGTAGCCTGAAAGGGTTTCATATGAATATTACTGAAGAAAAGATTTTTTAAATACTGACACAGAAATTTCTACCAATATTTGAAACTTGACAACAAGTGACATTTGTTTGGTGCAATGGCTAACAATCCATGTTAGGGAAGATGTAACCAACCCTGACAGACACATTTAAAATACCCTGCTGTGTTATAAACAAAATCCTCCTTTTGATCATTCAAACCTGAATGTTAATGATCAAAAATCCCAAAACAGGAAATAGAACAAACAGTTCTAAAAATAGGTAATCTGCCTGAGTGTTATCACCTACTCATTTGGGAAGTCACTGCATTTTTTTAATCCCTGTTAATCTTCATTTGGCATAGCATTTTGGTGCTTGGGCCTTCCTCTTCAGCAACCACAGAGTTGAGAGTTTATCTTCTGTGGAAAAGTTAGAATCTTTGAATAAAAACATTTTTAAAAGGGCCTTAACTTTCTTTTTATCTTTTAATGACTTAATGGTAATCTTCATTAATACATCACCGAGAACAAGAAGGTATATAAATACAAGCAAGACTAAGTGCTTCTTTAAAAAATGATTTTAATATTTCTGTCTAAACTATTGAGTAAAGTCCTTGACAATTAGAATTCAATATTTCAAATTGCAAAAATTTAATTAGCAAATTCCAAATGAATTGTGTATTTAGAAGAGGTGTTTATTTTATTTGACATGATTTTAATTAAAAAACCCTACATTATTTCTCATAGTGATGCACATAGATATTGCTTCTCCTAGTGATTTTGATGAGGATTTTTTCAAGCAGTTCCAATTGTATTCTGTTTATAAAGTCTTGGCAGTGAAGAACTGTGCATATAGATGTAGTTTTGATATATTCAAATTAATTTCATTTTGCTGAAATGGTCACTTGTAAATTTATTTCAACTGGGAAATCATAAAGAGACTTTTTCAGACTTCTTCATGCAACACATTTATACTTAATTCAATGCACTAGGACCTATCAAGGATATAGGACACATGGTCATGTCCCTGAACACGGCCAGTACACGAAATCCATGTTTCTCCCATGCCTGATCCCCAGCCATTCTATTATGCCAGTCTGTGCCTGATGAATGCTTCTCTTTCCCTCCACTTGCTCTCTCTTGTGTTTTATAATGATTTCATCAAATCCAAAACCCTTTCATAAAATGTCTTGGCAAGAACAAAATCATATACTTGCTACCTATGAAATGTGAAAGTATGGAATACCTCATGAAATCAGCTAATTCCACTGTGAAACAAAAGCAAACATTGCAAGTTTGAAAATATTTTTTAAAATAGACCTATTTCTCTCTGCCTTGCAGTACTTTTAGCAGCTCCATGTGTATTTAAATAAAAGAGGTGGGTTTTTTTTCCTATTCTTCAGTTTCTATGGGAAATATATTAGTTTTAAATATGCTCTTTAGGAGAAAAGGAAGATGTTAACGAAAGCTTTCATGTTTTTCTGTAAGGCATATGGTAACTTCTCTTTTGTAAGAAAAATAAGAGTAAGACCCCAGGTGTTCTTTTTTTTTTTTTTCCCAGCACATTATTTTTTAATAGGATTGTTTTTTAAGCATGAAAACAGATGAGGTCTGTCCACAAACCCTGATGATACTGTTTCACAGAAGTTACTTGAATTTTGAATTCAGTAAACCATAGCTATATTATGTTAATAATTTGCTATAAACCAACTGCAAGATTTGGATAAATTCTCATTGCTTAATGTAGGGATTTGACTGAACAAGTACTAAATTATGGAAGAGCCTACCACCATGTGTAGTTTGAGGTCTAGAAAACACCATCAGATCTTCTGACAAATAAACAGTGTCTGAAAACATCCACATCTACATTATAATAATTTCTGTGTACTGCTACAACAGAAATTGCTTGACTACTCTGAATTCTTCTTAGTTTTTAATTGTTTTGGTAGTTAATTTTATATAGAACCACGGAAATAACATATTATTAGTTTCTCTCTCCACAATATGTTGTGGAGTGTACTCAACTTATACTAGTATGACAAAAATATTTTATGTTTGTGCATAAATAATATTATACATGCATGATTTTTTCTACATTGATATTATTTTTAATCATTTTAGAAATAAAATATAATCGTAATAAAAATAGAATATATAACTCTTCAACTAACATTACCTAAATGAAAATTGGAGTTGTTTGAATACCTGATTTATATAGCCTAACTTTGAGATATATGGTTTTCTGAGTTATAGATGTGCCAAGAAAAAAGACCAACTTTGTGTTTGGTTTAAGCTGAGAAATAATGAGATAAATACTATCATTTCAGTATAGTCAGTCTGACCACAATGAAAGTGCTGGTCTTATAAGTTAATTACCTTGTTTCTCATTAGTATTCCATTCCTCTACTTATTTTTTCTGTTCTATTTATTGTTCAAGATCAAACAACATTATCAAAATTTCAGACTTAAATATTCTGATTTCACATGTTCTTTTTATTCTACCATTCTAAAGTTTTAATGAAGCAGCTTTTGAATAAGTATTCAAACTCTGGTTATTCCCCTCCTTTCTGCAGATGTGATAGCAGGAAAAGATATTTAGGAGACAGTCTGCCCTCAGTTTTCTTAGACAGGAAATACACAGACATTGTCTATGATGGTCTTTTTACTTTTTCAGCTATTCATCAAGCGCTAGAATATTTGAAATGTTTTCTTTCTGAAACTGTTTCACATAGGAGATCATGCTCTAATAATCTCATATCTTTTAAATATGTCCCCACTTGTAAATTTTTCAATCTGTCTTATTCCTTGTGACTGGCTAAAAAAAGAAAAAAAATCTTATTTAATTAAAGTCAAGGGTTTATGATGGAATATTAAGTGAAGTTTAGCTAAAGAAAAATAATTATTTAAAAAATAATTAAAATTCTGTTATTAAATATATGTTTACTTTTTTGGAACAGTGTGTTTCAAATTTTCATCACTTTTTTTTTTTATTATAAGGCCAAACAGTTTTAGTAAATTTTAGCTGCAAGGAAACTGAAGGCTTTTTGTTTTATTTTTATTCCCATAAACATAAATTTTAAAATTGTGCAATTTGTGCAATTGCATAATTGCAAATAAAATGTGCCCCTTCACAGCTTGTAACTTATTCACTAAATTCCAAACTGAATTCTTGCAGGGAAATAGTATAAATCACACTTCACAGTGGAGTAAAAGTTATGGATTCAGAACTGAGAGTAGCCAAATGTAGTTAAAAATAATCCTGAAAAGTTATTTACCTCTGGGGCTGTGCTTCTGGCTGTTCTGAGTTTACCAGCACATGTGCTGCTTCCTTTTATGGGCTTCAAAGGCCTCGGTCTTTGAAGATGCAGAGGTTAGGCTGGGAAGTCATTCCACTTAAGGTTGTCTACCTCCACTATCCATGTACATGAAAGCTACTGGGAAAAATTTCAAACCCACTTCCATTTGGGCCTGCATAATTTTGCAACTAACTTTTAAAGCTAATACCGTAATTTTAAGGCTGAAAACGACATATATAAAATTACATGTGTGACAATGAAGACCACATTCGGCAAATTTAGCAGATTTTAGCACAAAGTTCCACATGCTCAGGAACTATAGCTTGACAAATTAGCTCCAGATATGGCCATATTAGGGGGAGTTGGAGACAGCCCTACAGGGCTGGCTTTTCTTTGACTTAAGAAATGCCCTTGAAAAGATTCAATTGAGCTAATGAAGGCATTATATAAACAGTTAAAAGCTGTTGTTGGAGGCTGGTAGAAACTCATGTCTCAGCAGTTAGTAATTAAGAAGATCTTCTATCTCCTTTCAGAATAAATATCCTGTCCCAGTTGTGGCAGGCCTGGTGAATGCAGACTTCTGGTCAGTAAATGTCCAGACATCATATTGTGTATGAAGACATCAGCAATGTCTTACCTATGTAGCTCTCTCTGAAAGCCAGACAAAGGCCAAAGTTTCCAATGAATAACCTGATCAATAACTGAGTAAAACAATTTACTCAGACCATTAATTAATAAAGAGGGTTTACACCAGCCAAAGGAGTCATGAGAGAGTAAGTGATGTATGAGTGACCCACCTGGAAAGACAAATAAACTTAGCAACAGCACTACTTTCTGTCTTGAAAGAAAGTGTAAAAAAAAAAATTGTACATGTTGATTACTATTATGAGTCACACTGACTTAAATAAAATAAATATAAAGTTATTTCACCTAAATATGAAACCAGTGGGCAAAGATGGGGGCTTGCATGTGTTTATTAGTAGAATTTGTTACGTGAATAGCTAATATTTGTTGCTAATAAATACACTAATTAAAGCCATACTAGCAATTTCCATTAGCTTACCCTCAAACTTCCATGGAGCTGTCCGTCTGGTTTTAATCAAAACCAAATGGTAATCCAAGTTCTCAGGCTGGAACAGCTAAGAGGAAGTCGTTCAGAGAAGGCAGAAGAAAGCAGAAAAGATAAACAGACGATATTCACTAAATTTGTATAGAGCAAAGGATGTAGATGCTGTGGGTTACTCTGGAGACATGATTCAGGCACCCTGTCAAACTGGAATGAAGTAGTTACAAGTGTTTTATGTCAGCAAAATACTAATATGATCAAGATGGAGTCTGTCCTTTTGCTTTTGCAGAGCTGGATTTGTGTGACTCTGGAGGATTCTCGAAAGAGGTAAAGCAACATATTCCACTGCCTGAAACATGACTGTGTTTAAACTGCAGCATTTGTTTTCTCAGATACAGCTTATTCTCTTGAGTAGGAAAGCAATTTTAGCATATGTCTTTAAATGGAATCTATCTAACTGTGTATATTTGTTCAACAGAATAGTACTCGACCTTTTATCACTGTGTTGTGTTAAGTTTAGACCATGTTTCTCACTACCTGATGTCAAAGACCAGGTGTTTCAGAAATGTTCTTGTGTTGTTCTGGGTAACTGTTACCTTTGCATGAGAATTAGAGATAAAGTATTTTTTAAAGGAAAAATCCAGGAAGGAGAGGTTTAAAAACATTTTTAGATTATGTAGCTGTATTAGATTTTTTCTTTGGCAGGAATAACCCAGCAGTGTATAGAGCTGAGTGCCTTGAAACACTCGGTCTTGACGTTTTCTTTTCCCTCCATTTCTGCGCTCTCTCCCTGGCGCAGGCAGGCAGGCTCGCTGTCTCTCTCTCCCTCTCTCTCTCAAAGGCAGGAAATACTTTTCAGGCAATCTGGGCCTGGTTGTTGAGGCCCCCTTTCACAAAACATCAGTCTGAATTTAGTAGACAGAAGTCACTGGGAAAGGCTTGACAGGCTCATGCTTAGCTAAGGCTCCCTCCAGCTGCAGAGGGTGTTTTTGTTAGAATCACACATTGAGCAAAACTGCTTAGAATAGAGCAATGATCTCAGTAGCGAAATCTGAACTTTTATGCTAGCAGGAGCTAGCTGGAACTGGGCTCTTTTGTTTGTTTGTTTGCTTCTTTGTTTTGTTGTTTGGGCTTTTTTCTTCTTCTATTGACCAAAGATTTTAGGGAGGTCATGTCTGAATTCCTGATTCGCTTCATCTAGGTAAGGCTGTCTTGGAATCTTTCCGTACTTCAAGGTATCAATTTTTTTTTTAAAAAAAAAGTTAAAAAAGAGGAAAAAAATAAAAGAAGGTAAGAAAAACCTCAGAAAAGAAACAGCAGTATCCAGCACTGGAGTGTTCTGCGTTCAGGATCTCAGCACTAGAAATAGAGGTAAAACAATTTACAATCTTTAAAAATATACATTTAGTTGTAAACTGTGACAGCTCTGTTTATCAACATATGCCAGACCTATATAGAAATTCATTTTTATATGCATTGTTCTTTGTCTTTTAAAAATATGCCTGAAATGCTGAACTTTATTTGCATTCTTATATAAATAGAGCTGTATGGTCTTGGTAGGATAGTTTTTAATGTATATTAAATAGGAAAGTTAGATGTTTGAGCGATTTGGTTTTTTCACCTCATTTAACAACAGGGAGGGAGGGCATTTAGGGCTATGTTTTTTTTATCTCTCCCCACCTTTCCTTCCCTCCACTCCAGCGGTAATGATGAGGAGATCGGTAGATATATCAGTTATACCTCTGCTGGGCTAGGTCTTTAGCCTTTTCTCAGTCCTAGATGAAATTTGTAGTAGAAGTGACAATACAGTCTTAAAGGTGTACACTCTAAATCTGAAATTCCAAGGTTTATTTGTTGGCATTAGCTAAATTAGGTTATTTTTAGTAACGTATGATTAGATACAGAGATTGCTGTGTGCTGTGCTAGCAATTAGAAGAGGTAAAGTAAGATTCAATAAATGTCAGTTGACTAAAATTTTTGGGAGGATGTATGGATTTACTGTTTTTTCTTCTTAACCTAGTAAACATGTAACTAATAAAAATAACAAGAATATACTGTTAACAAGTTTAGGGAGAAAATCAGAATAGTATCTTTCACTGATATATGAATGCATTTATATTTTATGTAAAATCATGATTTAATTATTAATTTGTTCTGGATATGACAAGCATTTTTTATGTCAATCTATATAGTATTCTTTGTCTTCCTAAAAATTCTCCTGTAAACTGAAAATTTCTTTCTTTCTTTCTTTCTTACATGCACTGTTAAGGCTCCATATAGTTATTGGCCAGATTAGAAACTAGAGAGAAGTCATCTGTTCATGTATTCAAGAATCTTTTAACTTTTCTTTTGCTATTTTTCAAAATGGTTGTTGTGTAAGGAAATGACTCTGTGGTGTGAAAGGACGTGAAGGATATTCCAGAATGGGATCAAATATCTCCTCTGCAATAGACTGAGAACTGTACACTTCACTGCCATTTGGGGGAAACATGTTGTTCAGGGTGGTCAGAATTGGCTCTGGCGTGTGAAGGGAATGCATCTGAACTGGACAGGGAACAACCAATAGGCATAAATTGTTCCTGCATATATTCTGGGGTGAATTTTAACATCACAATCACTTATTTGCTTATGAACAAGTCTTCTCCAGTGAGATGTTCTGGTCTGGGAGAGCTGTGATATCTAAGTGGTGGGACTGAGAAGTTGAGAGGAATTTGACTGATTGAGTCTTTTTTGTCGTTCTCGTGAAATTTGTGCTGGAGTGCTGATGTCTCAAAGGATTTAGCTTTAGTGGCTTTTACTGCACTGTGTTCCCATGCCTGCTGCTGCAAGTATGTGTGCACGTATTTAGTATTAGTGAGTACTCCAGTTAAACAGAAGAAAATTTTCCCTATTAAGCAGTTATCTTCTGCAGCACTACTTCTGGAGTTTAAAGGATATAATGACCTCATCTGACCTCACTTGCAGATGAAAATACTTGACACCTGAGGCAGTTGAACTACAGGGTGGACAACAGAAGAGATCCCAGAAAGTATTTTCTCATTAAACTCTGAAGTTTCTTGTAGGCTATAAGAAAATATAATACTGATAGATGCCTGCATTTTTGATTTAGAAGGTTTAAATGAAAGTCCTGGAGACAAATCACTATTCAACTTCTGGTTCTACTTAGTCTAATTTCTCTGTTATGCTTACCTTGTTTTGGTTTTTTAAGATACGGTTGTTCAACAAAAAGGATTCACAGAAAAGTTGCAGTCTAAAAAGCTTCTGAAAATTATTTTATAGATATATAGCAATAATGAACATGGAAAATGAGCATCTAGAGTTTTTTGACCTTGCTGTGTTCCTTCAGAAACACAAATTCTATACTCAGAGCACTGGGAAAAAAAATGTTTGTATATTTAGGCCTAATTCACAAAGACTTCTGTAATACAAAGCAATGTCTCCTAAAAGAAAATTAAAAGTAAAGACAACAGCTCAGGTGTGCAGTTTTTAAATAGGTAAAGCTTATCTTAATTTTTTTTAAGTTCTGAGCTTAAAATCAATTTTAAAATGTTCTTTAGGTGGTGGAACAATCTAAGGATTCCCCTTTCAGCTTTTTCTTAAGTCTCAAAAGTTACTTAACTTTTACTTTTCTTGATTGTCAGAAGTATTAAGCCACATTTTATATAATAGTTTTCTGTTCTTAACATGAATTTTGTTGCTGAAATATATCTTCTTTGTTATAAAGCTTCCCTGAGAACAGCAGTAGCAGAAGGAGGAAGAGAATTTACAAATGTTTTCTTCTTTTCTCAAAAAGAAGCTATATTTTAGGATATTCTTCTTTTTTCTTTTATTCATCTAGTTCCATTTCCTATTATTCCTTTGTCTAGAGAAAAAAAAAAAAAAAGTATGAGGAGGTTGTTGGTGTTCTGTTCTTTTTACAAAATAAAAATCAAAAAGACTAAACCAGAGTAACTTAAGGGCCAGAGCAATTGAAATAGTATATACAGAAGTCTTAGATCTTGATTTCCTTCCTATTAGGAGAGAGCCTCCAGAGGTCTCTGATCCAACATGTCATTCAAAGTGGAGTCATCTAGAGCCAGTTGCTCAGGTCCTTGTCCACTAGGGCTTTAAATGTCATCCAAAGATGATGATCACTGTGAATTCTTAGCAAGGAATTTAAGACTGGCTGGATACACAGGTGTATTTTTAATATATGTGTATACATATGTATATATGCAAGTATATATATGTAAGTGTATATATGCATCTGTGTATATATGCATAAAATATACCTCAAACCAAAATTAGCTAGAATTTTTACATGTAAATCTTATGTATATCATATGTGAACATTATTTTATTGTAATAACTACTGATATTGAACTTCAATATGTTTTATATTTTATTTTGCCATTGATATTTGTTCATGCTTTCAGGTACTACTTATTTAAGAACAGTCTGTTGGTAGATAATTTCAAATCCACTATTACCATAGTTGCTTGTTTCCCTTTAATGAGAAAAACCACTTATTCTTAGATTAGTAATGTCCAGAGTTTTATCTCTGGTGTATTTTACATCAGTCATATCCCAAATGCAAAGTTTGCCTTAGGCTGTGTCATTAAAACCAATTTCACTCCTACTATGTACTCTTTGCTTCTAGCCATCGCTTTCATGTAGGCTCTTCTTTCTGTTGCAGTGCTTTGTGATACTTCCTGTTGGTTATTCCATTGTACCCTGTGTCAAAATCTATTAGCTTTAGATGAAATGCCCCTGAACTTCAGGTAATTTTATAATCAATTTTCTTTCCTCTGAATCTCTACTGGTTCTCCCACCCTCTTGCTCCCTCTTTATCAGTTATAGAGTTTCCGGGTAGATAGGTCTTATTGGTGAGAGTTTCACAATAGGATTAAACTACTACAAATACTCTTTATTGTAGAACAAATAAATGTTCCAAGTTGAACATCATGGTACTTGTGGAAAGTTCACCTTATGATAAAAAAATTTGGGATAAGAGGGAGTCGGTGGTGAGTTTGAAATAAACATCATTAGACCAAGAAGTGAGGAAAATCTGAAGTAGAAAGGAGGATTGTTGCAATGTGTCATTCTGCTAAAGGAGCTAAGAGAAGATGGAAGGGGCAAGAGGAGCCAGTGACAAATTCGCCACGCCAAAGCAATTGGGATTACATTATTAAAGCTGTATAACTGCACCTTATTAAGGTGCATTCATAACCTTTATATTGTATTGCTAGCATCTTTGCCAAGAATATCACAAAATACGAACCTTTTTTGACCTTCCTCATGAATTTTCTCATACATGACACAGACATGTAAAGGATAAGGAGAACTTACTTTGGATTCACTTTTTCAGTCTGGAGCACTTAAAAATCCACTTCTTAGCAGTCCTGAGAGGCTCAACACACTAGAAATTGTACTGTTAAATTCATTACACATTTTGTTGTCTGTAGCTAAATGGAGATATCCCTTTTCATTTTGTTTGGATTGTTTATCTTCAGTTAACACTGTTTTATCAGAGAAAGTTGATAGCTTCCAATAATAACTACTAAAATGAGAAGTATTTTCTGAAAGGACAGTCTCTAAGAGTTGTATCCTCTGCAGAAAATCCTGGGCTTTGAGGATTCCATATACAGAAACAATTTTACACTCTAGTACCATCAAATACCTATGTGCAGATGTCACTGACATCTTCCAAACATTGAGTCACTGTCAGTTTAATTGGCTATATCATACTGGATATAAAGATTTTTTTAAAGCTTTTGCATGTTGTGGGAGAATTGGTAGCCAGCAAAGGAAATAGATCTGAATTAGTTTTAAAATCAAGGGAAAATCTCCATGTGAGCTCACAAGTCATCTATTTTATTTTTCCTGTAGTTATGTACTCAGAAACAGCAATTTCCAGGGCTGAGCATATCTTTCCAGGCAGGCTACAGATGCTGAGTAGAATATCTTTATAAAATCAGGAGACCAGATGACAAGTTTGGAATTGAAGCACACTGGAAAATACTGTGGAGAATGGCTGTTGATTGTAGCAGATATATTCATTATTATGAGAGGCAGAGAGAAAGGGGATATAGAGGTAAAGTATGCATACTCTACAAAAGTCCTTTGACAGACAGGTTTCCTGAATTCCAAAGTAAGAATAATATAATGAAAAATAATCAATTTCAGGGTTAGGGGGTTCGAATGCAGACTTTTTTCCCCCCAATTTCACCAACCTGGAGGATAAATTAAGTTTTTACATTCCCTTCCTTGGAGGAAGTGGATTTAATTAGGTCCTCTGGTGCATTTACAAAGCATTCAGTGTACATTATACCTTATTTCTCCCTCTAGTTTCAAAGAAATAGTGGTACAGGTGCCATTTTGAATAACTTTTGCTTTTCACATCTTCAGCTGCATTCCAGAAATACTTGTTCAGTTTGCTCTCAGTGCATTTTTTCAGGTGCAAAAAAATGGGATTCCAAATGATTCTGCTAATGGTTCATTCCCACCAAAAAGCACAATCAGCTCAGTAGTCACTCTTTATAGACTCTCAATGATAAAATATTTGTCTTTCTCAATGGGAGAAAATAATTTTCACCTCTTTATGTACAAAGTATAGGCAAAATAATGTTGAAAATACTTTTCAGTCATGTCTACACCAGGAATGAAAACAGGTGCCCTACTATTCAGTAAGGAGGCTGGTTGCCAAAAGTCATTGTCCATAGTGCCTCATACTACAGAGGTTTCATAGCTCGTGGCTATAATGAGCACCAGAAACTTATTTTTGTATAGAAACACCATATTAGAACCTTAAATTTAAAGGGCAACAGAAATGCAATCTGGTTAATTTGTATTGTTTTCAAAAAGACCTCCTGTAGCTTCTGTAGCTAAAAGATTAGTTTTTCACTAGAGTTAGCTAGAAAAATGAAATGTCTTCTATTTGGGGGAAGGAGGGAAATATTTGTGGAAAAATATTTCACTAATTCAGGACCAAAAATAATAGGCACAGTTTTCTGGGTTGCCATGTCCCATGGGATGACCTTTTCTCAGTTCATGTATTTTCAAGATGCTTACAGTTCAACTAGGAAGTGAAAAGAGGTGTAAGCAATCTATAAATTATGTTATCTTTTCAATTTTCTGGGAATAGAGAGCCAAAATGATTTGGAGGGGAGGACTGGCAGAAGGATGAATTTTCCACATAAACCTCCTATGGACAAAGACTTTAAACCTTTATACCTTAGATTGCTTTTATTATGAAGAAACGAGATTTATATTATGGAATTAAGACAGTATCTTTAAGTTTCACACTACTAAATTTTGAAGACCAGCAGACTCACAGATCTGATTTGCTAGATGGCTCTAATTTTCTTCTTAAAAAGTCTATGCTAGAAACTATTTTTTGGCTTAAGACCTTTCTACTTTTTAGGGGACTGTTATAAATTTGATGACTGTTGTCACTTTGGAATAATATTGTCGTGAAGGGGGTAGATGTTCATAACTGCTAAAAAATCTTTAATGCTGATTATTAATGTATTAAACTGCCATTAACAAAATTACAGTAAAGTGGTAAAATTGTCCAATAAAAACTTTAAAAAATAATATTTCACTCTTTTATTGACTATTCAAAGTAGGAGAGAAACATAAAGTTAGGTATTTTAAATGTTGGGTTTAATTGGTTTTGATTTGATAATTAAATTGGGTGTAAAGTATATAGATCTTTAGTAAGCCTGGATAACTGTGGATCAGTTTGGATCCAGTCATTTCCCCTTTCTCATCCTTGAGGAAGAGCCTCAGCTAATCTGAGGCTCAGCACTGGAAATGAACAAAATACAAATACAACCAGGCAAAAACCCACTGTAATCATATGTTGGCTACAAGTAAAAGCTCTTCGTTGTATGATGATGAGCACTGGTAATGAAACTGCTTTTTGAGAAAGAGAAAATAAAGAACTCCATGATGATTTATGTTTTCTAGCTATGCATTAAGGGATATTGACAAATTTTGGGCTCATATCTTAGGAGCCAATAATATTTTCACAAAACAAGACTTTTGAAGTTTCTGAATTAATAACTTGCCAAGCTGACTTTACATTTTGTGGTGTCTAATGTATTGAGATCTTATAATGCTGCCTTTTTAAATCACTGCATGCCATTTTATTTAGTACAGAGAATTTTGTATGCAGTTTTATCTCCTAATTCTCCATTTCAATTTGGTGAAATTACCAAATGTCATCGTTTTACTTCTTTACTTGTTCTGAATAATCTAAAAAATTACAGGTATTAAAACTTTTACAAAACTATTTTATTTTGCCTTCACAAAACTATTAATAATCTCCCTCTTTATATAAAAATAAATCAATCAATCACATATTTTTACTTCTGATTTTCTGTTTAGTTTCTGGGTTTTGCTAATTTTTATCTTTGTTATTAATTCGATTTTTTAGCCAATTAAGTGCATATGGAAATCAGATTTGCAAGTATGTAGCTCATAACCAAGTGGTCTTTTCAAATTTTATTTTAAACCAGCTTTTATTGCATCCAGTCATCGCTCACAGCACTCCAAGGATAAGTGTGCAGAGAAATTCCCCATTTTTCCCAAAATCTCACTCTGTGGAGATACCACTCATTAGGCCCTAGTAGGGAGAGGGGGATTTGAGGGGCAGAAATCCTTCTGCTTTGTCTTCCTTTTAATGATCAGAGAGAGGAAGATTGGAAAGAGTCACTTATCCTAGAAAGGCTGTACCTCCCACACCTACTCCAGTCCCTGCTCAGGATCTCTTCTGCCTCTGTGGCTCTCAAGTAAAGCTCATCTCTGACCACAAAGGCATTTCCCATTAGCTTGGAAGAATGTCCCTCTTGCAGTTTCCCAGATTTTTCCCTCTCTACATGTGTCTCCCCTTTCATTCCTTAATGAAAATAGAGTTACTTGGACACCTGTCAATGTTATAAGTTCAATAATATTTCCTTTGAGTATTGTTATACAATTCTAATATTTAGTTCCAAATCCCTTTATTTTCTTGGAATCTCTCCTAATAGAAGCTTCAACAGGAGTCGGTTCCTCAAACTTATCAGGGAGGTGTCAGCAGTTGTGTGGTGTTTGATCTTCAGCTGGGCAGTAATTTTAAAATCCTGCATGGCAGGGTATGCTGGAAGGAATATTTGTATGTTGGACTTAGTACTATTTGGCTCTATTTCTGCCCACTGATTCATGGCTGGAGACCAACAGTAAGATCTCATCAAAGAAAAGGACAGGTATCCTGTGATTGGGATGTGTTTATCTGTACAAAAATCAGCAACTCCTATATTTAATAGTCTGTGTTCACATTTATAAGTACATCACATACAAACACATGCAAACCTGACCATTAAAAGTTATATAAAGGATTTAATTTTTTTTATTATTTAATTCTGGAGACATATTTGTCTTAAGAGTACTACGCTTTTTCTGATATTTAGAATAAAGTTGTAAATATTTTTAAATAATTATAAGTTCAAACTGGTTTTAGCATTTGATTTTATATAGTAAAGAAATCTGAAAAAAACGCATCTGGTATTCACTAGATTAATACTCCACAGCAAACAATCCTTATATTTCTACTCTACGACAGCAGGGTTTAGCACGGTCTAAAATCCTGCACTAAAAATGCTTTTTAGTTATAGAAACTGCAGACAAGGTGAGCCTCCACTTCAGTGAAGTTCAAAATGAGGTCTATGTCCAGGAAATAAGAAAATTAAGGATTGCATTTTAAAGTCAGGAGATCTTTTAAAATAAATAGCTGAGTGAAGACCTAGAGGCTTATGTTTTATCTCAAATTATTTGTAAACAACATTCTGTGTCAGAGATTGGTATGGAGTTACTGAAAGAACTGTATGCAAGCCAGACCAGGAGATAGATGTGAGATGAGTTTATAGGAAACAGACCCTGCTCACTTAGACTTCCTTAAACAAAGTGTGCTGACTGGGATCACAGACCAATGAAGATAAAATAATGGTAACAAAATAAATATTTCTGCTTGATCTCTGCTGCTTACATACTCCTGCTATGTAAAAAATGTAATGGAACAGTCTTTCATCTTTGTTTACGTTCATAAGCTAATGCTTCGCCTTTTTTTTGTTTTGTTTTTTAAGAAGATATTTGAATCCCATGTAAAACATTAGCAAAACTTTACTTTTACCAGCATGATGGTGGGGCTGTACTGCCTGGGTTGCCTTCTCAGAAACGTTCCTGCCACAGAAGCTGTCATGTGTTCTCTGCAGCTTTCCTCCTTCCAAAGCTTTTGTATTTATTGCAAGGTAGAGGTTCACATATGGTGCAATGAATTGTCAGAATGGAGGAATTGGTGGAGGCAGCAGGGATGTCACACCTGGGTCAGTGGCAGTGCTTGCTTTGGCTATACAGGGATGCCACCAAATGTCCTGCACAGCAATGTCTTACTTAAGCCTGCTTTTGCCATAGTCCTTCCCTCCTAATGGCTTGGGGATCAAGCCTCAGCTTGTGTGGTAGCTGCTATTGCTGCATGGCCCCACATTTCTCTCCTTATCTCTTTCTTCCACTCTGGGAAAACAGGGATCCACTCCCATGTCCTCGAAGTCTGAGGGACAAGATGTAGGATGTGGTCGTGTGCTTCTGCCCTCGCATTCTTGTAACTTGTATGTTTATGTGACCTGTCATCAGCCCCAGAAGGGAAGCTGCTCTGACTGGTCTGGGTAGCCACAGTTCCAGATATTCGAATAAATGTCTTTCCTTCCCTTTCCATTCTCCCTCTAGCTCCAAGACTTAGTTCTTCCTGCTGCAGCTTTCGCAGGCATCAGTCCTAGTGTTGGGTTTGTGTAAAGATAGTTCTTGTAAAGTGCCATTTTTCCTTGAGGAGTGAAGCAAGAGAAGGTAAAATGTATCTTGAAAAATGTGTAGCACAGCCAAATCTGAAAGGAATTTCATGAGATGAAAGAAAATTCTCTTTCTGAATTTTGAAAGCCTGCTGCAAGAAGTTTAATATGAGTTTTTCTGAAAAAAAAAAATCCCAGGAATCCTAATTGAAGGAAAATGTTAGTCTAATTATAAGAGAGCCTACCAGTTCATCATCATTTTGTGCTTTATCAGTTGTAAAGTCACTCAGTTCTGTGAGACTAGACACAGTTTCTAAAAATAAACTAACCTAAATGTTCCCCTACTTTTCATTAACTTTATATTTTACAGTGAAAGGAGATAGGCAGTAAATTATTTCAGAATCCATCTAAATTAACATCTAGTTTTGTAAACAATGTGAAGCATCATAGAGGGCTCATGAATGGATTTCTGCTTCAGTATGATTATACACTGCTCAGTTTCACTTTCTTTAGGTCAAGAATTATCTATTGGGTCAATGTTGCCAATATTCCTTAATTCAAACCCAGGATCAAGAAATTTTGCCCAGAAGATGTTTAATCCTTTGTATTTTTGTTTCAAACTTTTATTCTTCAGAAAGTTAATAAGCAATAACAAACAGTGCTATTGAAAAGTAAAGCAAAATATAAGTCTGAATTATAGCAACAGCTGAATGGACAGTATCATATCGATAGATGTTTTTATCAGAAGAAAAGGTCTTTTCACTCTGCAAAACATTTCAACAGCCTGATAATGTTCATCTGACAGAAATTAGATATAAAGGTTTCTAGTTGTGGCATGGCAAGGATGGAAAGTGAGAAAGGGGGATGCTTCTTCCCTTGGGCAAAAGTATAAATGGACATGAGAGGGACATTTCTCAGAGGTTCTCAGAGGATAAAAGATTCTGCATGTCAAGAAAAAAAATGAGCAGCAATAGCAGAAAAACAGTGATCAAGGCAGGAACACTTTCTTCCGCAAAGTGGCAATGCTCTTTGTTCTCTGGCAGAGAATCTCTTTGAGAGGTCTGGAGTAGTGAACCCTCCAAGGCACCTCCGAGTGCTTACATGCAAGTGAAAGGAAATAAGTTGTCCTGAATAAATAGGTAGAAAAAAAAGAAAGTTTCTTGTTGGCACTTAAGTGTCAAGCATTTAGAAAATAATTTCTAAACTGAATTGTTTAACACAGTCATTGAGGAGGGGAGAGGGAGCAGAAGAAAGGTAAGTTGTCACCAAATTCTGAGCTCCTTCATATGCCATGGGAATGAGGGGATTTCAGGAACTGCTAGTGCAGCTGCCTGGGGAGGTGGCATATGTACTGTAGCTTTTCATATTACTTGCTAACATACACTCATTTGTCAGAGAACAATAAAAGTGCCCATGTCATATATTTATTTATCTCACATTTCAAGCAAAGTATTTTATGTTTCTATGTTTAATAATTTTTCTGCAGTCCATGAGGCAGCCAAAACTAGTGGTAATGCAAGTAAAACCAAAAGGTTCCTCAAGTAAAATTTGTTTTTCATCTCCTATGAAATATAACTCACCATATTCAAAAAATCAAAAACAGTAACAGATCTGTTCTCCCATTTCTGTAACTCCATGTAGCAGCAGCAAGATTAACACACACCCATTAACTCTGAGAGCCTGCCTTCTGCACATTAAGACCAGCCTAATATTGGGTAGGTGGAGGCATGTATGTCATTAGGAAGTTGGATTTTTTCGCTTTTTACCCTTTACATACATTTCTACATTTCTAGTATCTTTATTGATTATTGTCAGAAATGTCCCTATATGGCTGTAGCAGCCCTGTTTAATTTTCTCTGAAGTAGATGAGGGTAGTATTCTAGTAGGAAAAGAAAGGGAAGCTGCAAATTGCAAATGCAAATGCTGCCAAACATTGCTCATGGAGGACAGTAGAAATCATTGAGCCCTTTCTAGTAAACATGCCTCTTTTCAAAGATCAAAACAAAACACAGTGGTGGCTATAAAATTAACTTAATTGAAGAGCTTTAGTGTCCATCAGGAAAAGCTGCAGCAGGAGTTAGAAGTATTATCACTATTGATTTTTCACTCAGGTAATTTTGGACCATGCACACTTGGAAATAAAGATGAAATCAGAAGAATGTGCTGTAAATTTATAAAATAATTTGACTTTAGATTTTAATATTTAGGATTCATTTCATATTTGACCAGGAAAGAAGAGATAATTATACAATTGTATTAACTTTTGTTACTATAATTTGCCTCTAAAAGCAGATAATTTTTTTGGCCCGGCTCTGTGTGTTATTTTCCACTTTGTTCAGCCTCCCACATGCTAATGACTTGTGCATGGAATTTCATATACTCTATGAATATATGTTCTTTTTAAGCAGAGTCTCCACAGAGGTGGAAAATGTGAATGTGAAATGAAGCTTGCCATTCCTAAAAGAAGGTTAAAGATCCAGGACTGTGTACAAGTCTATCCTGAAAGTCAGTTTGTCAAGACGTAATTTATGGAGGTTCAGTTGCCCAGGCATAATTCTGCATTTCTTTCAAGATAAATACTTTTATACTTACAGGCATGTGATTTGTCAAGGCAGCTTTGTGGCCTGGTGGGCAATCAGAATTTGTCTTAGTGGTCTGAAATGACCCAGAACAAACTCACTACTTAATCTTCTTTATTGCGGAAATCAATAACCAGATCCGTGCTAAGTGCTGACAGTTCTTGTGTAGGGAGTGAAAAGTAGAAGTGTCTGCTCCTTGAACTTCTAGCATTTTATGAGCCAGAAGTTTTGTTTTCTTCTTTGACAACAAACTTGTTAATTTTATTTTATAATATATAAATTAATATGAGATATTTTCTTTGTGCAAATATATGCATGCAATGACACAAGATTAATGTATCTCAAATACCATCATACAGAAATGTCTAATGCAACTGTCAGTGAAAATTCCCCACACAGAAACCCAAGCAGGAACAGTGGCCTCTGGCAGGGCCAGGCAGCCCAGGTGAGCAGCAAAGCTACAGCCAACCATGATGGCTCACAATCTACCCTTCTGGAGAGCCCTGTCCTAAATAACAGTTTTCTCCATACATTACACTAGAAAATCATGAATATATTCAGCAAGGGGAGTGTGTGACCGGCTTCAGGTTTTATAATGTATTTGAATTAGGAAACACACCAAAAACTTAAAGTAGTTTTCCAAGTGTTTTAGTAGCAATTTAGAGGGTAGGATTACATTCCCTTTAGAGGCTCCTTCAAACCCAAGCTTATCTATGATTCTATGATTTTTTACTATTATTATTATTATTATTACTACACAACAACTGATTTACTCTGCAGTTTCATGTAACACTTGTAATTACAACTTGGCCTGAAGAGAATGAATAGTAACAACAAAAATAAGAGCTACTGAATGAGCCAAAGATACTCAGAAGATAAGTAGCTTATACGGTTGGTAAATTTTGAAGTTGTTCTCTACCTCTTTGGGAAACAGCCAGACTTCTGCACTCCACAGGTATCTGTAGATGAGGAAGAAATAAAGTTACTCTGTGTGCAAAGCAACTATAAGATATAATGTCATTTATACCCATTGAAATTATTGTCTTATGAGAGACACAGTTAAGAGGAGCTTGTTGTAAAATTTTGGCTCTGGAGCTTCTTGCTTGTCCATGTGCCTGTTTATACCATTTTTGTTTACTCGATATTGGAAAGTAATCAGAAAAAAATGTTATACTGAATTATGAGTGCCGTCAAGTTTTGTATGAAAAGTATTAAAACTTTAAACAAAACAGTCTTTTAAATTCCTGTCCTTCTGGTCCCACAGTCTTATCTTGTTTTACACTTTTGTTTAAACTGTTCCTTTCCTTTCTTTTTTTTTTTTATTTGGAGTTGATTCAATAACGCAGTCTTTTTTTATTTCTTGCAGATGTTAAAATGATGAAACCTTCTCCCCCTCCGGAGCAGTGCACAGCAGCCATGACATCTCCTCTGGTCCTCTGTGGAAGGTACACTGCAGTCTGCTGCTGAAGTGTTATGACATGTCTCTAGCAATCAGAAAGAAAAGCTGGGAAGAGCATGTGACCCAGTGGATGGGATTGGCTTTGGAGCCTGTGGAGTATAATACAGCATGTCGTCACGGACTTGTAGCTGATAACTTGCAGACAAGTATGGAAAAAGATGAGGTTTCCAGCGTGGACCAGAATGAAAAATGTGCTTCATTTCCAGAGTGCTGCTACAGTGGAGAGGTGACTGGCTTCCCTGAAAAGCAACTGGGAAATATTTCAAAGGAGGTGGATGAAAATGATAACCATGAAGATGAGGAACATTTTCTGGAGGCCAGCACAGAAACTTTAGTCCATGTGCCTGATGATGATGATGATGATGATGATGATGATGATGATGATGATGATGATTCTGCACTCAACCTGGATAGTGTTAATTACCACATCACTGCTGTAGGAAGTGAACCCAAAGATGAAGGGCACAGGTTAAATGGAGCAGGCTCCTTAACACAGATGGTACCAATAACAGAGGGGAACAAGGCAGCTGAATCATCTGGAATCAGTGGAGATATAAGTGAGGAACCTGGCTGTGATACAGCTCCTCAAGAGGAGAGAAAAAAAGAAGATGTTTGTGGCAGTACTGCTCAAAGCCTGGAGCTTTGCAATTATGAAGTCTTAAATGAAGTACTAGATGTAGAGAAGGAAAATTGTATCAATTCTCCAAATGTGAAAGAAGCTATTATGTCTGGGAAGCAGCTGCTTCATACTGCTGTAATTGCACAACAGCGCCGGAAATCTGATGCTTTCAAAGATGGACTTGGAAAATCTGAGTGCAATGTGGTAGAGAGTGGGATTTCTTCTGAATCATACACCAGTAGTGATGGACAGCTTTGTTCAGCAGTGCAACCCAGCAATGGCCTTATGCAATCTCCTCCTTGCTCTTGTATCCCGGCAGTGGAAAATGGTCTGGATGAAAGTGGTTTCACAGAACCTCAAGTGGCCCCTGAAAACAAATGCCTTTCAAATGTCAGTTCAGCAGAAGACGTTCAGTGTTTACATGTAAGGAATCATTTGACCACACACGAATATTCAGACAATCAAGTGAAATTGCGCAAAAGAAAGGTAGGATGCTTGTAGACTGCAGATTTTTTCAAATATTTCCCCCAATTTCTGATGATGATGATACTGTGCCTAATTCACTGGAGAGAAAAAGTGATTGTTTCATGACTTTATCAGGTTCAAACAGTTTCAAAACAAATATGTCTATACAACAACTAAATTTTAGGAGCTTTTTTTAAGGTCTGAAAATGGCTGGGCTATGAATTTGGATGGTACCTTATATTCACTTTCTATTTGTTATTTTATATATTTCATATATACTGGTCAAGGGTAAATGAGTAATGTCGTCTTCATTGGTTTTATTTTTGGTTTTCTGCTGCTATCATTATCTCTTAGGAAAACAGATTGTTTCCAGGGGTTTGGAAGCCTTATTGAAAAAGAGAGTACAAGGTAAAAGTGCAACAAGATTTTAAAAGAGGAAAAAAAGGATTGGAAATATTTTGCAGTAATTCTTTGGTCTTCAGCTCAGCCCCATGATCATATGTTCTTGCAAAAACAAGTATTGCTGAGTCTGAAACAATATTTTGTAATTTTAAAGCAACCAGAGAGTTTCGCTGTCTTCACTGAGTAAGGAAGGGTATCATTAACAATTTTAATGGAGAGAGACCTTGGCAATAAAACTCCCATTGGCTTTAATGGAAGGAGATGCGCTGATTGTGGCATTATGGAATTCATCTTAAAAGTCTGGCTTTCCCAGTTATGCTGCTTATTCTAACTAATAACCAATTTGTAATTGTTTACTTCTCTCTGCCTTTATTTGACATCATCCAGCTTCTTTTGTCTGGATTTTTTTGTACATCTGGTTTCTTTTAATTGTATGGGTTTTGTCTGTCAGCTACAGTGCCTCAGTAGCTGTTTTCACTAAAGCATAAATTCACATATCTGAAGAACTCTATGCCCACACAGCATCCTGAGCTGCTGACCATTGCTTCCTCGTGTACACCCTTTGGTAATAGTAACACTAGATTAACGTAGTGAGAAGATGTAAGAAAGTTTTGCCAAAGTTTTCAGAAGCCCTCAAAGCCAGGCTTATTTTGGTAGTTCATGCAATCACAGTTAATGCAGTAACCTTTCAAATATCTCACAGTAAAAATATCTCAGAGTTACAAATAAGAAACAAAAATATGACTTCCAGTACCAGAAATGCTAATGAAAATGGTTCAAGTACAAAAAAAGAAAATTAACCAAATTGACATTTTAGTGGAGAATTGACTATTATAACCATTTCTCATCTGCTTTGCTTTGGCATCAAATTTTCTTTTAAAGTAGAGTTATTGATATTGATATGTACATTTCATATCATTAGTGAGATGAAGCATGCTATAGTTTTTAATAGGTTTGATTTCATGCTAGTTTCCATGTTTCTCCTTGGATCTTGTTTTGAGGTCACATACTCATCTTTCAAATGTACACTCATGAGAACAATATTTGAGAATGTATTTATAATTTGTGTTTGTGCCATTAAATATTTTAAAGGACAGATTATAAAAAATTCCACTGAGACTAATATTGAGAAAAACTAAGGAATGAGATGAGCATATAAAAGATGAAAAGAAGGAGTTTCTTCAAGAAAGTTTGAACATTACATGGCTGCAACAACTTCAAAATTGTGTGTAATATAAAAGGGGATAGAATCTGTAAATCTCAAGGAGACCTCATTCTACTTTGGGTAAAGAAGTCTTTGCCAACCACTGTAACATGAATGGCAAAAGGAAAAGATATGATCTGCTATTGTTTGCGGTATTATTTATCTCTAAGTTCACAGGACACTTCTACAAACAACATTCCTGCATAAGCGATTTTCTCACTCATATCTAACCATACACTATTTTCCAAAAGCCTGTCTGTGTTGGTAATAGTGTGAAATGAAAAATATGCCTATGTTTACAAACTTCCCCTGAAAGCCACTTTTGTAATTTTAAGAAAACATTAGAAAAACTGCAGACTTGAAACTGAAGCCATCCATAAAAGCCAAGTATTTGCTTTGCAGTGACAGGAAGACTTAAGGGATTGGGAATGGTATATAAAACCTTTTCTCTCAAGGTCAGCAGTTCAAACAGTGCAGTTAAGGCCTAAAGCACACCACTGTCTGATTAATGCTCAGTGTCAATTATAGTTGCACATAATCATGTGCCCATAAAGGTCAGAATATGGGAAAAGACACATGAAAATGAATTGCTGAAGGTATTTGGGCACCCAAATCTTGCAGTAGCACCTTGGGTGATCATAGAAAGGTGCTGATCTTCAGGCATTTTCATGACAGTTAAAACTTAGGACTTTTGAGTAGATTTGTGCTCTTGCTGGTACTAAATTCTTTTGCAAATCTGTTCCTCGTTAACATATTTTAAACTGTTTTTAATTGTGGCAATAGAGCATGACCTTCCCTCTTATCTTTAGATCGGCTGTCTTCAAACCAGAGCTGAGGTGAGAGACAGTGTGGATCTGATAGGCTTGCTCTGCAGACAGATGCAGGTTTGAGGGCTTAAGGGCTTAAAGTTTAGCATCTTTGACCAGCACTAACTCCATTGCAGTAAATTGCTTTAGTCATGATGGATGTACTGACACTGAAGATGCTTTTTGCAAACATGTCCAGCTGTTGCAGCATTCTTTGCTCCCTCAAGTCACCAAGGTTCAAATGCTCAAAGCACAGCACCCTTTCCTTCACTTCCTCAGAAAGATTTCCTAAGGCTCGGAAATAGAGAGGACCCAAATTTAATTGTGAGAAGTTAATGATATTAGGTCTAATTAAAAGATACAAAATAATCAAGCTTTCCTGTTTTCCTGCTTTAATAATCAATTCTGTTCATCCACAGCATGTTTATGGTTATTAATGGTTCAGAGTAGCAGAAACATAAATGGATTAAATATATGTGGATAAACCAGCTAGACCCTTCTGTATGCTTTCCTTGGTTAAATAAATTTAGATTTTAAAATAGTCACTTCACAGAATTGTGCTTGGAAAAATCTTTGGAACTAAAGAGAAAACCATAGTGCTTGGGTTATAAAAACAGCTCACATGTATGTTCATGTGTAAAAAGCAACAGAGCTTTTAGTGAACAGTATTATACAAAACTAGAAGAGTGCCAACTATTGAGGGAATGCCAACAAAAGGAGGTATTTAATTATTATGCACTGATTTGTAAGTGGAAGAAAATGGCCATTATCTCATACAGAATCTGTCAAATTTTTGCACATGCTCCATTTTATGTTTTCTCCAATCTGCTCATCTCATCAAGCTTAGCCAAAGGCAGGAAAATCCCTGCTGGGGCATATAGAGAAGGTTCACAAATGCACTAGAACTCCAACAAATTAATTTCAGTTCTTTTTCAACACAAAAAAAGAACTACTTTATTCAGCACCAGCATAAAAAGGTGGGTTGAGGCATATAGTTTCTCAGTAAGTTCTCCCCACTCACTTCCCAAACACAGTTACAGCTGTGCTGTTGCGGCCAGTGATAATCAGCATTTTGTAAATGCAATTCTTAAAACAAGGCTCAGACAGCTCTTTTAAATGGTGAATCAGTAAAGGAGTAGAAAATCGGGATTGTAAAGTGTGGTTCTAAATAATTTGAATAAAAATCCATGAAGTTTAAAAAAAAGTGAAACACTAACAAACTCTGCTTACAAAACAAATTTTGGCTTGTTCCATATATTTCATTGTTCTTCCACTATCCCCTCCTCTTAGACTTTATTCCTAGAGATCATTCAATGGGAAGAAAACGGCCACAGAAACAACTGTGACTGTTCATTGCTCTCCAGTAGGACAATGTAGTTCCTCATGGCGATCTACTTAGAAGCTTTCCAGTTTCAAATAGATGATGTAATCTCGAAGACATTCCCGCAAGGCCAAAGAATATTAGAGTCAGGGTTATTCCTAATGCTTGTTATTATTGCTACTACTTTAACCCAGATTTCTAGATGAAATACTGTGTGATTTGCAAAGGATGCTTAAGGACACACAGCTAATGTCAGCATAACGGCAACTGCCAGTGTCAATAAGATGAAAATTAATTTAAGAGTAAAATTAAAAGAAGACTGGCAGTAAATGTCAAAAGAAACCTGGGTAGAAGGTTACATGGAATGATGCATGTCTTTGGAACAGTGCCTTTTCCCCGCAGGAAAGCTGTGAGTTTTTAAAACATGGTCTTACATTTCCTGTACTGTTAAAATAAATTTTGTTTATTTATTTCAACAATTATAATTATACTAATGTGAGAAAGCAAAAAAATTACTTATCTGAATTCAGACTTTTCCATCCATATTTGCTTTTGAGTATTATGCATGTCCATAAGATGTGAAGGGTGACTCTCCCATTACGATCAGAATTACATTTTGTTTCACAACACTATGTTATTTTTTGGGGCATAAGCTCTTTCAGGAGCTTCTATTTGTATCACCATAAATTAATTTCACAGGAAACTGACAGAGTTTTGCTTGCTGGCTCACACTAAGGTATGTGAGAGAGGTAGTAGGAGAGATTCACAAAAAAAAATCCATAAGAGGTACCTGTTTTACCAAAATTGTTTCTTTGCAACTCTCTCTGTGCCATCTCATCTATTCTCATTGTATGATCTTTTTCAACTGAGCACTTAAAAGTAATGTCATCTTGTTGTGAACAATAATATCAAACATTGTAGGTAATTTCTTATTTTATTGATGTTTGTATACCAGAGTTTCCATCCCTACCACCAGTTTGTCTTTCTGAAGTGTTAATCTCCCTTTACCTCTATTCTGTGCCTTTTAAATTATGATAATTTAATAATTCATTATTTTTTTACTTTTTTTAAATTTTATTTTAAAGTTTCTTGCAGTGGATTTGTTATTTCTATTTTATAGAAGCTGGTTTCATAGAGATCCAGCCTGACTATTGCTACATAAATAGTACGATGTAGGCTTATTAGGGTTGCACAGCAACAATAACTTGGACAGATCAACATAGAAAAAAAACATAGAAGATAAAAGCAAGGATAAAAACAATAGAAATATACAGGAAATCGTAATTAAAAATGGAAATACGCATTTTGTTGTATTCTGATTTTGCAACGGAATTAAATTTACCTTTTTCTGAGACACAGTCTGCAAACGTGTCAGAGGAAGATGACAGCTTTAAAAGTTCGTGATTTTCTGAGTCAATTATCGCTAATTGTTCCTTTGCAAAATATGATAAATAAATGCAGTCATTTCTCACAGTTTGTTTTCCCATTGAGTATTTCAAAAGATAGTCAGCTTGCAAATATTCTAGTGGAGGAATCCAATAACCAGGGAAGAAATCTGTCCTCTAAAATCATAATGATCATTAGAATTTTGAAAGTGTGGTCAGTCATGAATGTTGTTTGGATGGCTGTTAGACCAAGGTTTCTGTGCTTCATTATGGTCATAGAAGACCAACTCCCAGCTGCTAAGATCTGTACATTGAAAAAGAATTAATGGATGTCAGTGGAAGTACTGTGTTCTTAGACTGTGCTTAAGTGCCTTGCTGAACTTGGGTATTATAATAATTTGTAACTTTAGAGACTAAAGAAGCTAATTATTGTAGAGGTATTATAGTAAAATTACTTTCAAATCATATGATTCTCTAACTGTATTTCCTGTACAATTCAAACCTGCACTTATGCCAGAGTAGCTTCATTTTCATATACAGAGATAAATAATATAATCTTGGCATCTAGGACATTATTTTCTTAGTTTTGTAAAGGATAACTGCAAATGACAGTCTCTTTTTAAAGATGGTTTTCAAACAGTGAAAATCTATTTTATCAGGTGTGAAATTTAGATTTGTTTTTGTTCCATTTCTGCATCTCTTATAATTTTCAAACTTTATATAGGTGTTTTTAAAGATTCTCAAATTTTCTAAAGGTTTTAGAGAAGAGCATGGATCTGTTTATCCAAATTCCTAATGTGAATATGAGCACCATTAAAAATTAGTGAGAGCTTTTAAGCCACAAAAGCTTTTTGAAAGGTAAACTCCTACCCACAACTCAGAGCTACAGCCTGTAGTATTAGTACAGTGGGCAATTATTACTGAAATCCAGTTACTTCACCACAAGGAATTTGCTGTATTTGCACATTGCTATTAAACGGTCATGGTTTTGAAGGCAGTGAGAAGAATCTGGCAAGACATGCAAGTGAAGCAAAAAAAATAGTATGATTTCTTTAAAAAAAATGAAATCTTCTTGGCTGTCATGAATATTTGTTTCTCTTTTCTGCACTGAAAACTTGCTTTCTAAATTTGCCATTTAATAATGAAAATGTGGTTCAAAAATATAAATGGACTGAAACAGTTGGATTAACATTTTTTTGAATTATGTGTCTTTTCTATGGTAATTAGTAGAAAGTGGTGGTCATAAAGCACTCCTATTATTGTGGTTACATGACCACAATTTTCTCTATTACTTTCACAAAAATATGTATCATAAATATTATCTCCATCTAAAAGATGTGGGAAGCTAAAGAATGCTTTCCCACAGACTTCCTTTATGTTTGGACTGAAGTATGATGTATTTCAAACAATGTGAAAAGTATTTAAAACAAATTCAGAACAGGATGGGATGATTGCCAGGCCATTACAGTATAACCTTTATGCAAATTTTACTTTGGCACATTTTTGTGACAGTGTACAGCAATAAATTTTCAAGGCTGACAGTGTTGTCTAGACTGCAAACCAAGAGACTGTTGCCCATCAAATTATGCTTGGAGCTGAGCTACCTAAAATGGTCATGAAAGTATTTGTATTTATAAGCAGTTTGTAGTCATACACTACTGCTTCAAAAATCATCTACCAAAATCATCTGCATGCTTCTTGGGACTAGTCTAGAGAGCTTTCGTTTCATGCAATGTACACTCAGAGATTTCTAATTTTGTCCAGTTCTGGATACTGATTGGAAGAAAACTTCTAAAACATTTTTTGTTTTGTTTTTTAAATGAATCTTTAAAAACTCCTTACTGGCCAATTATTTACTCTCTGCACTCTATAAATTGTCAGTGGTAGGTCATGTTAAATGGGCCAATGACCACTTGCTAAAATGACACCAGATTTTTAATTAGCATCAAACGTTTGAGGGAAGCAGTTTTGGAAGGAATGAATAGTACGTAAAACCTTTAACAAACAGGAAGTGGAGTTAAGACACTTGGACAAAACACTCTGGTTTACATGACATCACTGTCCACAACACACTTTCTGTTGCTTAAATAAGAAAAAAAAGGAATTTGCCTCCTAGAGCTGTTCCTCTGGCACTTTTCACAAGCATAATGTTCACTTTGAATTAACCTTCAAGTGAAAACAGAGAGATTCAAGAGCACACTTTCCATCCTAAAACAGTACTTACAGTAGCAATCAGAAAAGACAGTATTAGAGCACTGCTGCCTATATTAAAGAGCTTTGATGCCATAACTATGGCAGAACAGCTTTTTTGAGCACAGCTGTCTACTACAGATACGACCTGTGCTATAAGTAAAAGGTTTTTGTGTTGCTGTGTCAAAGGAGATAGAGAAGATCAGCCTACCCTGGGCAGCTCTGGGAGCTGAGGCTTTACAGCAATAGTCTTTGCCACTGCTGTCAAGGAGTTCTTGACCGTAGAAGTTTGGTGGTGAGTTAGTCCACAGGTATCTGACCAATTCCCATGCGATGGTTAAAAGCAAACAAAGAGAACCACTCTTGTGAGCTGAACTACAGCAAAATTGGAGCCACCTGCAAAGTTTATTATGAGATTTTTTTTCTTGGTGTTTTATTTTGGTTGGGGCCCTTTTTTTTGTTTGTTTGTTTGTTTGATTTTGGGGGTTTTTTGGGTATTTTGCTTCGGTACATGGATTGAAACACCTAAAATGTGTTGCTCATGCTGATCTCCTTTTACTGCTCTCTCTCAAAGGTGACATAGGAGGTTTGTAAAGGCAAGGAGGTTTATGCCACAAAAAATACACATGGAATATTGAACATGTCTTTACAAAATGAAACAATACTGCTTCTGCTGCCAAAAGCTATTCCAAGCTCCAGAGGATATGGCCAAAGATGGTTATGAATTCAAATTTAGAGGGATAGTCTTCCTCCTTTGAAAAAAATCTAGGCAGCAATACATGCATGAGCACCTCTGTGTGTTGAGGTAAATGTATGGCAAATGTATACCAGATCCTCTGTGCTTTTCATAACCTTGTCACAGCTGATGTTTAAATCTTTTACAACAATGGAACAGAAGAACTTGGTTTATGCACACAACGCTAATGAGAAATTGGCTCACTATAACATGAAGGTGTCCTTCAGTATTACAGCAATAACTGTCATATCTGAAGTTTCGCACTCCATTTCCAGCCTCACCTTACTTAGAATAAGTAAGACTTAGAATAGCAAATGCAATATGTATTTATGTTAAATAGAAGTCTATTTATCCTTTTCTGTAAGTTGGCTCCTTCCTAAACTTTTTTTTTTTTTCACACAGCATGTGCAATTAAACAAAGGTTTCTATTTGAATATCCTGGATATTTTGATAATGTATTATCTCTACCCAAAAAAAGAGATCTTTAAGGAGCTGATTATATTCTTGCACTGCATGTTTTAATCTCTTCAATGATATCCTCAACCTTCTTAAAAAAGATGGTTTGCATGCACTAATAATCACTGATATGTGATTCGTGGCTGTTTGATATGAAGACATGAAAATATTCAGCAGTGCTAAAGCTCATGGCTTGTGTTGCATGTAATTTTAGCTTCAAAATATTTTAAAAGTTGACACCTTCATTACACTGAAAATGAAAAAGCGTGGTCAGAAGCCAAACTTTGGAAATCTAAATCAAACTATTTTCCTACATCCAGATTCCCTGAAAAACATTTTTTTTTTTTTTTGATAAATGCCAAATTGTATCTGTCTCACACAGATTTAGTAGTGATTCTATGTCCATATTAGACCTCAACACATCTACTGAATCTGTTCCAGCATGTTAAACTCACCTCTTTACAAATACTCTACTGCTTGGTAGATGATGACAAGATGATCAAGTGGTAAATGAACACTGTACTGTTTAGGCTTTTTATAGGAAGCAAAATTTTCAGAGAGTAAATAAGAGAAGAAGAGATAGTGGAAAAAAGACGGGTCTTGAGAGACTATCTTAGAGGTGGGATAAGACTAGAAAATAAAGATGTGAAAACAATTGATTTTCTATGTAAAGTGATAATTCAGCTCTTAATTGCACAAAGCTTTCTCAGCTCCTGAAAATGACTCCCAGTGGATCACCTTTTTCCCAGGTCTTTTTCGATGTTACTAGTATCAAAGATAATTTGGGGAGAAGTTCTTCTATATTAGTGTCTTGATTAATATTCTTGTGCGTGTATCTTCTGCAGGACTCATAATTTATCACATTTCACAAACATTTTGTTAAGCTTTTAGAAATGTTGTTTTAATTTTTACTGTGGCTTCTTTTGCAAGATATGTTTTAAATATCAATGGATTATGCTTTTGCAGACTGAAGCCCATGAATAGTTGTGACAGTGGGGGAGACCAGCTTTAATCAGATTCTGAAGTAATACATATATTCCTGGATTTTGCTCTCTTGGGGATACTGACAATAGCCTTAGATTAGAATGTCCATAATTTTTTTTTTCCACTTGGTCATCCATAATCTCTGTGAGACACAAAAAAATCCTTTTTCATCCAGTCTTCTAGTCAGGATGTTAAGAACATTCTTCCCTCTGCTCTTGCCTTTTCACAAATGCTTTGTTGTTTGGGGGGTTTTTTCCACCACTTCATGTACAAAGCTGTGCAATATTGAGAATTTTAGCCATTTGGAGCTTATGTGCATATAAGGGAAAGAGTACTTGGTGACATGAAAATAATGTGTATTTTATTCCTTGCAAGTGTCATAATTTCACCGGGTTTGATTTCAAGGCAGCAGCCAAGCAGAGCTCTGTATTCACATGCAGAGGTTAGGAAGTGAATATAAAGTTGTTGGCAGAATGGGTGGGTGACTTCCATGACTCTGCTCCACTTTGGTATGATGGGTGAGTGGTCCCAAACACTCTCAAATGCTAGTTCTGTAGTAGTGGTTGTGGTTCCTAGGCCTCTTGTCCAGAATTCATTCACTTGCCTGAAATGTGCTCTCAAGCCTAACTATTATGTTTTTTTTTTTCACAGCTTCCTTAGTGGGCAGACTTTGCAGTTACTTTGTCCCTGATTCTGGTCTCTCTCTCTCTCTCTCTCAGTCCTTTCCATTACGCTCAGTTCATGGAGGACAAACTTTCCTGTGTCAACAGCATTGCCTCATGAAGCATAATAATAATGACAGTTTAAATGTCAGCCCTGTTAGTCACCAATGATTGTCTTAGGGTTTAAATAGAAATTTCTTACTTTTTAGCTACTCTGTTCAGAGGGAATGTTTACCAGCAGCAACATATAATTGTGGAGCTTTGATCTTTGCTTTGAAATGTCTTTTTGAGTGTAAAGAAAACTCATCTATGCTGAGAACAACATCAGAAGCTATTTCTGGAGTTAGACCAGGATTCTGAAGGTGAAAGGACACTTCTCCAGTTCTCTCAACAAGTCCTTGGGAAAGTTAAAAATAAGTCTTGCAGAAAAAAATTGGCAGTTGTTATTTGAGAAAATTTCTTTATTCCAGGAACTGCCTCATGTAGCAGAAATTTATTTACCATCTGTGTAGACTTGAAAAATTTTCCATCTTACCAGATACACAACTGAAATAGCAACAGATTTTCCGTCCCAATGGTTTCCACCAACCTCCATTTTAAGGGAGTGTTGTAAAAACTTATGAAATTCTTGTGCTCTCTGAAGAGGGGTAGCTCAGTTAATAGAACATCTGTCAAACTCTGAGTTCTGATTGTGACCTCTAATAATGTCACCTCACTATTGCTAAAGCATGTCCCCTGGGGGAGGGTAAGGAGGAACTCACAGACCAGCAGCTGAAATTTTATTAGTTTTTAAATTGCAGTTCCATTTTTAATTAATATTACAGTACTGACTTTTAAAAAAAGTAGCCACTTGAGAAATTTATTTACTTTGAGTATAGATGTACTTCCTTACTTCTGCAACTGCAGGGAGAGGGAAAAAAGCTAGAAAAAAATAAAAGGTGCCCCCACCAAAAAAAAATCCCCACTAATTCTTGAAGTAACTTTAGTCCTTTAAAATATGACCCAACTTGTCTGTAAATCTGAATATCCCTTCTGTGTATTCATATGAATACACAGGCCAGAAACCAATGCAAACAATTCCTGGGAGACAGAAAAAGAGAAAAGAGTTCAGGAACAGATGTCAGAGTACACAAGCTTAACTTTTGTTTGTTGCTTCTGCATTGATTTCTTTCTCATTTATTCAGTGGATACATTTTACTTTTTTTTTTTTTTTAATGCACATCAAGAATCTTCAAGAACTATGAAGGCTGATTCTTAGTTGATGCTTAGATGGATTTTTTGATCCCATCTACCAAAATAATATTTGTGTGATTAGCGAGCTTGGTGTTCAAGGCAGGTATCAAAAGTTTCCTTCAATTCGTCGGTCTGATTTGCTGAAAAAAAATTAAAAACCCCATCTACCATTCTTATTATAATGGAATGTCTTTTCTGCCTTATCTATTTTTGCCTGCCACTCTGTTCAGGGTGTTTGACTGCAAGTGTTTAATCCTAAACAGCATCCTATCAAAGATGCTTTTGCTTTCATAATTCTGAGTCTCTAAACTAGCAAAATTGTATGATATGTGATTTTTTTTTTTTTAACTAAAAGTCTTACTGAATCCTTTAATCTGGCAATTCAAATCTGTATTTTAAACCTAGTCTATCTATTTTGGATATCTTTTGGATATTACTTTTCTATTTTATTGCATGTGGTAAGGTAAGATACTGCTGTTTCAGCAAAATCCTATAATTGTGAAAATGAATGGGTCTAAGTTTCAAGCCATTCTATATTCTTTCATGCTGCTGCTAAATCACCTACAATCCCAAAATAAGGAAATTACAATTTATATTATCAGCATTCAACTGAATGTTATTCAACAACCTGAACTTTAAAATGTGAATTGCAGTTCCCAGGGAAACAGGTGGTTTTATTTAGGTTTGTGCTAGTGGGTTAAGGTACTTATGCACTGTCGTGTTTGGGACAGGAGAATTCTTTTGAAGGGACTTTGCTGAGTGACATGATATAAAGCATGAGAGATGAATGATATGAGATGGTGAGATTAAGGGTGTGCCCTCTGATTTTGTAGCTTCAGGGCAGATCTAATGCTTTGATTCACAAAGAAAAAATGTATTTTAGAATTATCAGTAGTCAGGGAAATTTTTTCAGCTATTCGGGGAAAAAATGTACCTCAGAGCATAGCAGATTCATGTCTGCACAGGGCAGGAAGTATGAACTGAAAGACATAGTCATAGGATTTTACATTCCCATGACTTGCAATGTGAAATTGTCAACCTCTGTCCTCCATCCCAAACAAGCTGGTTGCAATATACACAATTGTTATGACTTTGAGAAGAATAACTACCAAAAAATAATCTTCTGAAGGTGAATTTTTAAAATAGATCAGTACATCACAGTTTCCTTTTAGGTGAATTTGATAAATATTCCCTGCTAGAAGAATATGGATTTCTATCTAAAGAATACAGATTTAGCCCCTAAACAAACTAGGGAGTCTCTTGAGGTTTTTATAGGTTTTGCTTTATCAGTCTGAAATATATCAGATGCAATGTAAAACTAGTCAAGAATAATTTCCTCCTGTACTTGTGCTTTCTAGTTCTCTCTCTAATTCCCAGTAGTCTTGTGGTAATGTGTTCATTCTGTTGGCCAGTTGTTCAGCTCTCCATGAATGCATCCTCCTGATGTGCATTTCTTAGCATTTTACAAGTCAACGTCCTTTTCCACTTCAATACACAACTTTTTTGAAAGCAAAACTGTGTACCATTGGGAATCTAGACAGGGAATCTAAGGTAAACATAATCAAACTCAGTGAGGAGTGAAGAAATAGATACTACTACGTATAAGCACTAAAATCCTTTTAAAGGTGTGTTTGAAGTAGCAAGAAGACTGTCTTTTATACTAGTGTTTTGGGTTGTTTGTTTTTTGTTGGGATTTTTTAGGGCTTTTTTGTTTGTTTGTTTTTGGTGGGGTTTTTTTTTGTCTCTGACACAATTACCTGTATTTTGCTCTTACTGCCTGTAGCAGAAAAGACCTCTTTGGTTCCTTTCTCTAGGCCCTTGGTAGTAGGACCCAACAGTAAAGCAAATAACATACCCCACCATTGCCATTGATACTGACTTCAGTCTTTGGTAAGGACAGAGTTGTGGGCATCAAAGGCAAAGTTTGTCTGTACAGGGGAAATAGAAAGTGTACAAGCAGACTACAACAGAATGAACTGATTTCTTCCCTCTCAGAACATGTTCTTCACCAAAAATGGATTGTGGGATTATTAAAGATCAAGTGTTAAGAGAGCTGAAAATAGGGATGGTTGGGATGGTTTTGTCCCTGGTAGTGTCCCTGATTCTTTAAGACAAAAGAGAAATTTAGTAGCTAGAAACTGTCATACTCTCTGTCATCCCAAGGCAGTTGGGGGTGGGTTGTGTGGGGCTGTGCTAATCAAAAATGCAAAGGAAATGTTTGTGTACAGTGTATTTTAGGAATCTTTATTTGTTTATTGTGGTGAAGCCTAACATTTCATTTATTGTTATACAGCTCTTGGATTCAATTTGAAATTTAATTCTGTACAGACAAGGAAAAAAATGTTTTGCGTAGGACTCTGAAATAGTATAGTGTAGTTTACAGTGGATGTTTTGAATTTGGGCCATTTGTCTAATTTGAATTGCTCTTTCTTATTTAACATCAACTGGGATTGATGTTAACACCCAGAACACTGTGGTGTTAACACAACACCCAGGCCACAGTTTCAGCAGGCAGAGAAAATGTGAAGTGTGACTTAACTCAGTAATGCATGAGGAGTCTCTGTGTCAAGAGGAATCTATGGCATCTACTTGATAACATTGTTGTTCATTCTCTTCTTGAGTGATTCCCATTGCTCCATGACAAATAGTAAGATTTGTCTTTGCTACCATGACCAAAGCATAAAATCTGGCCTTTCTCTGTGAGTCCCCATGTCATATGCACACATATTATGTGGCAGTGGTTTTTCGATCATTTTTGGCAGTATGTGGAACAGTTTTGTGATTTTTATCACTTCACATGTTCTGTAGGGAAATAAGATAAGTACTCATTTGTTCTAGTTTTTTTTCTGTCCTGTGTAAATGATCGCCATCTGTGTATTATTTGTGTTTTAAAAGGCAGCATAAGAATTGAAAGAAATAATATTTTATTAGAAGCTTTTTTTTAAAAAAGGTATATAATATTTATCACATATTTTCCAGTAAATACCCTGAATTTTTTGATTTGTTGTTTAGGGAATATAACCAAAATTTAGCAGTCTGGGAGAAGAGTTCCTGATAACAAAATCAGTGCAAGCATGAATAAATAAAACCAGAGGAATTACATATTCTCAGTCAAAGGTACAGCTGGTGTTAGGAGTTGGCAGTACTTGAATTTCAATATGTAATAGGCTTTGAGAACATAGGATTCAGGCAATATAATTATTTTACGTATTATTTTACGTATTATGCGTATTTTAAATAGAATAATATTCAATATGTAACTTATAAAGGGAATATCTAGCTGAAATAATATAATATACAGAAGCTATAAGAAAGACAGTAATAGTTTGGATGTATTCTGGAGACTTTTTTGTAAGCTTCAGCCTATTGACTGGCCTTTTGTAGCCAGAAACTTAGGCCCTGAACCCGGGTCAGAGCAATCACAAGCACAAATACAGACTGGGCAGAGAATGGATCATGACTAGCCCTGAAGAAAAGGACTTGGGAGCGCTGGTGGATAAGAAGCTCAATGTGACCCAGCAATGAGCACTTGCAGGCCAGAAAGCCAATGGTGTCCTGGGCTGCATCAAAAGAAGTGTGACCAGAAGGTCAAGGGAGGAGATTCTCCCCCTCTACTCCACTCCCATGAGATACCTGCCTGGAGTACTGCATCCAGTTCTGGATGCAACACAAGTACTCCCCAACATAAGAAGGACATGGACCCACTGGAGCATGTCCAGAGGAAACCAAGAAAATTCTCAGAGGGCTGTAACATCTGCTGTGAAGACTGAGAAGGCTGAGAGACTGGGCTGTTCAGCCTGGAGAGAGAAGGCACCGTGGAGACCCTGTAGCACCCTTCCAGTACTTGAAGGGGATGTACAGGGAAGATGGAGGGAGATATTTTACAAGAACATGTAGTGATTGTACAAGAGGAGCGGATTTAAATTGAAAGAGTTTAGGTTTAGATTGGACATTAGGAAGAAATTCTTTAATATAAGGGTGATGAGATACTGGAACAGGTTGCCCAGAGAGACTGTGGACTCCCCGTCCCTGGAGATGTTTGAGGTCAGGTTGGATGTGGCTTTGAGCAGCCTGTTCCAGTGGGGGAGGTGTCTCTGCCCATGGCAAGGGAGCTGGAACTAGATGATCATTAAGGTCCCTTCCAACCCAAACCATTCTATGATTCTATGATATGATCTTTTAGGAGTGCTTTGATTACTTCCACTTTTGCCAGATATTTAAAGAGAGTTATCTTGGCAATTGCCAGAGTCTTCCACATTTCCTGTCACAGAGAGTCAGAAAATGTGCTTTTTAGGTAGCGATGGAAATATTTCAGACAGGTTGTACCTAATGTCAAATGACCCACTTCACTCAGGATAGAATATGGCTACTCACCATAGCAGCACAAAAACTGAGTGTATTGGTGAGGAGGATATGGACAAAAAATTACAAATCTGGAAGGGTGCCCATTTATTGTCTACTACCATACCTTGACCATTCACATCAACATAAGTCATATAGAAGAATCCTATTCTTTGTCACTTGATGGATTCTTTGGATATGACAATTGCTCTATAATCTGTTTATAAACAGTAAAAGGGTTTTATGACTATGACAATACATGCTGATAGAAGGGCAGAGAAAAATTTATTAAGAAGGAACAGGTCTCCAGTGTTAACAAGTAAAAGTTTCGTGATTATGACAATACATATTGATAAAAGGACACAGAAAAATTTATTAATAATGATCTTAGCATTTTATTTAAATGAACTGCCTCATGTAAGCAAGAGTTCCTACAATTAGGTAGTCTTTGCTAAAGTATACTGCAATGGAATTTACTGACCAGAAAGATAATGCTTGTTCCTTGAAAGAAAAACTCAAAAGATTTGATAATTAGCTCTCAGAGGACTCCACTGGTTATTTTACAGCTGTGGAAAAAACAGTAGAGACCTATTTATTGACCTAGCTATCTGATAAATCAGAAAGAGATCAGTGTCATGGAATCTTTTTGAACAGACCACCTCCTGACACTGGGAAAGATGCAGATGAGGTCAAAACCCTCAGCTTCCTGTCTCAGAGAGGAAAAGGAGAAAAAAAATCTGATAAACATAAAGCTAAACAGAGTTGCTTTGGAAATATCTAGAGATAAAGGGAGCAGGGGAAGACATAAAAAAAGCAAAAAAAAACTCTTGTTAAATGTAGCAAGACAAGACATGCATTCACTAAATAAAAAAAAAAACAAAAACGCTTCTACTTTATATTTTTTTCCAGTTTGATTATGCTGTCAGAACTGAGCCTGAAACATGAAAATCAGTAATGAAACATCCCCCAAAATCAAAGCAAACACAGTTATTACCCCACTGACCAGAGCATTAAATACACTTTCAAATGTTACCACTCCATGGGTGGATCAGAGAACTAGGGGTCAAAACAGAGGGGTACTCATTATTGTTATTTAGGTCCATTTCTTCTTTAGCCTTGGGAAAATACTTATCTTGCCTGTCATTTTCAAATCCATAATACAGAGTTCATATTTTCCCTTGTCATTTGTGAGTTTAGCTGTATTAAAGATGCACAGAAATGTTATAATAAGAACTTTACAATTACCTGGGATACATAGGTGAAACTTTTCCAAGAGCCTTTGAATCTTAAAATAACTCCTGCTTATTACACTTCCTTCTATTCTGTATTAAACCTCATGGTTTGTTCCCAGTGAGGACAAATCTCCTGTTTTCACAGTGCCTGTGCTTTAAACTCAGATTTAGATTAAAGTAAGCAGTTCCATGTAAAATATCTTATAGGTGTACCCTTACTCATTTGCATGTGCTTTCTGTCTCTCTGAGGTCTTCATACACTAACTTGAGGAAACTGCATTTTCCGATGTCATTTTCTCTCATTCTCTGTATGAGCAGTTCCTTTCAGCTGTCTATTTTTCTCTCTTCTTCTCAGCAATATAAATATTCAGCCTTTTTTGAGGGTGTATCATACAACAATTCAACTTAATTGCATATTTAGAGATATTTATCTTCTTAAGCAAAAACATCTGCAAAGCAACTGTGTCCTGGACATGAAAAAAAATAAAGTCATAGAATGAAAAGGCTTCTCCTGTTTCCCCTGGGTGACAAATATAGCAGAAGGATGCAAATCAGATTGGGGAAATCCTAATTTTGTTGCTAGCAAAACCTGGGTTATTTCACAGGGCCTCAGATTTTACCAACAGTCATCAAGTTGCCTAAGCTTGATAATAAAATCTATTATTTCATATTTTAAACAAAGAAGAGCCAAATGGTATTTTGCTCCTGTTAATAAATTCCCTTAATGAAACAGCTATATTGTAATTTTTGTTCCACATTGTTATGAGTCAGAGGAAGCAGGATTTAACTAAATCAGTAATGGAACTCCAGTTTATATTTTATTAGAAATTCTGTAACAGTTAAACTTTTTTCTTTCTCCCCTATGCAGAAGGATGTGTTTCATAATAGTGACATTTGTTTCAACATTAAGTTTCTGTACAGGAAGAAATACTCTTGAATTACAAATGTCCTATTCTTCAAATTGAGCAATCACCAGTCCAGCACCACTCACCATCAGATGCACTGAATGCACTTGAAGTCCAGAGTGCTCTCAGTGAGTTCTTCCTTGGGGAGTCCAGCTGGTGGTGACTAGAAATTCACTGCAGCTGGTCCCAGCATTGGCTGTGGCCTGAGTCAGGTCCTTTCTCCAGACATATATTTCTGCTATGTGTTTCTGAGACTGTAGTTTCACTCTTGTGGCCTCACTAGTGGATCAGTAGGCAGAGTTTTCATGCGTTTCCTTCTTGCCCTGTGCTGATTTTGTCGTGGTGTGTTAAGGCAGCAAAAGCTGGCATATACCACAGATAAATATCAAGCCAAATAACCTGATATTAAGTATATATATATAACAGTGTAGGGTTAGTAATTCTTTAATTCCACTGGGCTAATGCAGTCATACCTCCTGAGATAATACTTGATTAAATTCAGAGAAAAAAAATACTGGAGTATAGTTAAACACTCTCAAGCTGGTTATCTCAAGTTCTCTAATAGAAACATTTTGATTGTATGAGGACATAGGGTAATCTGTGCCAGCTGTTCTGTAGTTAACTATTCCGAAAGTCTCATTCTCCCTTCTCAAGCAATTTTTTTTTCTCTACAGACATATTTCATGCAGAAGCTATGCTGACCTTTAAAAATGTTTTATGTTTTGTCACAAAATATGGTGACAGTGCTTATTTCTTTTAATATTAGGAAACCTCACATTTAAAAGGTTGTTTTCTTTTTTTTAAGTGTAGCAAATGTTTAGTTATTTCTAGATTTGTGAAGGGTAAGTAACCATAACAGCTCTATAGTTATTTTATATGGGGGAATATAAGGGAAGTATTAAGATAGTAATGTTAGTGTTTCATCATACAGAAAATAAGTATTATTTTTAAAGAATTTAGTAAAGTTTCAATCAAGAATGTATTTCTTAATTAATTTCTTAATTAATTTAATTCCTCACCACATTTAACTGGAGACAATGGCTATTGTTTACCTTATGGATACACCTAGAAATAATAGGTATAGAAACAGTATCACTCTGCTGACTCAAGCAATTTTCAAAGATCCAACCAGTAGATATTCTTTTCACAAAAATGTACAGTGCTACTTTTGCACTTTTAAGTACAGATTATAAGATATATGTACATATATGTTTGAAAAAAACAAATCTGTTAAAGAAATATCCCATTAACAAGGGTGACAATGTTGCACTGGAAGTCTTCTAACATTTATTTTTCTGAGGTGTAAATCATAGTAAGATCAGTCAGATTTTAACCCATAAAAGTAAGGGATTGAATCTAAAATTAAGAGGGGCATTTCAGCTTGTTATCAACAAAACATTATTTTATGATAAAGGAAAATAAAGCTAAAAAATTATATAACTGCTACCATTTAGGGAATATTTTCCCTATGGAATACTCCATTCTATGGTGGCTTTATAACTTTTGGTGAGGACATGCTATTGTTACTGCTTCATGTCTTCTTTTCTGTACATGGAAGCAGACAGTGATATATCCTAGGCTGTCTATTGCATATCTTCAAAAGGGAATGTGTCACCTGGAAAAATCCAGCTGAAATGAAAGTGTGCAAACCTCATTTTTGTTTTCCTTTAAAAAAAATTTAAGTGGCATGTGTTTGTGCATATTAAGATACTGAAAAACAGAATGATCAGACATTTCCATGCAAATATAATTATAAATGCAAAATATTATCCAGACTTTGAAATTTATAGATATATGAGCATAAAACTTTGCTTAAAATATTTAATATTTGAAATGTACTTTACTTTAATCCACCTAAGCTGTAAAATGCAAATATGCAGATAGAAAACTCTAATGCATACAGGCTGCTTCCTACCCCATGGCAATTCTTCATTATTCTTTAACAATTCAGGTTACCAACACTCACTGAATCAGTTCTACAAAAAGCTGTTGTATGCATCTGATTATGATAGTGTCTCCATTGTCAGTACCTAGATTCCACCAACCTCTATTTAATTCACCAGATCATATTCAGAGACTAGTCTTGCTGATTTCAGTAGAACTAATCGGGAGGAAATGGCATGAAAATTATTTTATTTTTGTTTATTTTGTTTATTTTGTTTATTTTGAAGGTTTGAACTACTGAAAATGCAGCTCAAGCAAAAGCTGATAACTTGTGAAAATCTGACCAGGTTAGCTGCTGGACTTTTAAATCTCACTTCATAGTTCTAGCAAAAAATTTGATCATTCTTACCTTCTGAAGTTTCTTACACTTTAATCTTATATGATCAGGTAGGGTATCATACACTTAAATAATTAAGGGCCAGGAAACATTGTCCTTAATATTACTGTTAAACCCAGAATTTCAATAGTTTCACCACTTTTACTTAGCACTTGAATATCTATAGTGCCATCATTTTTATTTAATGGTAACACCATATAGGCCCACTAAAGATCCAAAACTATAACATTATGAATCCTTGCAGGCTATATATTTGGATTTCAAAGAGCTGGTAGGGGCCTTCCCATGATGCTCATAAACAGTAGAGAAAATATTTTTATATCCTTTATTTCCATCAGTTCTAACATCTACTATAATCTGTCCCATCCTTTTGTAGTTACAGATTACAGTAACGTTTTGCACTGTTTGAAATATAATACTGTAGAGGCCTAAATTTTTCATTAAATATCCTGGTCACTGAGCTAACTAATCATCTGCCTTTCTACTGCTTTACGCGCTGATTTTTCACTTAGTTTTTAATCAGCTGAGATTTAAATCACACACTAAGTTCAGAACACAAGAGATATGACTGACTCAGCAGATCCATCGTGCACATTGGACCTGCCAAGAGTTTTCCTACTGTGCCCACTGTGCCCATGTTTATACCCAGCCCTGCTGACTCATCCATGGACAATGCTGACCAACGTGTCCCTCTCAGTCTCCATGGTTCCCTGAGTCCTGCAGTTGCCTTTGAAAACTGGAAGCTCTTCTCAGAACAGTCCCATTTGTTTTGCTTAAATCTTTCTGCAATTAAATCATGAAATTATTAATAAACCACAAATGTCAGTAATACTCTCAATGACACAATACAGACTTTTCCTAGAACATATAATTCAAAGAGTCAAGGAGGCAAAGTCAAAATAGACTTAGAAAAAAGATTTTCCTTCAGCACTCTTGAAAAACCATGCTCTCAAAATTTTGGGATTTTGATAGTAACATGCTTCATGAGAAATGTTTATTTTGCAGAAACTCAAACTGAGGAACATTGTGCAATTCTCCTTACATTTGGGATCTTTTCCTTAAAAAGGGGAATACTGTTGTGGAATTCACTTGAGAGTAGGAAGCTTGAATTAGCCATGGTTTGTGATCATTGCCTATTAGTCTTAGAGCTTTTACAATCTATGTTATTCCTAGCCCAACTGGCCCTTCAGTGAGACCATGTGAGACCATGTGGATCATTCAGGATTTGTTTAGTCAGGTGGGATCAGTAGGGTTGGTTAAATTTTTTCCCACTGGCCTGAAGCATGGATGAATTATGCAACAGCCTAGCTAAAATTTCTGAAAATGTTTGAAAAAAATATGAACTTTTATTTATTTACTTCTCCTTAGTTGAACTGTTGATATGGCTTTCATGCCACTAAGACGTAGCAATCACATCATGCTGAGTTTCCCAAACAGACACAGCTAAATCCAGAAGAAAAAATTTCCCCTCCAACATATTCAAGCTTACAGTCTTATTGGATACCTACTCAAAACAGTACTGTTCACTATTTCTAACATATCGCTCAGTATTTGGTGTTCATATCTGAACATTTTAACACTTCATTGATCACAGGAAACACCAGGCAACTTGTGAAGAATAAAGGAAAGCCCAAAATTATGAATTTTATATTCTTTTTAATCTTCTTGTCTTGAATACTACTTTCTGTTAGACCTTATAAAATTGTGTTTATCCCAATAACTGTTTTGGAGAAGAGTTTGGAATTGAATCCAAGTTTGTTGAACATTAGTTAAAATATGTGATTTAATCCCGGCTCAGATACGTTTGTCTTTTTTATTCTATCACCTCTTTGTTATAACTTTTGAACTCAGACCTCCTATTTGACTTGGTAAAGTCACACATGGAAATAACATTGACTTCTTAATCTCTTTTCTCATCTTTTGTATGCCTGTATATTTGTGTGTGGTGTATCTCCTGCAGCGCTGTGGGCATATTTACAATATAAATATTTTGGATGTTAGTCAAAACTAGAACTTGCAACCAACCTCACCTCCCATTCAAATTGCCCAGCTCCTAACCATAGTCTGCTGCATCCTTTGTGGACTGACACACTGACATAGCCTGAGAGACTGAACCCAATTTGGGCAGCATGTCCTTCCTGAGCTGCAGGCACTGCTGCTGCTCTGTTCCTGGGAGACAGCAGCTGTGAAAGGAAGCTGTCAGTCATCAGCTCACCAAAACAAAGAGAAGTGCAGGCATGTAGAGGTGCTGTAGGCTGAGCTGGGAGGCAAGAACTCACCTCCCAGCTGGGTCCAGAGCAGGGCACAATGCTTTTCCTTCTTCCTGGTCAGAGCTGAACACTTAATACCATTACCTGCTGCAGCCTGGCTGAAATTTTCAAGGACGAGAAAAAGGAAAATGATGTGGCCACAAGCAGGCCTCAGCTGGACTGAAGTCCATGTAGGGCATCCTCCCTGAGGGTAGGGGCTCAGATTTCAGCTCAGGCTGTCATTTACTGCAGTTACTCCTTATTACTCTCTTGATTGACAATGTAAATGCAGCCTATGTTTTTTAGATAAAGGGTAAGAACTTAGGTATGATACACAATAATCTGCCACATCAATATTACTTATGTGTTGGGTGTTTTTTCCTTTGCTATTTTTTCCTCACCTCAGTACATCCATGTGATATATTTTCAGATTTTATAGAAAATCTGAGTTTTCCTTCTAATAGTGATGCATACAATTTGGAGTCATGTAGTTTGGTTACTACTGATAGAGAAAGTGAAAATCATCCAACAGTCTCTGTAAATGTCACACAATACTGATCATGTCTGAGCTATGTTGTGAAAGAAAATAACAAGGTGATAACCCCATGGAATGCTATTGGTGCTGAATTTTTGCTTTAGTTGCAATAAATTATGTGTGTTTTTAAAAAGATTATACCTTACTATTTGCTTTTAAAGGTACTTTTCTCATCTTCCAAAGATAATTTATCATATAATGTAGTATAATTCATTTGCTGGAAGTTATGGCTCCAGGGCATGACTGGCAAGAATACCCTGTGTGTGAAGGCCATATGTAAAAGGAGCAATACCTATTCAACAGCAATACAAACACTAGGTGGAATACACTAAAGAGGTAAATCACTGAGCAAAATTCTTGGCTGAGTTTAGTTATAATGCTTTCTACTCAACCTGATTTCACCAGTTAATTTTGAAGATAATAATTAATTTCTATCCATCAATGGAAAAATTAAAGACAACTGTAGTAAATGGTTGGAAGGGACCTCAGGAGGAGTCTGCTGAACTAGGAATAGATTCGAGATCAGACCACATTTGTCAGAACTTTATCCAGTTGGGTCTTGAAAGCCTCCAAGGATGGATTCTGTAGAACATCTCTCCAAGTTTGGCTATACCAGAATCATTCCTGGCAATCAATCATTCATCTCGCTTGTTGCTACCTGCGTGTCTCAGTCAGCTGCCAGCAGCTTTGACCTCACAAATGCTGGGAGGGGAAATGGCTTCAACTGACATTTGTTGTCACAACAGAAAAATGCCCTGAGAATAGTGTACTTTTCCATTCCTAGAGATGTGCTTTTTACATCAGCTTTACCTGCAGTGAAGGAAGAGGGTTTTGCAAGTTGCTCTTCAGGAGGATAGTCCAAGAGAGACTAAAGAATTGATGTGAGAATGGCCAGAAATGGAAGAACGTCCCTGCACCTGCACTGTGGAGGGAAAGGAATATACCTGAATATGGAGATGGAGGGAACACAATATCATTTCGAAGGAGAAGAAAAGTCTGCCGTGCAGAACAAAAATTGTTAAAAAAACAAAAGAATTAATAAGTTCAAGCTAGAGAAAGATTGTGTGGTTCCATGTTAGAATTAAGGTTTTAGTACTAAGGAAGGTAACACTGGAATAAGAACTTTTTTTGCTTGGGGCAGTTTTGGTAGTTTGTAAGTAGAGCTGAGAACTCTACATCAAGTATGACAGCCTTGTCATTGAGAGACAGATGACATGACATTTCAAAATCACTTCCAGTTGTATATTTTATGATTCTATTACTTTCTGTTGTTAGCTCATGTACAGAGTATCTAAATGTATAATATTTATTAATGTGTAATATTTCAAGCAGTTAGTGTTGATGATTTCAGATTAAAATAGTCTCTAGTCTTGAGAAGCTGAAAAAGCCAATGAATGCTAAAAATGATCATATGAAATATATTCATTTAAATGTCTATGGCAAAATTGCTTTTTTGCAATTATGTGGTGAAACTTTGGGCCTCCTAAGAATTTAAAATAGAAATTAAAAAGGAAAATACATATTTAAAGTAAATTAAAGAACTATATAAGCTGCACACTTTCAGGGGAGAATGAATTCAAGGATTCAAAAAGGTAGTTGCAGAAAAATGAGGCTTTCAGACTAGCTTTGTCTTTTGGTTCTGTGTTGTATGGGTTCTGTCCTTTGATGTGAATGGAGACTGAACCCTAAAGGCTATTACATTGGCCAGTGTGTGTGTCTGAGCAAGCCCTCAATGCTGGGCACTCTGCACAGATCAGTCCCATTAAGTAACATTTAATAACTAGAATAATTCCAGAGTGCATAAACATATTTCAAAGGCATACATGAAATAGCTGAATATATTATAAAGAAAAGCGGAATTCCTTGTCTGAACCACAGACTTCTCCAAAATTCCAGTCAACCACTTACCACATGGTCAGACACTTAGCTTTGATGAAGTTCAGACAACAATATACAGAAGACAGATGCTGTTAATGGGTGTTTGAGGTAAACAAGGGAGTTTGAGTATTTTTTTACCAAATTTGGACCACTATCAGCTCTTCAGAATCATCTCTGCAGAGACAGTGCAGTAATTGTTACAGAGTTTTAGAAAAGCTTGTGTGACTGCAACATCTTGGTTATTTATTTCAGGAAATATTTTAGTTGTAAAATATATGCGTGACATATAAAGGATGATCCAGCTTCCTTTGATTCTGTATTTTCTCAAAAACTCTAATTGCCATTCATTACTATTTGCTAAGAATTCAAAATGAAAGAGCAAATGCCCTTTTCAAGGATTTTTTTTTTGAGCTATCTAGAATCTTTCTAAATGTGGTTGAAAAGGAATAACAATTTCCTTGATCAGCATTTCCACTCCCAACATGTTTGATCTCAATCCCAGTTTGGGGGGGCTTGTTTTCCTTGTGTCTAAGCTTCCATGTAGTTAAACTGAGCAGTCTGATATGAACATCTAATTTTGTAACCCTTTTGTTGAAACCCTTTCCTTGAAACAAGTCCTGAACTTTCATGTTTATTGGGCATTACCCTAAACCTGAACGTTTTATTCACAAATAAAAATTTTATCCCCAGTTAAGATCAAGAGTTTTGCTACCACTTCTTCAATAGCCAATTACAGCTCTCATATCAGTGTGCAGTGAATTGTGATACAAAAGTAACCTTAATTTAAATCTCACCGTGCAGAAGTAATTTAATAAGAAGGTAATTGTCACTGGGACAATCCAATTTTCACATGGGAAAGAGTGAGCTCTTTCCCAAGAAAACAAAGCACTTGAACTTCATCCTCTGAATATAAAAAATTAGCAAGGGTTTTTCTCATGTTATCATGTTCTCTTATAAACTTCTGACATAAAAAAAAATATTTCTGGCATTTCTTCAGCTGCATAGGTTGGCAAAGCTAAAGAATAATGGGTGAATTAAGAGACAGAGGATAGCAGTTTTCTGCTGCTTTTTGACAGTACACCTCTCTTTCAGACCCTTGACAAGTTACTAATGTACACACTCCCTAAATTCTTTGTTTTGGTATACTGAAGAAAAACACTTGAGAAGACGCAAAGACAGTACAACATCTGTAAAATCAGCTTAACTCCACGGGCAAAAAGCAAGGCTACAGTTAAGTGATTACTTTGCAATTAAATTCCAAGCTTTTGCGAGGAAAAATGAAATTCAATATAGCTTTTTGTTCTGCCTTTTTTAGTCTTCCTTGGCCAGCACTGACATTTGTAGGGTTTCACAGATGACCCTGATAAGCACACATCTTTCCCAGGGACTCTGTTCAGCTGAACCCCCAGTGGCTTTCTGGAACTTTCTGTAAACCAGTGCTGATACAAGGAGAACTGAGGGGTAGCCTGGGCAAATAGATGGGTGAACAGGAACTTTTAGAACCAGGAATTTGTGGAAAATAAAAGTAACCATGTAACCATGATTTGTATCAGATAATGACTTAGATATCTATTTTTTATAATTAAATTTGGAGTACAACTATAAACAGAACAAAGTACAAAGTTACAAAGTAATTGTCTTCTGATCACCTCTGATTTATTAAATACTTAATTGTTGTTAATATTATGTAAGGTGAAAGTATATTTTTAGTCATTATCTATTGTAAGGTTTTAGAGAGGATTTACTGTACAGTAGCAAACATCCATTAGAGTTTGTCTGGCAACAAGAGATTGATTTGCAGTGCCTTTATAGTAATGATTTATAGCTCTGTAATCTCATACACCCAGAGTGTTTATAACCTAAGAGTATGAAATTCTGAATATTCTGATAAGAATGCAGAATAATATCTTGCTTACCTTAATATTGTCTTTGCCTAATATTTGGTATCTCAGAGAATCAGCTGAGTAGCCTGAAGTAGCTTGTGGGTTTCAAGAGACCTCACTTACTTCTCTATGTTTGGGGTTTATTTTCCCTGCTGTTTTCTTATCCATCTTAGTTCTAGTGACAGATCTACTTTATGGAGAAACGATGCATTTTTCTCAGATTCTTGTCTTTCCATCAATATGCTGTATGCTTACTCAGGTAAGTGTTTAAGTCACCATCCCTGGAGATATTTAAAGGACGTGTAGATGTGGCATTAAGGGACATGGTTTAGTTGTGGACTTGAAAGGGTTGGGTTTATATTTGGACTTAATCATCTTAAAGGTCTTTTCCAACCAAAATTATTTTCTGATTCTAACTGAACCAATTGTGTTATGCAAGTCATATCCAAGGGTAAGTAGCATTCTGAGAATCTGTTACGGTGCTTTTGTTACAGAAAACATTCTGCCTCTGAAAGAAATAGTATTATTTTGACATTCACTGTTTCTAAACAAATTTAGTCTTGTTAGAAAAAAGTTTAAATTCTCAGCTTCTCTATTTGTCATGAAATGTCTGCACAAGAAAAATATGACTTTGCTATAACTTCTGCAAGTTTGCAACAGCCTTTATCATCAATCACTACATTTGCCACACTAAAAAATTCTTTAAACAGTACTCCCAGGTCTCTTGCATAACTTTATAAACATCTTCAGTTAGTGCATTGTTTTCTGATTAACTGGACGTAGCACCAAAATATTTAAGATTTTCAAACAGCTCTGCGTGGAAATGACTGTCTGTCTATTCAGGAGTGCAGGAAAGTTTTGCAGCACAACAAAGAACTAAACAAACCAACCACCCCAAATCATGTCTTAAATTTTGCTCATCTTGACAATGGGATTATAATCGCATTTTGTCATGTCATATGTAGAAGACCCCACATGTCATCACACAGACTCACCTCTTTTAGCCTCCATTCTTAATTTAACTCTTAATTTAATACATTTAGGCATTTTAACCATCTAAGGCAATAATTTCTGCTTCTCACCTGGAAGAAGGGGGAGTGTGGTTTATGGGTTTTGATTTTTATGTGGTGCTCTGATACTTTTTCCACTGAACAAGGTCAGTCCCTTCTGCAGTGAAGCAGATTATCTGGTGCACATGTAAAGTAGGCTTTATGCACCTGGTTTGATACTTTTTGTGCTTGATCCTGTGTGTCCTTTCAGACACAAGATTGCTTCAGCTGCATGAGATTCAATATGGTTGGTATATACCTGTCTATATCCTCTATCTTTCCATACAAGAACTTACACTTTCCTCATTCTTTTTAGCACTAACTCTGAAGTTCTATTTTTCATTTCTTGCCTCTTTACCGAGGTGTTTACAATCTAGTCATGCTTCAGGATACAGGAAAGAAAAGATTCCTTGTTGAATGCACCATATCTCAGCTTTCCTTGATTCCTTTTTGTCTTCCAATGGCCTCCTCCAGATATGAGACATATTGGAAAATGTTTGTGTCTGGCACAGAAGGCTAATGAATATCTCATGTAAACTTCCAACCTGAGCAAGATTGCTAAAACTAGAAGGATAAATGCAGACTTTTCTGTTTCTACCTAGATGACTAAATAACTTACCAGTTTCTCAGAAGCCACCAGCCTGGGCTGATTTCAATAAATTGCATGCTATAACAAAGTCTTCCTACATTTTGTCATCTAAGATATAAAAGTTGTCAATCAACTCCTGAAAATGGGCCAACCAATCTCTCTGGTTAAGTAACCAGCCTAACCCATTCTTCTTGTATGAGGATTTTAAAATTATTTTTATAGGACAAAGAAAAGTCAATAAGGGAAATTTTCTGTAATGTGTTAACTGGACTCGAAACTCAGTGGTCAATCCTCCCCACAGCCTCACCCGCACACACTCCCACACATTATTAATATGCAAATTGTTAAAGTATGATTAGCAGGGACATTGTGTTGTATATTTTTAATAGGCTGTTTTTTCATTAATTGAAGTCATAATCATATGAATGAAAAGATATCTTATCTAGAAAGACTGAGTTGACAGTGCAACTTATATCCTCACAACTCTTCATTTACTAAGGTAGCATGAAAACCATCTAGGACAACTCCTATTTAGAATGTGCAACACTTATTTAGAATGTGCAGAGGTGTGTTTGTTTTAATTCTCATATCTGTATTAGGCCTGATTCAAAGTCCATTGAAACTGTGGAAAGAGTTGCAATAATTTTAGGAGGCTGCTCAGTACTACTATTGCTCTGTCTTCAGATATTGTGGGGTAGAGTGTCAGTAATAGACTTTACATAGATACCAAGCATTTCCTAGATTCTATGTTTTCACTGGTAAACTGGAAGACAAACTAGGTTTTATAGTCATTCTTCTTTCTCCATTCCCTTTGCACTGTATTCAGTGCAGTGCAAAATAGAAACTATTTTGTTTGCTTTCCATTTGTAAGCAATTCCATGTTTGAAATGCACTAAATGACAGACATATAAAGTATAAGTACACAAAGCCATTCATTCATTGTGTATTTGTAAAATACATGCCAACAAACACATATCAAAATTAAGTTTCATGTCACTGATGCTGATTTAATTGCTGATTAATGGAATGGTCGTTATTTTTCTTCATTTCAGTCTTTGATTTATAGTATAATAGAAAAGAAAAACGATCACTGAAGTATTTTCTTGTTGATTTTTGCAAAAAATTTCTAGAGCTGAGGTACTTTTTCAATAATATCAAAAATGTAACATCAATTATCTATTACTCACATTCACATCACATTTCTATTTAATTGCAGTATTTGTCCAGTCTGATAATTAGTGTTCAGATTACTGTCATAATATTCTCCACAACGCAGAAGTCTTTCCACTCCTAAAAACAGAAAGATAAAGACATACTTTTTGCTTTGTAAGTCATAATCATTAAATTATAGTCATAAAAGGTGATTTTAGAATAATTGCAGTGCTAATTTAGAAAATATCAAGAAGTACAAAGCTCAGAAGTAAGTGAATTTGTTAATGTTGGAAAGAGCATGATTAATTACATTATGTTTAAAGATGCTTTTTACTGCCCAGTGGACAAAAATTACACTCATACTGTGCTCTGTGTCTCTATGGAATTTGATTTTGGCAAATTTCTGCAGTCATAATTCTGATATGATGCTAAGTCAGGAATTCCTACTGGGAGATGGATGTCATCAGACTGCCTGCTGTAATCAAGTGTAACTCCAAAGACAGAGAGCAGGATTTCAAACATCATTTATACTTTATGAAACTGTAGTGAAACTATAAGATAATTATCTTCTACATTGGACAAGATGTACCATTTTGAATTGGTTAATTTTACATTTGTTTTTCCTTCTCTTAGTTCCTGGAACAAGTCCCACCAGTTATTTGCATTAATATTGCAGGAAAATTTGTATAATTCTGGTGTAGTAATGGCAATCTGAGAAGTCTATGTTTTCCATTAATAGCTACCCATGGTAATAAAGCATTAACTAGAAAGTGATCCTGACTGACTTTGTTTAATACAGAGCTGCTCTGTTTCAAGAACAGGAGTGACTCCTACCTGCCATCCCTGCTCAGTTAACACTGTGCAACAATGCTTCCTCGGGTTGTTTTACACCAAGGTTTTTGAGTGATTTTCCATTTCATCAATAATGAATTGCTAAATTTCTTTATTAAAACAACATCTCTGCTTGACAGTTTACTCAGCTGACATGAAACTTGGAAAACTTGAATGATAAAAAAATCCCTAAAAATTCTAAATAGTCTATGGGTTGACTATGTGTTTAGGCAAAAAAAAAACAGTTATAGAAAGGCAATTACCACAAAGAAAAGCTTTTGTTTGGATTAAATTAGCTTTGAACGTGAAAGATGTCAAGTTTTCGCAATGGAAATTGGGTTTTAAGTTCAGGAGACCTATCTGTGAAGAGCACATGAGTTTAAAAGACCTCAGGAAAGGTTAGGCAAATTGAGATGCTGCACTTCACCTCCAGGGCTGAAATCTCCTTTTTTGTGTAACTAACCAGTTGAGTATATTTGGATTTTGTGATCTCCATCATTTTCAGCATATTTTGTTCTTTTCCCAAGAGTGCAGCACTATCCCTGCAAGCACTCTGCTCAACAGAAGAACACATATATTTTTGCCTAGAAGTAGAAAAGGCATTGGTTTTGTTAAGAAAACATGTTATTCAGAGATTGGTTTTCTAATATGGTTGGGGGTTTTACACTTCTCTCAGAAAACAGTAGTGAAAGTCACAATTAGGACATTACATAGAAATCAAGGTCCTCTGAGGACTTCACTTTTACAAATGTAACTTATTTGTGTGTTTTTAATGGAAGCTAAAAAGCATGTGTACTAGTGCTATTGAACACTTTATATTCAGAAAAACTGATCAATGATCTAAGGTTCTTGTAAGGAAAATGAGAAGAAAAGCAATTCTCCCAGCAGCAAGTGTGAATGTGTAGATGAATAGCTGCATGAATATATGAGAATGTTTCCTTACCTCTGGTGTGTACTCCAGTGTCAGACTACATTATTTGTTCCATTTTCAGTCTGTTCTATGTGTTAGTTCAAATATGATTTATAATAGTAATCTTACTGTGATTTTTCTGGTGTCTAGGCCTTGTGTCTTATGTAAAAAGGAACAGAATGCTTTACCTTTTGTTTTAATGTTCTCTGTCTGCAATCCCTCCCATAATGAATAGGACTCTAATAATAGAATCACAAGTGGTTTGTGTTGGAAGGGACCTTTAAGATCCTGTAGTTCCAAAATCCCTGTCATGGGCAGGTAGATGGTACAGTATAGCATAAAATTTAGAGAAAGATAAAATTCTTAGGTATTTTTAAAAGCTTGTGAACTCTACAGTCCAATGTAGAAGGATGAAAATTACAACTTATTTGCATATCTGCTAGTAAAAAATCATCAGACTAATTTCAAAACTGAATATTTTGTATTCTTCATTTGTTCCTTCCCAGGAAGAACTTTATAGTATTAAATCAGTAATATGTAATAAAATTCGCTTCTTTCAAAAAAGGTTATTTTTAGCAAGGAAAGACAAGAATGAATAATTTAATGCCATCTGAAATATATAGCATTAATATAAGATTTTAACTCAGTCCAGCTGGCTGCAGATCAAGAATACCAGGCAAAACTCAACCAGCTCTTTCCACAAATGATCCCTGTCTTTTGTGGGTACTCCAGCTCACTTTGTTAATTGTGTAAAAATCTTGCTTCTAAAATCCAAGTTTTCCTTTCCAAAGCAATTATGAGCATCTTGACACAAGAGTGTCAGGAAGGAGGTGCTGCCCTGATGGCCCTAGCAGGGGAATGTTTAGAGTGGGATATTCTCTCCCCTCCTTAACCCCAGGGGACTGCACTGACACTGAGAGGGTCTGCTCAGTTTGGGAATCTGCAGATGCTCTCAAAGGGAGAACCTGCTGGGGAGGGGGAAGTGATTCAATCCCCCTGAGGGTATGAAGAGAGAGCACAAATTCAGTTTTAAATACCAATTTTTTCTGTACAAAATTTTTGCTATGACAATTGAATAGGTTTTACACTTGACAGTCTAAACCCTTTTCAAAAGGTGTCCTTTGTTTCAGCTCTACTCAGCCAAAAGAGGTATGTGGGAAAAGGGACTGCAGTGGGGACTCTGTGTGTGATGTAAAGCAGTGGCTAGAGGTGAAAGGCAAAAATACACTTAGAGAAATGTAGGGTTTAAGGGAACTAGGAAGTGAAATGCATCCAGTTCCATTTTGCCATGCCTGGATAAATCAGAATGGATGTATTCAATCCAAATTTAGGGTCATACCCTTTAATTGGTTTCTTCTGTTTGATTTGGTTAAAGTAATTGTAACATGTTGCTAATATGGGTAGGAAATTCTAGAAACCATAAGTAAAAAGGAGGGGGCAAGTTCTTTCTAGAGATACGCTGATTAATGCTGCCTTCATACAGGATTTTTATTCGCTGAGTGTTCAAAATAAAAAAATTATAATGTTATGTGCATAGAACATTATATTGCCAGGTCTTCTCACACATTGCACAAGGCAACTTGGTAGTAAAAAGACACACAAGCACATGAAGACATGGGAATACATAGGGGAAAAATGTAAAGTTATTCTTGTCAATAATGATATGAGCTCTAAATTCACAACAGTGACTAAAAAAACTGGCTAAATCCCATTTTCAGGCATGTTCTCAAAAATGTTTTCATTCTATTAACATTGTTTGTTGATGATAGCAACAGGACTTGTAGGCTGTTTTCTTTGTAAAAACATTTGGGTTTTATAATTTAGGTGTAATTCAAGCATCCTTCGTTCTAGGAAGAGTTATAATATTTTCTGTTCTAAACATATGGATATATTCAAATTTAACTAGCTTCTTTATCACACCAGTGAGGATACAAATTAAAAGCAATATTATTTTTTCCAGTTCATGACCTAAACTATTTCCTCCTTGTGTGGAGACATGTTAAAAATAAAATCTCCAGACAAATAACATCTTGAGTTGGACCTACTGTTTATATTTGTGATGCATGCCTGAATTGCCCTATGCAAATGCCTTAAGGCAGAAGTTACAGTTGTAAGGGCTTTCTTTGTCCTGACACCTTCTAATGTCCAAGTTTTGACTTCATGATGGTAAAGGTAGGATTTCTGTATAATTCTATAAATGCAATTTATATTTTTGCGTTCTAATTTGGAAGGTAAATAGCTATCAGTGGGAAATAATGTGAAAGACTGGAAGCAAAGGAAATATTGTCTTTTCAAAAGAAAACAAATTAATTGCTAATACGTTACTGGCTATAGATCATATCATACTTCAGTAATAATATCTCAGAATTTACACCAAAGGGAGATACAAAAAAGACAAAAAGGTTATAAAGCTCTTGGAAATTTATTGGACACTATCAAGGCTAAAACTGTCTAAACCGAAATTAATCTTATAATAATATTTGATTTATATGTGGTGATGAATTTCCAACTCAAGATTAGCCTTTTTTAGTTTATGTCTTAATTTTTTGTATAATGCTTAGACTTGCATGCATACAAATTGATAGTGCCCAGCAAAACAGGTGTTTAGTAAGTTGTAAAAGCAGAAGCTATAGTCAAAATGTTAAATTTCTTATGTTGATGTTAACGGCAGCCAGAACCACAAAGTTAAGACTTCTAAATAGAATAGCTAAATTTCATAATGATAATATTATTGTTTTCTAAAAGCAATGTTTCCCTGCAAAGCCAGTGCATTGTGTCAAGCCTGAGTATAACTTTGAGCAATATTTTGCCATCTCTTCATTTCAGCAGATTCTTCTCCAGCATTCTCAATCTGCTTCATACAAAGCAAGTTTATATTGTTTTGGCAGGATGAATCAATTTGCTAGAGGAAAATTCCAGATTTTTTTTTAATTTTATTTTTTGGTCTTTGAGGGAAATGCCTCATATCTTTCTAGCTTGAGAAAAAAAAAAAAAAACAAAAACAATCACAAAACAAATAAACTAAAAAAACCCACCCAGCCATCACCACTTCCTTTGTTGTGGTGTGGCAATGAATTTCTGGTTTTTAAGTGTTAATTTTAGGTTGATTAGCCTCCACAGTAGTGTATTTCCAAGAAAAACCAATAGAAATAAAAACACAGTGAGGGGACTGTGTAGGAAGCTAGTTTAGTACCAGCACTGGAATCCTCTGGATGTGTAAACTGGTGAGAGTCTTGCTCACCATGGCAAACATGGCCTCATGACTACTCTGTTAGCAGACACTCAGCTGCTCCACTGGGCTTTCTGTACCCATGAAGATTAGATGAAATAACTGTTCTGACATTTGTAAACCTCAGATATCAATTTAACATCAGTCAAAATGAAGATCTGCGCAGTGGCAATGGATCATTTGGAACATGTTTTCAGTTTCAAAAAAAGATGAAACTTAAACCATTTTGGTGATTTCTAAGATACTTTGAGGTCATATTCTCTCACAATCACTTTAAATTCAGTTCAAATTCATCAGAGGATCCTGCAAATTCAGCAGCTTTTTAAAAACCCAATGCAAAATATGAGGTTGTAATACAAAATGCAATACACAGTTTCCTTGGGTTTGGCCTTTGTATTGTACATTGTTGATAACTCTGCTATGGATTGACAGAATTGTATTTCTACTTTTCTAAGATTTGGTTAAGTAACCATCACATCTGTCTTCACCTAAGGATCATGTAGAGTGTGGTTTATATTACTATTTTATCTACACATGTCCTTTAATTCTAGCACGAATCATCTAATTCATATTTTGCAGTGCCTTTGAAGCAGTCTACAAAAATCTTGCCAATGGAATCCTAACAAGAATAGCCTGAAAAACAGTTTAGTGACTATAAAATAAAAGGTTAATTTGGACATTTTCATTGCCTACTTCTTGGGCACAATGATGCAATTGTAACATCTTTGCATCCATTTCTAGAGAAGGATTTATAAAAATATTATTTCAAGTGAGTTAATGGAACTTCATACTTTCTAAGTTCAAATTATGAAAATCCATACAGGAACTAGTTTTAGGGGTTTTCATAGTCCTGAATTTTGAGGCAGGCTAGTTATCTAGCGTTTGTGTTAAGTCTCTATATAAAAGGGAAAGGGAGGAACTCCTTGAGAGCATTATTTAGTCCATCTAATTGAAGATCTTGCTTTGAGTTGCACTTTTGAGGATCTGCTCTGCCTCCTTTTTCTATGGAGTATAGAGAAATTAGCTGCAAAAAACGAGGTGTTTGAGGCTGTGATGTGAATACTCCCTCACCCTGCTCTCTTTCCAGTCAGAGGATCTATGATACTATGCTCACTATTACCCTGATGTACCTCATGTGTATCAAGAATTTGCAATCAAGGCAGAAATCTCTGCTACAAATTGATGAAACAGAGTTGCACTAATGAGTTCCACAAAGAAGAGAAGTTGAGGTTATCCGCAGCTGGAAAATGGCCTCTTTGAACTTGTCTCCTGTTTCCATTGCAGATTAACTGTCATAATTTGTACTTGTACAATCAAGTTAATTAATTTGGGACTATTATTTTGAGGAGTATTTAGAATTCGTAGCTATTTTAAAAGTATGTGTATATGATGCAGTTATTCCAAACAACTGTGCTTTTAAAAAATTTAATTTCTATAATGGATGTATATTAAGTATTAATATACAATATTTTCCCAGCAGTATATCAGCAAGCTGGTTACACAAAGCAGGATTTTTTTAAAATAATTTCTACTTATTATTTAGTGTGCTTTCCTGGCAAATTAAGAAACAGAGCTTTCAGAATTTAAGGTTATTCTTATCAACTAATACCATTTCAGATTTATCAGTTGTATTTTCTATTCCATAGGAAATAACAGAAGATCGGGATCGTTCACGACTGGATTCAATGGTGCTGTTAATCATGAAACTGGACCAGCTTGACCAGGATATTGAAAATGCTCTCAGTGCAGGCTCTTCCCCATCCAGCACCCCGACATATAAAAGAAGGCATATACCTGTAAGCCACCTTGGTCAATTTTTTTACTATTATTCTAAATAGGATCTTTTTTGCTTCACCTTTTTCTTTCATTCTTCACATTTTTCAGCTCCTTGATTTAGAACTAAAGCTCTTTTTGTAAAGAATCTGACTTGGTTTGGGTTTTTATGTATATACATACATTTTTATATATATACATATTTTGAAGGCAATAATATTGGCATCCATTATTTCCTTTTAGCATCCTTTCATAAATAAGAGCTTCAGAACTCCAAGATAAAACAAAGGGAGATAGACAAGATTCAGAAAATATCTGGATCACCAGTTATCACCTACTGTAAATGCAGTCAGCATGGTCTCAGTGTCGCACAAGTCTCAGAACATGAGTATATGTCATTTGACATTACGTAGAACTGAAAGTAAGTCTGAGCTACAGGTCTTGTTTTTCTGCTAGAGGAAGGCAAAAAGTCCTCAGTCATTCAAAGTAAGATTCTGGGCAGACCTTGAATTATTTAGTGTAGAGGGGTTTTTATTCACTTAAAAGGTTCGTTCTTTGCTGAGAGTAATCCGAAAGGAGATGGGACAGCTCACAAACATAACTAAGGCATTCCGTCTTTTTCTGTAAAGTGTTTGCACTTGTAACTCTGAAGAACATGAAATAGCTGATCCAAGGTATTCTTGTGCAGTCTTCCTGTTAACTTCACCCACATGTGCTCCAGCTGTTTTTCAGTTCAAGAAACCTGAGAAACACTGCCCCAAGATCTCTAGACTAGCATTTGTATCATTTGTTTTGGTTAGTGATATTTTCTTTTAAATAACAAGGAGTTTTTCCTTTGAAAGCCAGGCTTCATTATTGCTAAATGAGTGGTCTGCAGGTGAGAAAAGCTGTATTTCACTGGGTTTGGTCAGCTGAAAATTATATAATGTGTCATTTTTAGAGGAAATCACATGATTTCACTTTTCATCATTAAACATTTTTCCACTGAATATCAGTGTTCTCACAGTACCTCCTTAAACACTGATGACACAGGAAACCTGAAATACAATGTTAACATCTGTTCTCTATATCTCACCAATCCATGCCAGCACTTTAGGTAATTTCTTACAGCAATAAAGGGAGTGGAGGCAATGTGTATAAGTAACTTTGCCTGGTAATCAGAGATGGTACCTGTTCCCATGCTGCAAAGCAGCCCTGCAGAAAGACAGCTTGCATCAAGCATGGAATATATGCTATCTATGGACAATGGTTTCCTAGGAATTTTTGAACCTTTGATTGTTGTGGACCACAAGATAAAAAGGTCTGGTTTTCAGGATATATAGGTATTGAGTTCAGGCTCATATTTATTTTATATCAAGAAATCATTTGAATATGATGTAATAACCTGGGTAATGCAGCAGGGATCATGGTTCTGCACTGTGGCAGCATAGCTCTGCTAACCAGAAATTTCTGAGAGCAGCTGTAGCCAAAACAACTGCTACAGAGGCTGCTTCATGGCTCTACTGCATTTTCCAGTGCTTCACATTGCAAACGAATTACTGGCAGGAAAAACTGACTCAAATGCAAAGTCCTACCTAGAGCCTAGCTTTGTCCCTAATTTCTGACCATTTTCAGAACACCACACACTCGTGTGCATGGCATAGAGGCACCTGTCTAAATGGCAGCTTTGGCTTGGCAGACCAGAGGCTTAACTGGGATTAATTAATCAATGGGTGGTGTATCTTTTCAGTTCAGGAGCAGATCCCCTGAGATGACTCTACCCTGTATTTCACCTATTCTAGGAACCTGGCATTAGGAAACTGAGGCTTTGAGTGCATGGAGTTTTCTGGGATTAAGAGATCAGGCGATTTTTTTGCATACTGTGTAGCTTATTCATGCAGGCTGCACCTCAACTAATAGCCCTGACAGTATGTGGCTGGTTCTACACATAGCCATGGTCTTTGCCAGATGTGTCACAATTTATCTGCAAACAGTATAATCCCTTACCCTCACCCTATCAGTAAATCAAGCATATGCTAAATTTTTATTTCCTCAACAATAAAACATACTGTATGTCTTCTTTTTATTCTCAGAAAGAGGAATGTAATCAGTGTCATTAAAAGTAAGGGTATTTTAACCAGAAATGGTATTTGGCTGATAAGTGTCTGGTGATTCAAAAAAACTAAGGAGCTGTACCTCTGAATTGTACAAACTGCTGGATGGTGAAGTCATTTCATCTGCATAATGGCTTACAGATGTTCACTAGCTTGCAGTGCTGCAGAGACAGAAGGTGGGAGCACACAGGAAATACTGAATATCAGAGAAAAATGTCAAACTTCTGCAGCCCTTAACAGATTTTTCTTACCTTGCATTCTATCCTTCAGGGGAATTATAGCTTTGATGTTAGTAGTGATTTATAATTTCACAAGAGCAGCTAATGCAAATCACCACATTGAAAAAGGCAGCAAGCATATGTATTTAAGCGAGCTCGCCTAAATATTTCCATTATTTAGCAGAAATAGGATTTTATTTCACATTCACATTTACTAAAGAGACTTGCAATATTTTTCTACAGGATGTTGAATCTGGTTCTGAAAGTGGAGTGGATGTTGCTTTAGTAAATCACTCACAAACAAACTTGTCTTCTAATATCCATGCTCCTGATCTAGCATCTCCCTCTTCAGTAGGCAGCTCTGGAGCTAAACCAAAGGCTGGGGTGAGTACGAAGGTTATATTTTTTTAAACGTCTTTGATGATTCAAGATTGGAAGTGAAAATAAAAAAATTATACTATTTGTTAATTGGATTGTACAACAGAATCTGTGGGACACTGAGGATAAAAGTGCAAGTGGTCTCAAAGTGCCATTTTAGTGGCAAACAATACTAGAGGTTTCACATTTAAAAACACACTATTAGCAGCTGATGTTTAAAATAAGCTGTGTTTTTATATGAGAAAATAATTTAAAGGAGCTATGCTATTTAGGAAGGTAAGTTTTTCTGAAATTATATCACTCAGAATGTTTCCTAAATCTCATTAAGGATGCTGCCAGAGAAAAATTGTGGCTGTTTTATGATGTCCAAACCCAGTCACTCTAGTCCTGTTGAAGGTCCCTACTACCCTACTGATCTGAGAATGTCGAGGAGAACCTCTGAGGAAGCAGACACTTCTCTGCTGGTCCCAGTGCATGCTAGGTGGTGAGGAAGGGCTGGTCTGTGAGCTCAGATATGGCAAGGAACCTCCTTCTATATTCATTCATAGATACACAGAACTATGAGAAGCATGGATATTTTTTTTGCTGTTTTGCATCTTTTGAAGAATTCTTTTTCATAATGCTTCAGCCATCAAAATGTGCAGAAATGGTCAGATGTCCTAGAAACTCTTGACATACTATCTGTTCCCTCTTGAACTTGCTGTTTCCACTGCCTCAAAAAGCACAGAAATCTAGACCTCTAAGTTTTGCCTATGCTGAAAAGTCTTAGCATAACTCCTACTCCATCTGTTCACTTATTGAAATACTTCTGGTTACCAGACTAGCAGAAAATCTGGGTAAAAATATTAAAATAAAAAGTGTAGCTAGCATAAATATATGTTTAGAACAAGTCTATAAAAAGTAAAATAGAGGCCACCTGTCATTTACTGCACTGCAATAATAGCAAGTTAACTAATGCCTTTGATTGTGGCTAACAGAAGTTCTAATAAACATTTACATTTGGGATTGTTCACTTGAACAAAAATAAATTCACTTGTAATTTATCATCAGTGCATAACTATAGCAAATAGAGAGCTCTGCACTCTGTCACTGCATACATAGCAGCACAAATTCTCAAATAAGTTAATATGTTATGCTGGAAGGTAATATCCCATTTTACCAGATCCTGAGAAGCACACAGAATTTTTTTCCCTTTTTAAGGTATCAAATGTCCCGTTTAAATTTTAGTTTCTCTGCTAGTATTTGGGGAACTCTTAACACCTGGCTTTGCAGAAGTGTGGGTCATTTCCTGGGAGTTAGATATTATGTGTTAATTCAGCTTCAGCAAGTTGTTTTTGTTTTTATACTGTTGCTGTGATGAATATATCATGCTGAACATATATGCAAATATTATTTTATTATATAATTTTATATTTTTTTATAAGTTAAGTTACATTTTCTCCAAACACAATTCTCTTCGAAAATTTTGTAGTCAGCAGCTCCTCAGACCCTCTAGCAATCCACGTAGAAAATCCACAATGTAGTGTTCTTCTATAAAGGAGACTGTCGTTTTTGGGGTTTGGGGAATTTTTGTTTTGTCTTTGCTTCTCTAGTTTTGATTTGGATTTTGTTTGGGGATTTTTTTGTCAGACTATCTATAGGAATAAAATTACTCTGCACTTGAAACACAGTGAGCTACTTTTTAATGGTAATGGACCATGTCAAATATTTTACTCCCTTTCTGGTGTTTTTATCTGCAGATTTCTGAGGATTCCAGATGCTTAGTCTCCAAGGACAACTTCTTTTGTTGTGTTTATTAATAGTGTGTAAACAGGAGTGCAAGAGTGACTAGTTATACTATGGAATGATTTGTGGTATTTTTAAACAAGCTATAGCAAACAGTTGACTGCATCAAAGACAGACTGTAAAGTTTAACACCATCATATGCAGACTTGGGTAGTGAGTATACCAAGGCAGGGCAGGGAAACATGAGTTTGGATCTAGTTCCTGATAAAGAACTTGTAAAAGATATTAACTACACAGTTAATATCTCACTATTATATGTTATGATATAGCTCATAGATAGAAAAGTTGTGTACAGATAAACCATGCCCATTCATGTTCATTCAGGTTTATAGGGATATAAAGCAAAAAATTTCAAACAGTGTCACAACGTGTTGGCATATCCATAAGCATAATTTGGTTTGATAGTCCTAGTGGAAATGATTCACTCCTTGGTTTATGGGAAGCAGGACATTTAAAATATTCATGAGAATATTTTATAAAATGTTAAACAAGGATTGTATTTAAAATTCAGTGTCAAATAGAATTTTCTCTGCAAATTAATAATAGATATTATTTTAAATAAAATTAAGGTTATGTGTATATATTTTCATGCACAAGTTATTTTACATTTTATGAAGGTTCACTTCTGGATAGTCCAACCCATTGTTGTCAGTGTGAATGCCTGTGTATACAGTACATATTCATATGTATAAGCACACACCTGCATGCTCACACACACAGAGAGCTCCTTACTGAATACAGGCATGACAAGATGAACAGGATTCTCCACAGAGCATTATGGAAAGGCTTCTCTATGATTCTGCAGGGTGCAGCATGAAGGCCTTTGATATGCAGATGTACTTGATATTTTGGGATTGTGAGAAGCACACAGCTGAATAACCTCCATCCTAAATTTAGGATGCCACTGTTATATCTCAAGGGTCAGGATAAAATAGCATCATGTGACCAATAGAGTGTTTGAGCCACAAATTGTACATGTTTGGAAAGGTGCTTATATGGACAATCCTTGCAAAAATAAGGATTCATGTGACTGAACAGATACATTTCCTACATAATTTAGGGTGGGATAGTAAGAAATAGTTTTGGCATCCTTATGTTACTTATGTTTACGGAGTAAAAAAATCTGCTTCTATAATTAGCACATCTTTATGTTCTGGGGGTTTATTGATCAGTTTCCAAGATGGACAAAAATTTTTGCATATTAACACGTGAGGATATATACTTGGCTAGCACTAATCACATGAGAGTTGAAATCAGGTTAAAAAAATAAGAAATCAACAGTCTTTTGCCCCAGTGGCCATGAGAAACACTGGAAAAAGGGAGTGTCTTGTCTGGATTTGGAGAGAAAGGAATGTAAATATTCTGCATGTCGTTGCCTTCTACAAACCAATGCTACACATCTGGACAATTAAAATATTCTTAACAATAAAGACCAGAAATTATTTCCTTTCAAATATGGATTTATTATTATAGAAACAGTATGGGACTACAGTACTTATTAATAACTAAAGGCAAGTTAGCATATCCTTTTCCAATGCCCAGTTAAAAGCTAACCAGTTAAAGAGAACTTGGATCAATTATTATTATCCTTTTTTTTCTTTTACTTCCCCCGTACAAAAATTGGCTAAAGGACAGCAGCAACTAAGGCCTAAAAGTTGTGGCCAAAATTTTGTCCTTGCACATCTGCTCTGCAAAGCCTGTTTATTTTCTGTTCAGGTGAAAAAACACCCAGATGTGATTATTTTCTACTCCTTGCCTTGGCAGTCTTATCTTATCCCTCCTGCTTCAGCAGCGTCCAAGTTAACCTTAATCACACTGTACAAAGGTAATCAAGCACTATTATGACCAGAATAGTTGGTACCTAGGAGCAGATTGTTTTTCAGATTAGCTATAATAACTCATTTAAGATGTATTCAGTTCTCAAAGTGATTTAAGACATCAGTTGTGCCTGCAAGTATAAAATTACCTGGTCTGGCTGAGCACTGGAATGGGCCTCAGGCATAGCTGCTGGTAACACTGAAGCCTTGGATGAGCTCAGGAGTCCACTTTCACAAATCTTGTTACTGGACTGGGACAAAAACTTGTATTATCTAGATGACAGATTTGCAAACTTTTAATTTATATGCACTAAAATAATTTAACCAAGTGTGCTTTTGGTTCATAATCATATAATTTAAAATTTGAGCTTTTTAAAGAAAGCCAAATCATTCTGTGAAAAATAATTTTGAGATTTGTAGATTAAGAAAGAGTTCAAGTTTCTTCATTCTTAACTGTACTGTTTTTTCGTTATGAAAGAAGATAAAATTTATTATAAGTACAAGGAGACCTTTATTTCAAATCAAAAATTAATGATGGAGAATAATCAAATTATTGCAAGGGTATGAAATGTTTACACACTGTACTGCATTAGGTTGTATAGTAAATTCAGCGAACTATGAGGAATGCAGACACATACAGAATAAGTCAGTGTCTTTGTGCTGACAAATCTTTAGCAGTGGGTCATGAAATTTGAAAGGTGGTAGATTTTGGTCTCTGAATTATACTTTTATGTTATAATTGCTTATTTATCAAAGTCCTCATATAAATTTTCTAAATTTTCCTGCCATTTTAGTATTCCTTGAGTTATTACTTTACTCATTCAGGCAAAACTGAAAGTTAATCTGGTAAACATCAGGGAGAAAAACCCTTAGTGTGCAATATTAATTCAAATACTGTTTCTTTAAAACTTGATAATTTTTGTGAATACAAGATGAGAAAAGTCTTCTCAGAACCTGATCAAGTTGACTAATTTAGTATTGTCTTTCATATCTATGTTTAAAAGAAAGTGTTTTAGAAAACAAGGTAAGGGAATTAATTATGAAATTAACTTTTCACACAATCATAATTTCATTTGAATTCTAACAACCTATTATTTTACCCTACAAAAGTCAAATACCATGAAGTTACATTTGCCAATAATGTATAAGAAAACAGCAAGATTATGCTGTATTTGTTATATGAACTTCTCAAAAATTTTCTTGGACTCTGTCTTGTTCCCCAAAGAGATCTCTATTCTGTTCTAAGTGTCTCTTCCTATGTTAATCCTAAGTGTACTTATTTAACCTCAAATGAAATTAGAGAGTTCTGGGGAGTCTTTTAAGCACTGTAAATCTTAAAGATGAGTCTTTTTTTTTTTTTGGCAATGAGCAAGTTATGACATCTTTGACAGGTGTCACCTTTGCTGTGGTCAGGGACAGTCTTTCTCTCCTACTTTTTGTCTCCCAGTATTGAATCCCGAGTGACAAATTCACAATGCAAAGAAAGGTTTGCAATTTTATACAGGTACAGCATGACCCAGGAAATATATGTATTAGATTATCTGCTCTCAGTTCCAATTTCAATCCCAACAAAATATTGATAATCTAAATAAATAAACAGTTTCTGAAGTGCCAGGCGTGAAGACTTCTGAGACTTGCCAAAATGTCTAGTTGTACATTTACATTTCTGTCTCTTCTTGCAACTTGTTTATAGCAGCCATGCTTACATACAGGTTTTTTTCTCATGTTTTCTGCCTTTTGTAGAGTTCATGACACTGTCTTCAACACTGTCTCCATTTGGTTATGTTTGATAATCATTTTTTTATAAACTGAAGAAAAAATTTATGACTTCTTCAGCTGCAACATCATTAATTGTGCTCTTAGAAATGTCAAGTACGCTTTTTTCACTGTATGCTGCCACCTGGTGTCTTGCTCTTTTAGATGGGGGACACTGCACAGGGGACATCAGGCACTTGGACATAGGCAGATACGTTTTTGCAGAATTAAGGCATTATGCAGCCCTATGCAATTAAAAGGTTTAATGTTCAAAATTAATTACCATAGTCTATTTTTAGTTTACATTTAGAAATTATATATTGTAACTTTGACAAAATGCTTTGACTGAAGAAAAAAAGCTGTAAGTGAAAATTTCTAAGTCACTTATTGAATTAGAAATTTCTCCCAAAGCAATATTTATATTAGAAAGGTAAAGAAACATGTAGAGATCAATTTGCAAGTGAGGAAAAAGGTTTTTTATCTTCTACACATGGATTAAATAACCCGTTTAGTTATTTGCACTCCTTTCAAGCAAATAGATGCTTCTCATGATGGCACATGTATTGCCAGATAAGTCTCCTGGCAGCCTTGTCTCCTTCCAGTGGTTTGTGGATATGCCTAAACTGTCTCATTTATAGAATCTCCCAGGTGAAAATTGTGAGCAAATTACTTCTTCTAAAAGCTATTTCCAACCATTAGGTTAGAGGGTTAACTTAAATATTAGGGTGATGGTAACAGTGGATAGACACTGATGTTCCCTTGGTTTAAGACAAAGAGTCTAAAGAACTTTCAAAGCACGGCAAATAGCAACTTTTATATGCACATGCATTAACACTATGTTGAATACTCTGTTTTATCATACACAGTCTAATTTTGCAGACTAGCAGTGTTGAGGACAGAGATTTGGCCTACTATCATTAGATAGAAAGCTGGGAAGGAAGAAAGCAAAACTATGCTGTTTAGAAACTTAGGTGTATTTGTACTTTTTAAAAAATTTAAAGATTGTTCTTCATCAGTAAACCTCCTCCTCTTGTGAAGCCAACAGTAGAAGGCTCAGTTTCTCTTGACACTGTAGGTTTGATATAATGTCAGGTTATCAGCATTTTTTTTTAGTTAAAACAACGCTGATATGAAGCTGGTCAAGCCTAAATTTTTGAGAGTTTGCTGGACTTTGCTTTCCATGATAATATGTTCCAAATGCCAGAGGCTACATGAAATGTTCCCATTTGTTGTCCAATTTTAATGCCTGATAAGTTTAGTTCAAGTCTGTCTTCTGTGCTCTTCCATATGGACTGAGTTGAATCCCTACCAAGTTTCCCTTTCTTTCCCGAATTTACTTAAATATGTTTAACTGTATGTCAGTATGAAATTTTAACTCTTTTTCAGCACCTGCCAAGAAAAGTTTACATGACATTTATATCACTAGGGTTTGTTTTTTTTTTAAATACTTTGCAAATTTTCACTGTCGGTATGTAATCTATGTAGTGCATTTCTCCTCTGAAGAATTTCAATTCTGTAATGGAGTATGGCATTCAGGTTACATGCATGTGGAAAGATGGGCAAAATTCTTAAATAATTTTCAATTAGAAGCCTGTGAGTGCAAAATTGCTGCAACATATGTAAATTGCTTCTTGATGTCAGTGGCATTAAGAATTTCTCTGAAGAAAAACAAAATCCACTAAGCACTGAAAAGTTTTATTAATACTTTTTTTTTGTTGTTGTTTAAATTGCTACAATGCAGAGGTGTATACATCTGTATGGAATTGCATTGCTTTTAGTATCTGCCAACACTTGCAAAAATGATCACCGCAGGATATAGTGACTGGAAAGGTGAGGTACAGAGCAAGTAATCACTACTTCTTAAAAACAAGGGACAATCTTTTTTTAAGGATTAAATCTGTGAAAACTACTGATATTTTGGAATTTGAAAGTAAATTGATCACAAACGTGCTTAGGCATTTCTCTGGGAAAATGTTTATAACCCATCAAAACAACAGATGGTGCACATTATCATCACAGGCTTACTGTCAGTCATGCAATGAAGTCCTAATGCAAGATTTGTATTTTACTCAAGAATCACAGTTTGCCATTGGGATTTCCATGGTTTTTATACATATCCTCTAGTCTACTGCAGGTCTGGGGAGATGAAAATAGTCTGGATGGATCCAACACAGCCACAGATATGCTCTGAACCACTGACAGCTGTACATGGAAGCCCTTACTGGGCTATTTCTCTTACATGGAAGCTGTTTCTCTTGCACTGAGTTTTATCTCAACATAAGTTCTCCTAGTGACACTCGCCTTCTCTGCTTCATGCCTGATAGAGCCTTTCACAGCAAGTAATAAATGCCAAACATTTCTGGGAAACTGTTGAAAAGAAGGAATCTGATATTTCCTGTTAAAATTGTACTGAGATATGTTGCATCAGTTATTACATCTGTACATTTCACCATTTTTAGAATTCTACCTCTTTGAAAGGAAATAATTGGAGAATATGATGGAAGATTAATTACACCACATGCAGACTAGAGTAAGGATTTTAATGATGTAATTCCTTAAAACAACATTGAAAATCTGTGCCAAAACGAGAAAAAAAATGTTCTGTGTGAAAGCCTTAGTAAACAGCATAGAAAATGAAGTATTCATACATTTGTGACTGTTTCCCATCCTGATCAGTAATAACTCAAGATACCTTCAAAATCACCCAGAGGAGACTTTCAGAAAGGGTCGCTAGGTTCCCTTGCTTGACATTATGAAGGGATGGAAAGCAAGAGAACTTGGAGACTTGCTGCAGAAAGCTAGATTATAGATTTAGTGGGAACTGGGAATAAGAGGCTTTAAAGCTATGAACTTTTGGAACTTTTTTGAACCTTTTGCCAGCAGACCAATAAGTGACAAAAGGTTGCAACTTTAAGGTTTTTAGCTGGGACAAACTGTTGTTAGAAGCTGAATTGTTCATTAACTCGTAATTTGCCAAGGACACCTTTAGTTTTAGTTTTGGATAGCTCTATGAAGAAATCCTTTGTATCTCTGTCAGACTCTGAGTACTTATTATATATCCAAGGATTTAGATCTCTGGGAGAGAAGCAGTCAAACTAAATAGCACGGATTGAAAACCATCTTGTGACTGAGAGCCTTTACCTTATCCCTCAGCAATTCAGGAGATGGGAAAGATTAGAGTGTTTTGAAGATGGAAAAAATTGTGTCATTTCAGGAGTTCATTTGTAAGATAATGTTTAGATTTAGGGGTGCAGTTTCTTTCTGTCTCCTCGTTTGTGTGATTCAAGGAGGAGGTTCAAAAAGAGAGATACTGCCATGTAAAGGAGGTGACATACACAATGATTGCAGGCAATCATGTCTGAGGTGCCAAAAAATCACTGAGAAACCTACTGCTTTGAGTATCTGCTGTGCTAATCTCCAAGGTGATAACAACTATTAGTGACCATTTAAACTAATATTTAAAAAGTTGTCTTGACAAGATAGGAATTGTTCTATTTATTATAGTGTTACTGTAAAACTGTTTTTAAGTAATCCTCTATTATTCATATCCAAAAGTTTGGTGCTTGATGGGATTTTGGCCCATGTTGAGATGTTATGAAATTTAAATCCCTTTTTGGCATAATTGTGTATATAAAAACAGGAAAAATCAGAATTATTTTAAAATTATGATTTACTTTAACTTAACTATGCTCCTGAATCATTGAAGTGTCTTTTTTCCTGTTTCTTCTCCTTTCTTTTTTAAAATTTTTTTCTTTTTCCTTTGTTTTTTTCTTTCTTTTTTCTTCATTCTTCTTTCTTCTTTTCTTCTTTCTTCTTCCTTTATTCTCTTTTTTCTTTTTTTTCTTCATTTTCTCCTGTATTCCTTCTATTTTTCTTTGCATTTTTCACATTTCTGACTATTACTCTGGCTCTATATCTTGCCTAAAGTCACTATAGTTACTTACACCAAATTGTACCCATCCTGCACCAAAGTACAGTTTCCCTCCTGCATTTTCCATGGCTGTCTTTCACCAGATCACTCCCAATAAGATCACTGGAATGGTTGTGCAGACACAGTTTTGCTCATTTCTATAAGCATCTGATTTTCTTCTCTTCTGATACGCAGCTGGATAATAAGTTTACCTGTGAAATGAACAAGGTAGAATATTGGCACTTAGTGCAAAGATAGATATTTGATGTTTTCCCAGCCATGGACTGAAGACCAGTGCCCCTGGGGGACAAGAACATCACTAATAATTGTTTATGCTGTCAGTCTTGCTAGTATTGAATTCAGACTCCATAAATTCACGTCTCTGCTTGTAGTTGTTGTTATTTTAAGTGTGATTTGGGGGGGAGGAGAGTGGGAGGGGAATAATGTGTATTTAGCTGAAGAGAGTATATGCAAAACCTCAAGAAAGAAAAGCTGTACTAAAGGGAAAAGAAACAATGTAATATGTAAATATATCTTTTGGTGAGAATTTCCTGTGTTTTATCTAAGAAAGAATTTCAGGCTTGAGTCCAAGACAAATAAAGGCACACAGAACGAGGGAATGAAGACAGAATTTGAGTTAGAAAAACAGTGACAACAGTTTAATCTTTCTGCCAGTAGATGGAGAGCACAGGAAAGTAGAAGCACATACATAAAGAAAGAAGGAAAAAACCTTGCATCAATTTCTTTAAGGGAGCAAGAGATGAAAGAAGAAAAAAGCAAGAAGCAGGGTGGGGGGAGGAAACAGATTGTAAACCAGGAGGAAATTGGGAAAAAAGTGGATTCTGAAAAGTAAAGAGGAAATGACAGTTCCTAAAGTATCAGCTTGATGAAATCAGTTTGTTGGCAGCAAATAAATAATTTTCTTATTTTTTTGCCTTGTACACAGTATTCTTTACTTCTGGAACATGGTTTGAAAACGTGGCATGAATAGTTTGCATTACTAAAATTGAACAAATCCATGTCTGCATTTTCAAGTACTTTTCCAGACACAGACATGCTGTGAGTGACATCATGGAAAACCTTTAGTTTTTTGTCTTTTACATATACCTCTCTTGTAAGGAATTTTCTTCCTCCTGAGGTCTCCTTCTTCCCAGCTCTCCCTCACTCTCTTCCATGTCTCAATTCTTGCTTGCTTTCCCTTTTTGTTTTCCTTTTCTTGCTATTCCTTTTTATTTTTTCTTTTTTTCTGTTTGTTGTGTTTTTTTTTTCTTTGGACTTCAAAGCCAGGGTGGAAGCAAGGAATTTGGTTAGCTCTCTGTTTAATAGTTGAAAGAGTGTGGTTTGGGGTTTTTTAATGCACAAAATTCCTCTCAGTGAGACATGCCACACATTCTGATCTCTCCCCTTCAGGCAGTTACACACTATTAAATATGGGGTTGGAAATGACACGCGTCTGGAAATACAGAAATGAAACAACCTTCCACTTTCTGCACTGCACTATACAATGAAGGTGTTGTAAATTGTTAATTTCATGGCATGGGCTTCTAGTTAGTGAGGCTTTCTATTAATAGAAACTGTACATTCCAGTGTGTTGCCACTTTTTTATTTTCTTCAAACTAACTGAAGAACCTTTCTATGTTACACAGAGATTAGCAAAGTTTCTAGTTTGTCTGTTTTTATTCCCTTACACATAGTTTGTGCTCTGAAAATTTGTTCTATTTACCTTCTCTTGCCAAACTGTCTTTATGACATTTTTGTACTATCCCTATTTTAAAAGAGAAGTAAAATCCAAACAACCTGTAATGGTACTTGATAATCCCTGTATCTGTCACCCAGTAAATGGTGAAATATGATTACTGTATTTTAAATATGGCACATATTGCATAGAAAATAATAGTAAAGTATTGCCTGAAGAATACAGAAAGACAAGCAGGGTACTACTTGAGATGGAAAGACATCCTTTGACCTCCCGAAGTTATTCTGAAGTTTTGGGTTCCCATTCTGAGAAGACAATATTGTCTGTATGGGAATGGCACTGGACTGGGAAGCTTGTTCTCCCACAGTAGTTTGATAGGTGACAAAAAAACTGGACATGGGAGGCATCTGGTGAGGAATTGTAGGCCACTGAGTCTGAAGACTGCAATGTGAAATCAAAGTAGGGTTTAATTTCATAGAAGGGAGAGGAGTAGATGATGGAATTGATTACTCAGTAGTGTGTGATCCTTGAGAAAGCACTTCCTTTACAAAGCCATCACTTTTAGTCCAGCATATTTTAACCACGGTGTTATAGCCCTAGGAGTGTGAACACAGCTTACAAGTATCAATGAATAAATGCAATATTATGTGGGATTAAATATACTATTATTCCTTTGAAAAGTGGTGAGTTTCAAAATACCTCATGAGATTGACTGAGATTGGTGTCCTTGGAAGGCTGATGGAAATTTTAGATACCAATATTTTAAATTTAAAATATTTAATATTTAAAATAATGAAAATCAAAAATTCTGAAAATTCTGCTATTAAATTCCACAATTCAGTGTCTGTTTGGAGAATCCATGGGGTGATAGTTGTAAGGCAGATAGCAAAAAACATGACAGAAAGTGATAGAGCCAATTTCATATCCAGCTTTCAAAGCATTAAAACAGAATTGTGTTGGCTCATTGTGGAGGTTTGTTATACAGTCATGTGCAATTTGTCTAATTCTTCTTTTGCTGCTTTGCCAATACAAAAGCAATTAAAGAAAGATCTAATTTTGCTGTTGCCAGCACTGAGTGATCTTTCAACATGCTTAGGGATTTCAGGGTATTTTAAAATCTCTGTATTCTCAGGAAAGGAAAAAATCTTTAACAGGTTTCTCACGTAGTTTAGCACATCCTGTGGATAATGTCTTGGAAATACAGAAATTACAGGGAAAAATCAGAGCATATGGATTCTATATAAGGAAAAGATGGACTCCTTTTTTTTTTTTTTTTTTTTTTTTTTCTTTTCTTTTTTCTCTAATTCAGAGAACCTATCTACCTAGAAGCCTTCTGCACTTCAGGAAGACATGTGGTTGTCAAATACTGTGAAATATTGCCAAGAAATAAAGGAGTTTGGGGATTTATATGTTCACTTCCATAAAAAGGAAGGATTTATAGTATCTTCCAAGAGCCTAAGTTCTGCCTTGAAAGCATAACAAAAATTTCAGAAGTCTAGTTAACTTTATGTTAATATTTCTCTTCTGTAAGCAACGTAAATGTTTGGGAGTCAATGGGATTAGGTTTATAAGTACTTCAAAAAGTATGATGGTCTTTTCTTCTTTTTCTTTTCATGTCCCAAAGATATTTGCACTTTTCTGGAGTAGCTGTTCACTTCATCCATCTGAGCACAACACACAGTACTGAATTGAAAACATAGTTTTTTTAGTCATGGGCTGAAGTTTGTGCATACATAGACTGTAGGTAGTTTTTCCAAAGTGCTGCCACAGAGAATCTCTGATAATGTTCCCCAGACCCATATGATGTTTATACTTCTATTTTTATATAGTTATACAAATTTTTCCTTTTTTTTTTCTGATGGGTCTTTTGATACACCGATTGGAAAATGCTTAGCTGATAGATGAGATTATTTGCCAAAGGAATTTTGAAGACCAAGAACATTTGAAGAGCAAGACCTTGAGTCACTGAGACAGAACCGATATGTCTTGTAACTTTATTCAGAATTTCACAATCCTTGCTAAACTGCAAGATAAGGGCCAAAGGCAACAAACCAGCAGGAGCCAACTCAGAATGTGCCAAAGTTCATAGAACAGTTGCTTCAGGCTAAAGTTTGTTGACCCTTAATCACTCGGGGTCATCAGTGGTTCTGCTGCAGGGCCCTGCAGAACGTGAGCCTGATCAGCTCTCCCGCTGCTGCTGCCCAGGCTGCCCGTAGGGTGGAGTAAAAGCTGGGATACACGAATTCCAAGGCAGCATTTCATCGGTGTCTGCCTGTAAGAATGCTTTTTTGGGCTACCATCCTTCCGTAACACATGTGTCTTCTAATTCCAAACTTCCTTAATCTCCTGCAAATGGTGTAGGTGGAGTTAATCACAACACAGGCAAAAGATTCCTTCCAGTTAACATACCTTGTATGCTTTTGGTACTGTGTTTTGTCATTGATTGATATTAATGCAAGAACGTTTATACACAGTTTAAGTTCTAAATCATTTTTGTTAAGTCACAGTGATAACACTGTTGAGAAATGCCCTTTTCCTGTTAAGTCTCCTTTGACTACTACTGTTACCTTCAATAACTGCATTACAATGAGTATATTACATTGCTGCATAACCCTGTGAAAGATTGTAGAGAAACAACTGGCATTTCACACTCTAATCTTGCAACAAATTCAGCATGCAAGCATGCCTGACAAGAAACATGCTTCAGTCTTGTGGTCTGTAACTAGATACCCAGTAGAAGCTACTAATGAGTTTTGGTTAATGTAGCAATTATGCCATTCATGAGACAGTAAAATCTTTAATGCATATTTTTATGAGCTGTACTATGTATTCAGACACTTCACAAATTTTTACAAATATAATCTTTATGGGTGATAGAACTTTAGAAAAGGTCTCATTCCTGCAAGATAAAGGCATTTCAGTATAGTCCATGAAGAATATAAATTGCTTTAAAAAGTTCTTCAAAAGCTCCAGAATTGTCAGTATTTCTCATAATCCTTTTACAAATGAAAGCAGAAAAAGAGAAAAGAGGCATAAGGGCATATGGAGTAGCAGTGGGCTAAAGGGGCTGAATATTTTGGAAATGGATGATCCTCTTTAAAAGGAAAGTGGAAATGGGGAAAAGGGAAGGATAACAATAGTTCATGTTTCCCTAAAAATTAAAAGATGAAACAGTTAATGAAGAAAAAACACCAAAATATTCTGGATCAAAAATATTCTATATTTTATAATGTTCAGGATTATGAGAGCCCAGATGTTTCAGAAAAATACTTATAGGGTAAGATTCACAATTGTGAGAAAAGCCAAAACACAGGAGGCTGGAATCCTTCACGCTTTTTCTCATAAGAGTCATGTCCACATACATCAGCAAAGCTGTCTCATTGACTGTTCCAAGTGCTCTCAGTACTGTACTCTTCTGCAGGAATATCTGAAAACCTTTGATATCAGTCAAGATCCCAGTGTTCCCAGAATAATTAGAATGTTATTTATATGACACAAATGATCATTTTCCTTGTACTCCCACATCGGTCTGCATGAGGATTGTTGCTTTATGCTGGTTACATTCCTCCTGGTGTATGGTTAATTCTTCTGCCCTGTTTGTACAGGATCTTGCACAATGAGGTTGTGGTCCAAGTCTGTGGCTTTTGAGTGCTTCAGTAATGCAAATAATGTTGTCACTACTTAAACTAGGTTTGTGAACTGTAATCATGATCTTGATGAGAACTAACGTAAAAAAAGTAGCAGGCTACCAATATTACCATTATTCTTATTTTTTTCAATTGCTGAAAATATGGTGTTTAATTTCAATAAGTCCTATTTCAAGAAGATTTCAGCCTAAAGACCAAGGTAAGGCAGTTCACACTAGGAGACAGACAAAAAAAAAATCACAGAATTGTTAATGAGTAAAACATTTTTAAAAACACTCATTATCTTGTCTTCAAATAACAGTGGGCTAGAGGCAGCATTTGACATGGCAAGGGACACTTATATGTCTTTTGGGAAATAATTGCTGGATGCAACAATTGTATTTGACAAAATAAGCCAGTGAACAAGGCATCTATGAGCATGTTTTTGATCCAAGAAAGAAGGCATACTGTGATAAAGAAACAAATAAGCATGGTCACAGTCTTTGTAAGAGTTCAGATCAGAAGCAGGGAATAAAACAACAGCAATGAAGGTATGGATTTGGACTGTGTTAGGTGAAATATGAAGATGATGATTGATAATTTTCATCTGAAATTGGTGGGTGTTGACTATCTCTACAAATGAAAATCAAAACAGTTTTAGACAGCAAATACAATGAAAATTTATATTTAACATTATGGAAATGGCATAAATATGTGTAAAAGCATCATTTCATATAAACACACGTGATATGTAGCTATGATAGGAAATGCATATGAAGAATTAAGTAGAAATTTTAAATGCAAGACTATTTTTATTGATACAGGAGGGATTGAGGAATTTATAAAAAAGAAAAAAAGTCTGCGTGTAATTTTTCCTAGTTTGGAGGGGTTTTTAAAGGTTCTCTCTCCTAGCTATTAGAGAGTGGATTTATTCATTAATCTAGGTGAATAAATTATACCTTTGTCTTCTTCCACACGTCATTGTCATCTTCTAGCAGACAGTCATTAAGATTTACTTGGTAAAAAAGGCACAAATTTGAATTTCCTGCTGCCTCGTGACCTTACAGTACTGTTAGGAAATTTTACCCCAAAAAACTATCAATATCACCTTTCAAAATGAGAAATTGACTCAGTTCTTCCCCCTGGTAAATCACCTTCCTGTGTAAATCCACATGGAATATGCAACTTCCATAAAATGCATGGGAAATTCTTTCTTAATTCCTGTTGAGGTCTGTGTGGTCATCTGAAGTTCCCACAGAAGCTGTAGGAGCTATTAAATCTCTCCTTACTGTTTTCACTGAAGTGTAATAGCTAGAATCAAAGCAGTAATTACACTGTTCCTGTGTTTTTGTCCCAAGAGTTGTTTATGTGCATGGACAAAGTTCCCACTCTTGCAGGCATTGGTGCAGGCCAGCTATAATTGGTGCAGCCCTGCGAGCTGTGGTGTTTACCACGAACTTCATTTCCACCTCTTCAACAAACACATCTGCTCTGTCAGTTTCTAGATACTCTGGAATTGACTCTCTCTCAGCTAAATAAGATTTTCCCAAACAGTGCAGCTGTCCTTCCACTAAAAGGTAGCACCTGAGGAAAATTTTACCAGTTCTGGCTGTGACTCTCCCAAGTCCTGGCCCCATCAGCTGTTCATTAAAACCATACTGATCCCACTGTGCTAGAGAGCTGTGCTCCTCACCTGCAGGAGAAATTCATCCAAATGAGAGAGACATTTCATTGTAGGATTCCTGCTCTACTGCCTATTTTATTTTGGATTAAATAAAGTAATTTTAAAAGATTTTGGTAATTTCATTTATAGGTAAGTTGTTCACACCAAAATTTGTATAACACATAGGAAATAATTCCATGTAATAAGATCTTAAATTACTTTGAGAAAATTACTTTCAAGTGAAATAATAGAATCATTAAGGCTGATTATCATTCAACCATGAATCGAACATTGCAAGTTCCCCCACAAAACCATATCCCCAAACACTACTTCTATATATTTTTTGTACACCTACAGGAGTAGTAACTCCACCACTTCCCTGAACATCCTGTTCTGATGCTTGACCACACTTTCAGAGTGGAATTTTTTTCCTTATATTCAATCTAAACCTCCCTTGGTGCAAGTTGAGGCCATTTCCTCCTACCCCCATGGCTTTTCCTATGGGAGAAGAGGCTGATCCTCACCTTGCTACAGCCTCTTTTCAGGTAGTTTTGGTATCAGAAGCTGTATTATGTTACTAGGCATTTTAAAAAGAGGTTCAAGACAGCTTGTAACCTGGTTCCTCTAACTAAGCACTATAAAGGCTAATTAATTTTTTTATGACTCCTTCCAATAGCTGGCAGTAGGAAATGGACTTTGTCTTCTTGGATTTGTGACTTAGGTGACAGAAGTCCTTCTGAGCATGAGGTGGCTGAACAGTTTGCTTCCTTCTCACATGAGGTACAACATGACACAGGCACGTCATGACCCCTCTTTGATGAGGTACATTCAATTGGTTCCCAGGCACCAAAATTGGTTCTCAAACTTCATTTCAGTAGCAGCTTGTAAAACTGACAGGGCAAATAAAGCATCTGATGAAAGTGAGATTGAATTGACCAAAGACACATGAATTTCTTTAGTATTTGAAGTCAGAAAATATATGGGAAGATAGTGATTCAGTGATCTAGGAAAGGGTTGAGGGCTTGTCAAAGTCAAGGAAAGCTTTCCACTGATTTCTCTTAAGTTTAATTAACAAAATTACTGTGTTAGATCTGTGTTCAGGGTTTTACAAGGGATCATGATCAGTGATAACTCCTGGAAAAGTTCATTTATCCAGCGGTAATTCAAATTAAATAAATACTTAAAGATGGAATAGAGGTCAATTTTGTCACTTCAGAAGTAATTGCTTTTATAGTATATCATATCTTTCATTCCTGGCAAGCACTTGGGAATCAGCCCAAAGTATAGCAAGTGGTTTGATAACTGTATGTAAGAATGTGGAAAAGATATCTAAGAGTGACTGGCTTTTAAGTCTTGCCAGCAAAGGCATAAGAAGATTGAGTCATTTGCTACAGAATGCAATTAAAAGTTCAATCTTGTATTACATTAATGGCAAAAGAGCAGTTACTTGTTGCACCATTTACAAGAGAAAGTTGCAGATTGGAGTCATTTCAAGTCTTTAAAACAAATTAGACTACTTCCTAGGAAACAAGATTGGATCCATCTTTCCATGTCTTTGGAAAGATGTGACATGATTTCAGAAGTCTTTCTTGTTCCAACAGTTCCCATCCATGGTAATTTCTTTTTTAGGTTCTGAAAAGACTGAGATTTGTTCATGAATCAGTATTTAAGGCAACTTTCAAATCAGTAAGGCAACTTCCTTGCTTTCGTTTTTCAGGAAAATAAGAACCAAAATAAAAGCTCCCACTTTATTTCATCACCTCTAGGCATTGGAACAGAATGATTATCCCTAGCTAATCAGGGTTTTTCAAAAGGACAAAAGGTTGGCTATACTCTTGTCTGAAGCATTCATCACAAATAGAAATAAGATAGAGACCAGAGAAGCTCAGGAATGGTATGAAGACTCTTAGCATCCAGTCACATTATTAAACAAATCTACAAGAGGACTCACAAGACACAACTAGCTGAAATACTGATTTATTTTTCTTTCCCTTCATCATAACATCCTACACAAAATTTTCTTTCTTTTTTCTATCTGGCTTATTTAAATTAATTAAATAAATTAATTTACTTACAAATACTTTGACGTGCAATCTGAATCTCTCCTGAATATTTTAGTCTCCTAAAGACTACTTCTTTGAAATGCATGGTAGATAATTGCATATAAGACATAGAGGTCAGACTAGCTGCTCTCCTCTACCTTGTTTCATGCAATTTTTGTGAGAGGGAAGGAAAGAAAGAAAGATAAGGGAAAAAAATAGGAGAAAAGCTAACTACATTGTTGAAATCCTTTCAATTTTACAATACATGAGTATGTTAACTTGCAAAAGAAATGAAATAACAGGAAATAATATTTTTCAACACTTTCAGTACTTTTTAATCAGTGATGGTCTAAACAGTATCTAACTGCTTTCAGAACATTTTAATTTTTAATGGAAGCCAGAAATCTGTAGCAGCTTTTCTATAGCTTCATATGAAAGAACAGAGTTGTTGAAGATAGAGACTATCCTGAAGTGCCCCTCTAGTAATGAAATACTAAATCAATCTTTTGTGATATATTTTCCTTAGTCTCAACTTCCAAATAACTTAACTATGGAATTTTCAGCATAAGAGAAAAATAAATCAGGAAACTTGCTGCAATGTATTTGTTTGTACACCAGGGTTGTTTCTATGCATATACAAACAACTTATGGTTTCTCCAGACTCAGATACTTCTAGTGCCAGGATTTCAGGACTGCTCTGTTAGGAATATTCAGGAATATGAATAGGAATTTCATAACACTCATACCAGTCAGGAGAGCCAATGCTAAAATATATGGTATTTTGTGTGGTGTTTACTAAGCTGAAAGTTTGGATTGTTTTAGTCCTGTTCAAATGTAGCCTTGAAGCTATGTACACTTGTAAATACTGTCACATTCTCACAGACATAAATTGAGCTTCCTCAGACTGCTTGGAAACCCATGGAAATTTCTTATAACTACTTATGGCACCATCTCCTTCTGCTGCCATTATTATTTTTCTTGATGTCTGGGGAAAATACTTCAAGACAATCTGTCACATCTGCAGCAACTGTAAGGGTATACTTTGAGCCACCATCTTTTTCCTGCTTGGATTTCAGGCTTAAATTTACGCATTTTTTGATGTCTTCACAAGAGATTCTTACACTTTGTAGGACTCAGTGCACATAGCAGGAGATAAATTCACTTCCAAAGGTTCCCAATACTTTGAATTTGGAGGAACTCCTTGAAATACCACTGATTCCAGTTTTCATAGAATTTTATCTTTTCCTCAGGCTGAGTGCAAAACTGGTCTTCTGTGTTCAGCAATGTTTAGCATTATCTTCTCAGCCATTTTATCCTGCATCTAAAAAGGGTGTCCAGATTCCATTAGGAACTCAGAACAAATTAGTTCCACCACATTCTAAAAACTTTAGGAGATAAAGAAGCTGGTTTTGAACTAGATACCTTAGTTAAGATGTCAGTTTTAATGGCTTGGCAATTTTGAATTATGTTAGTCTGGACAGTTTTCAACCCATTTCACCGCCTGCTCTTCCAGCTCGTACTTCCAGCTTTCAAATGAGCCTGCTTTGGGAGACACTGTAGAAAATCTTATGAAAGTTAAGGTATATTATCTATTCTCTTCTTGTCCACATAGCCAGTGATTACATCTTGAAAGACAAATCAGGTTGGTCAAGGATGATTTTGTTCTTAGTAAATTGATGTTGATAGCTCCCAATTGCCTTCCTGTGACTCATGTCTTTGGTAATGGATTCCAAGGTCTGATCCATGATCTTTCCCTGGTCTAAGATAGGCTTACAAGCTTAGAGTCATTGCTTCTTTGCCTCTTTTGAATACAGGTGTAAGTCTTTCCCAGCCATCAGGAACACCCCAGAGCTGTCATGATTTTCCACTGATGTAAGTTGCCCTGCAATCATATCAGCCCTCTCTTTCAGCATGCCTGGCTAGACTTCCTTTGGTCTCACAGGTTAGAATACATTCAGTTTCTCTGAATATTCCCTAGCCTTTTGGGTCCTCACATCTGGATGTTCCTCTCTTTTCTAAGTCATGTTAAGCCCAGAGGTCAAGGAGTAGAATTTGACTATGATAAAGTGATCAGAGTGGTGCAAATTGTGACTAGACTAGATGTGCAAAACAATAGAGGAATAGGCATTAAAAAGGCAGAATGAAAAATCTTGATCTAATTTATCTGTGGGTTAGCTTATCATGCTATCACCACATTACTTAAAAAGCAGGCAAATATAAATAAAACTTTCATTTTATACTACTGTTTTAAGAGACACAGGAAGTTTTGCAACTTGCTGCACATGCAGCCTATTCCTTCCTGAACTTTGTTCAGGTTGCAAACACTGATCTTGAAGGTCTAAAGTGCATGGGTGGTCAAGGGTATTGCATTCTCCCATTCTTTCCAACAAAAAATAGACACTCCTACAGTATTGTTGTTTTGTTTTTTGGTGGACAGTTTATTTTCACTAAGCCATATTTCTGCTTACTTTGCTGCCAAGACACAAGAAAGAAATAGGTTTTTTTAAAAGAAATATCTACCCTCCCTGAAACCAGCCTGTAATTTAAATTTACATGCAAAACTAGGGATTAGGATGGGCGGATACAAAATTTTATATTTTGTCTTACTCATATAAATCTTTCTACAAAATCTTATTTATATGAAATATAGCTATTTTGTCATAAATCTACTCCACCGGTCAATGGACTAACCACTTTCTAAAAAGCACCTCTTTTTTTTGTGTGATGAAATGGGATTTGCAGCCTTTTAGACTTTTTTGCACTATTGTAGTGGTCAGGATTTTTAAATGCTTGTGAAAAATTAGTTCTAGAAGAGTTGAGTGTGAACATAAGATCCAGTCAAAAGTGTATTGGCAGAAAATTCTTCATACTTGTAATAGTCCCTCTTAACTAAAATACAGAATAATTCAAACTCTCCTCAGGGAACTGGTATTGGTATGAAAGCCAAAAGTACTTGGACTCTTGTGGGCTGTTTCCCTCTGGAAAGTTTTGAAAGCTTAGAAACTGTGAACTACATTTTTGTAATATGCCACACAAAGTTTGGGAAAGTTGGACCAATTCAGGAAGAAACTGTACTAGTAAGGCATAATCCTGGGGAAGTACAGGAAATGCTCAGCACTTCACAGAATTGGACCCTCTTAGTACTCTCAGGATCTGCAGTGCATCTGTCTGCAAGCCTGAGTGAGATTTTCATGGGAATAGCGTGGGAACACAGACATTGATGAGATACTTGTTTGCACAGAAACCAACAATAAAATTCAGGAAAAATAAATAAAGCAATCCTGAAAAAAGAACAGTTTTAGAACTTCTGGAAAAGGAAGGAATTTGAAGACTCTCTTCATAGTAAATATAGTAATTAGTAAAAGTTTTAAGAGTAGATTTTTATTACCTTTTATGCCTATGCATATATGCCTACAAAGAACTGTGTCTTTAAAAAGGAGGTAGACCCAACACAGACTGGAAGATTGTGAGCCAGGTTGCCTCAGCACTGTATTGGGCTCTGTATCAGTAACAATTTCTTTTTTCCCATGAAATAGAAATGTATCATATATAGAAAACAAAAATGTTTGGAATTTATGTTAGATAAACGNTATCATGGTTGGTGATGAGTTACTGAAGTTACAAATGCATTAGTTTGACACTTACTCTCTTATGCTCAGCCCTGCTACCTTGATGTACATTTTTTCTTTAATGAAACACCCCCTTGATTCTCCCAAACCCATTGCTGTTTCTGTCAGGCATGCTTCTCCTCTCCTGTCTCTATCATCCCACGATTAGCATCACTTTTTTGTGACTGTGCAGCTTTCTGAGCAAAGAACTATGAGGCTCTGAAGAAAGTAAAAGTTTCATCATCATAGAAGAAATGTAACTTTTCTAGTAATTTATTCCTTTATGCCTGAAATAAAGCTCAAGATCAAGAGCCTCCTGGAGGATTTGCTTTAGATCCTTTCCCAGATGGTCTAACAAAAATAATATCACGGTGACTGAATACCCATGAGATTGTAAGCATCAATATTCATTCCAAAACATACATACCATGTTTTAAAAACTAGCTTTTCTGGGGTTTGTTTTTTTGATTGATTTAGTTAGAGAACTCCAAATAGTTGTAATAGCCTGCTGTAGCTAAAAATGGGAAGAGGCTCTGCAGCTGGGATTATCTCCCGAGATTCAAGAGCGCAAACTCACACAGGATCAGTCTTGTAAATCTCAATATTTGCTGCCCTCCCAGTAGGTGTCAGCTGCTGCAATGCTCCACAACTGATTTTCTTTTGCAGAACATAATGCTGAACACAGTGAGGTCTCTTTGACCAGCATAACAACCAATCCTTCATACATAATGTTCCAGAAACTATTGCAGAGTTATGGCCGCTAACCTCAGTGATATCTGAATCCAGGAGAAAAACATTATTGGATTACAAAAATGTAGATAACAATTAACCACTGGATTTGGGCTGAGTATCAGAAAGATCATTAGAATCAGATTGCTTACTTACATAGCTGATGATTTCTTCGGCTAAGCTTTTTTCAATGAGCTCATGAAGATGCAGCATGGGTGTTATGATATATTCTGGCACTTGCAGCCATGAGGAGAGCTTTGTCATTTTCATATCTGCACCCTTCAAAATTACTGAGTGACTTGCTTTTCTCAGGATGAAGGGCAAAGAACTCCTTTGTTTTCTTTGAGGTGGCTAAGGAAAGACAGGAATGATAGAATTTTGCTGGATTTAAATTCCATTTTATTCTGCAAGTAGGTGCTCACACTTGATTTATAACTTGGATTCATCATGTAACAGATTTTAGTTTCTATCATCATGCTACTATGAATTTTTGTTTACATGAAACAGGTTCTAAGGTTGTAAGTATTATGTGTAAGGGGATGAGTAAAAACTGAAATCACCTGGGGTTCCTGTCAGCCACAAAGAAGCATTCCTCAGACTCCAGGACTTTAAGACAAAATCACATTTGTGGACGTTACATTATGTTGAAACTAATGCGAAACATGAGACACTAATTATCTTTTACTGCTGCCTTATAGAGCTGCATGCTTTCTGGTTCCCAAAGAGTTGTTTTGCCAGTGTTGCAGGGTTTATTGATATGTTTGTTATTGTAAAAGGTTTTATAAGATAAATATTAGCCAAAAAGTTACTTGTGAGCTTGGGAAAAAGATGTCTGTGTGAATGAATCTTAATAGAACAACTGGCGATTGATGAAAAGCATGAGCACTCTTGGGGCTTCTCCAGTTCTCGACATAATGTGTCACATCTCAGCTTTGGTATTAACATTCAAGTTATGGGTTCTTTTAGGGAAGAGATACATAAGTTTGGGGGAATGGAAGGAAGCTCAGATTTTTGTTATTACCAAAAGTTGTATAAATGTTGCTTAATATTGAATTAGGATTAACTGACCTCATTTTCAGGTATTGTATGTCCACTCCAGAAAGTAGAGGGCATTTTAAGTGGAAATAAAATTCTCTATTTCATGAACTCCTGGGAAATATAAACATAAATTAAACTTTTGTTTTTATTTAAAGTTGAGTCCTTATATATAAAGAAGCTGAGGTCTAGCAACTGCTAATTTGAAAATTATTTCTCACAAAATGTGTGACAGTAACTCTTGGGGTATTTAGGAACCCCCAGATGCTGCTGTGAAGTCTTTAGTATCCCTATAAAGCAATAAATTAATTCTTATTATGGCCAAACTCTACTTAATGGTCTGGACAAGCTGCAGACAGGCTTTTGTCTTATCTGTCATATGAACCAGCTTCATGTGGTCCTGACAGATTTCAGAGCATTGGGAGCTTACCCTGATCCATAGGAAGTAAATGACAACAGCAGACAGAGCACAAGGCAGTTATTCTGGATCTTTGTTTTGTGTTTCCATTCCAACAAGTCACACTCTGCCAGCCGAATGACGAAGACAGAGGAAATTATCAGACCACCCCAAATGAAACCTCTTGGCAATTGCCTCATGGCAGGAGAGCTGCCAGCCATCCAGCACTAACTAGAAGAGGTCTCTGTGCATGACCTGAGTGGCATAAAAAGGCTCAAGCAAACAGAAGTATCTAGTCAGAAAAGAAAGTGTAGAGAGGCATGCAACAGACTGGAGGAGAACACATGCAGGCAAGCATACAGCTTTGTACTTCCACTAGAACTGAATTCATAGTGTTGACATAACCTTAGCCAGACACATATGAATGTGACATTAGTTTCTTTTTAAAAATGAGATAATTGATGCAGCTTTATTGTTGAGTGGATTTTAATTGCCTTCCACTCTACTCTTCAGTGAAATTAAAGACAAAGAAAGAACTTGCTAAATTCCCCTTCTAAAGCTAGTCTGTCCTGAAAGTTGTTGGTTTTATTTTTTCTCCTCCCTCATGCAGATGGAAAAATAGAAAATTCTGGGGAACTGAAAACTTAGTTTTACAAGCTACAGGTTTTTAATAAAATGTTTTGTAAATAAGTCTGAATGATAAACTAAACATTCTTGGGTTTTTTCTATATTATTGCAATGTTTTCTGTTCAAATGTGGATACTAAAATATTATGGCACTTTAATTATAATTTTTGAAACGGCTTTCTATATGTTTACTCTCTCAATCTGATTCATTAGAATGAAAGGTTTTGGTTTCAAAAGATCAGAATTTACCAGTAGAGATACTTATTCAGCATTTTGGTGTAATGGGGGTGTGTTACTGAGGAAAAATCTTCTTATGGACTGCAGTATTTACCAATTCCAAACCATCTGAATGATCATGGATTTTTTCTTTTGTAAAACATCCCAGTTAATTTTAATTACTACTTATTTAAATTAAGTGGTGGATACCTTCTAAATAAAATAAAAGTCTATTTAAGGACTCCAGATTATAAAGAACATACTCTGTTTAATGATAAACTGAATAATTTTTTCTCTGTCTGAACATTTTTGACCTTAGTTTTCAGTTACTAACTTCTTATTGTTTTCTGGAATAGAGCTCTCTGTCTTTTGGTTCACTACCCTTCCTTTGTAATTGTACATTATGTTGATATTAACTCTTTTCTTTCATGTTAGAAGCTCAGTGCAGCATCCATGTTTAGAGGATTTTAGATTTTTGTTTTGATCAGTTGAGTAGAAAGGAGACAATAGAGATATATTTCAATCTACATAGTTGTTTCTGGTCTTAAAATAAAGATCCTCTCTTGAATATAAATACAACATTTTCTATGTTTGCAGTCTCTGGAGGTTGATCTCTTTTCTGCTTCTATTGCAATATAAAGCTTCTAGTTTTATAGATTAGGAAATGGATGAAGCAAATAATTTCAGTGAAAACCATAGTTTTACTATCTCTATTTTTCATAACAGAACATCCACTAAGGTGAGAATTCAGACCATGACTTTAAATTGCAGGAGCAAGAAGTGAATAGCATAAAAGTGATTCCAAAAATAGGGTAAGATATTTATAACATCTTGAGGTCAGCAACTGTGTGTCACCTGTGAAGGCTGAATATTCTCTTTCTAGACAAATCTCCATATATTAATCTTTGCTCTGGGGTTTTCCCTTCACTCTGGATAGTAAAATATATTATCTCCTCATGCAAAATTATAGAGAAATGTTTATAAATCAAGATGTATTGAATCACTAGCAAGGAAATTTCCCAGCATTTCTATTCAAATACCTGATAAAAGCTGAATAAATGACGGGCCTCTACAGTGGAAGAACTTTGTAGAATATCTATTGTCTATTGGATGGCAGTAAATAAATGTGATTAACGTCACGCCAAATGCACTTTATCTCCTGTAATAAAAAAAATGTGGATTTATTAACTTTTTATAGACAGGCTATATCTATTTTGTAATATTGAACTAGAGACATTCCAATGTGTTTCTGAGATAATACAACAATAAATAGATATAACTGGATAGTTATCAGAAATAGTATGATACATGCTTCTCAATAACTTGCCAGTTTATAGAAATATTTGCCATCTAGAGCAGCCCTTGGCAAACCAGTCATTGATAATAGAGCTGTTTATATTATGTAAGTGCAAGGAACCAAAACAAAAGCTAGTTTAATTTTATTCATAGTGGCTTTCTCTCCAGGTTTGGAGTCAGCATACAAATAACCTAGCCTTGCCTACACTTAAGGGAGAGTCAAGCTGTGTTCAGGTCAGCCTGGGTGTGCCTCAGCCTTTTAGAGTGGCAGTCTTGCAGCCCAGAATACCCTCACCATTGCCCCCAAACGTGATTTGTCTTCTTTGCAGGTGATGCTTTCACCACCAAGACGCTGCACACATTTATTGACTACACTGCTTCTAATCTGGAAAACTTTGGCTCCAATTTTTAATCCAAGATCAGAGATGAAATATGTGAATGTTGACACTATAATGGAAGCAATCTAATTTGGAGTGTGGTGAGGGATTCTTTCTTGCCTGATTTCATAGCAAAGAACTGCTCATGGCAAAAATGAATAGTTCTATGAAATTGTGGGCTTTGTTTTCATATTTAATACTCTTTCCTGCTAAAATATTCTTCAAAGCTCAGAGAAAAATTTTACTTTGGTCAAACAAAACTTTTAATTTGTGCAAAATTTTTATTTTATGTGTTGATTTACCAGAATTTTCACCAATTTTTTCTTTCTGGAAGACATCTTTTCCACAAAACATCTAACAAAACTCACAGAAAGGGGCTATTTTACCCAGCATTACTAAGTAATAATATCTATATGTTCAAGGTAACAACAATTTTAAAGAAAAATGTCCGATATGTGTCAAAATGTCCAGCACAGCTCCCCCAAGGGCAAATTCTGCCTGATCAACCTAGTTGACTTCTACAATATAGGGACTACAAGAGTGGACAAGGAGAGGGCTACAGATGTCATTTATTTTGGCTTCTGTAATGCCTTTAACTTGTGTGTCCCTCAGCATCCTTCTCTCTACAATGCAGATAGATGGATTTGGTAGTTGTACTGTTTGGTGGAGGAATTTGTTGGATGGTTACATCCAGGGGGTAGTGGTCAATGTTCCAGTGGACATCAGTGATAAGTAGTGTCCCTCAGGAGTTCACATTGGGACCAGCATGGTTTAATGCCTTCATCAATCAACAGCATAGACAGGTGAATTGGGTGGACCTTCAGCAAAGGTGCAGACAACACCAGACCAAGTGGTGCTGTTGACACACCTGAGGGATGGGATCCCATCCAGAGGCACCTGGGCAAGCTTGATAACTGACTGGGTCTCTGAGAAACTCATGAGGTTCAAAAGTGCAAGGTACTGCACCTGAAGAAAGCCTTGGTATGAACACAGGCTGGGGATGAACAGATCAAGAGCAGCTCTGCCAAGAAGGACTTGGGGATGCTGTGAGAGGCTGGACATGAGCCAACCATATCTGGGGCTGCATCCAAAGCAGCATGGGCAGCAGGGTCAAGAAAGGCATTCTTCCCCTCTGCTCTAGTGATACGCCACCTGGAGCACTGTGTCCAGCTCTGTGGTCCCCAGCACAGGAAGCAGATGGACATGCTGGAGCCCAGACCAGGGCCATGATGATGGTGAGAGGGCTGGAGTACCTCTTCTGTGAGGAAATCCTGCCAGGATTGTTCAGCATGGAGAAGAGACAGCCTCACTGTGGCCTAAAGGAGGTTTATAAGAAAGATGAGGGCACACTTTTTGGCAGGACAATGGTATTGAAAAGAGGGTTGATTTAAATTAAAGAAAGAATTGTTTCAGAATGAGAATGGTAAAATACTGGAGCAGGTTGCCCAGAGAGGTGGCAGATGTCCCATCCCTAGAAATATTCAGCGTCAGGTTGGACTGTGTTCTGAGCAGCCTGATCTAGTTCAAGATGTCCCTGGTCATTGCAGAGGGGTGACCTCTAAATGTCCCTGCTAAACCCAACTGTTCTGTGATTCTATAATTCTACGGCATATTACATACGCTTTACGGCCATATTTGCGCACACAATTTATTTTCAGTGACACAGCTGCACTACAGCAAGGATATACAGAAAAATTTCACATAACATTTCAAATAAGATTTTCATAATTTAAAAATCTCATCCTCTAATTTGGAAGAGAAGCCTGAATATATTGCAGCAGTGGTCTAGTTTCTTCCTCTTTTTCTCTCCCTTTTTGTTTCCTTTCTTCTTTCTTGGTGCTGCTAAGAGCAGATACCATTAGAAACATAGAAAGGAGCCTGATTTTGAGATGTTCGTTGAAATCTTTGAAAGGTACGTGTCTGCTTTTTTCTAAAACACATGTGATCTGATCATACAGAAATTGTTAGTCCAGTTCTTCAGTTCTGTGAGGAGAGTGAGAAATAATGTGAAGTTACAGTGAACCCATCTGGTCAAGCAGGAAAATCCGGTTTAATTGCTCTATTGCCAGAAATGTTAAATCACTTCCTGGGAATGCAATTCATTTGGAACATATGGAACTCATTGGAAGGTCTCCAGTGAATTCAAAACTGTACTGGAGATGAGAGCATTTCTCATAAGTAACAATCATGTTCTCCCACTGGGCAGCATGTAAGCAGCATGTGTAGCTGTATTAACAAAAAAACTAAACAATAGGAGGACTATCTGAGATCTTTTTCAACAAGATTTGCTCATGTTTTACTTTATTTTAAATTTTCAAGAGATGCTATGTCCATTTAGGCTTCTTTCAGCATTTGGGCAGCAAAAGAATGTTCTGATGCAACTTTTAGCTCATTTTACATCTTAATTCAGAAGCACTGCACTCTTTAGAAAACAGATATTTGAAAGCACTCTACCTTTCAATTTTCTGGAACTTAAATTGCTTCTTCATCCTACTAAACAGAAGTAGAAATTTTTTGATTTCCATATCTGCCCTGAGGCTTGATGATTTTATGTATTTCCTGCAACATCTTTTTACCTGGGTTAAACCCACTAAATCCCAGCAACTTTTAAGACTGCCATCTAACAAATTCATTAAATTGTATATTTCATTGTACATCAGCATGTTTTAATGATCATCAGTTATAAATACTGTATATTTCCAGGAAATAAATTGATGTGACCTATAGCATTATTAACAATATTTAAGTCTGATATGCCAATATTAACAAAAATCTCCATGTTAATGTGAATGATGATGACAGCTTTTAAGAAAGAGTTCGTTCAGGCTAAAGGCACTGCCAGTGACTCACAGTGCAATTATAAACATGACCAAAGTCCATTCAAGTCTGTCATTATATCCCCATGGAGTCCTGTAACTGCTTCCCCTGAGCTGTTTGTCCTGGCTTTGATTTTAGACCTTCCAGAGGCTTTTCTCCATCAAACTGTTATCTCTTTTCCATGACACAGCTTATGATTTCAGTGCAGACACTCGTGGTTGCCATATCTTCAACCACCTCAGTGTTCTCTGAGCTTTTCTTAGAGGAAGCCATCATACCTTTTCTAGCTAACAAAACTCAGTGTTAAAGTGTGATGGTAACCTGTTCCCATCTTTCCTTCTTTTGTCCTGACCCTCCCATTTGATTCACATTTGATTCTCTCTTTCTCTCTTGTGCCATTAAGGGAGGGTTCCTGTTTTTTTACTTGTTTCTCACCTTCTCCTCTATACAAAGTTCTGTGTTTACAAATTTCTTTTTTGGACTAATGTGAATAGTGAATCTGACCTTTTCTTTCTTATTTTTTAACTTATCTAGCTAGTGCAACCACTTAAGTCTGGGAAAGAGAAGAATACATATTCATTTTCAAAATTAAATCAACTTTTTATAAAAATTCATGATACATGATACACTTTTTCTTTCTTTGAAACTAAGACCTTGATTCACTCTGTGATTTTATTGTTTCTTTGGCATATTAATTTTCCTCAATCTATGTTTCCTCAGACTTTGCTACATTACTGGTCCTTCTGTACAAATATATGTTTGTAAAATGCAAGGAAAAAGCTTTTTCAGCAAGAGGCTATTGGTGGTTTGAATAATATTAGTCTGACTGTGTAATTTTTTTGAATGTCAAAATCAAACAACACACATTTATCCAGACAGAGTACAGGTGAAACAGAAAGAATCACAAAAGCCATATATTAATGTATAGCATCTAAAACATGTTCTAGTTGAAATTTTGTAGAAATTTTATCCAATAAATTCTATGAAGCATTACTGTATATAACAGGACAAATCAAATTAAATTAAATTTTCAAAGTCTGCTTTGAGAAATTCTATAGCAAGCTTGAAGCTGGTTGGTTTATTTCTGTCCATCTCTCCCCTTTTTCTTTTTCTTTGAATCTGCAGGAAAATCTGCTGAATAAAGGCTAGACTTGCATAAGTGAAAAGGAGATAAAATTGATATCTTAACTCATGAGGCAGTTCTGCATACATTGCATACCGACTTGACATCCAGCCTTTCTTGCCTGTATCCTATATGCACATTTTAAAATTCCTTTTATATGTTTGATATATAAATTTCAATTTACTGTTCATTCAATCGATAACCTCATTTTTTAGGGAAAATACATCCAGAAAGTTCTTCTCTATTAGACTGAAAGAAAAGTATAATATGAAAAAAAAATTGCATCCACTGCAATAAAAGAAGTCTCATACAATTTTCCAAGTCCAGAAACAATTACACCCGATATAAAAACAATACTACTACTTGTCTCTGATACTGGTGTATTATAGAACAGCACATATTTGAGCCTACTGAAGAAAGATTTGACATTTCAGTCTAATCCTCAGTCACACGGATTTTGTCTTCCTCCTTTTAAATTATTAAGTAATTTCCCAGTGGAATTTTTTGATCATGTGTTCTAGGATGATTATTTCAAAATATAATCATAGGAATACTTTATTAACTCCATCTCCTCCCTTCTCTCCTTGTTCTTTGTAATGGTAATTAGTTTCACAATAGATTATAAGACACTCAAATGGGAACTGTATGGTGAGACCTCCGTTTTTTCCAGATCTAGACACTTACAAAATTTACCTCAAGATTTCATGTTCTCCTGATATTACTGGTATCCCCTAAATAGTCCCTAATATTTTTTAATAGTGATGTTTTGTTTTCTTTCAGGCTATGCCAGTTATTTCAGAGAAGGAGAAGGCTGGTGAGTAAATATTTACTCATTTTCTCATTTCCTTGTTGTATTTGTTTTTGGAATACCACGTTACTCAACTAAGTGATAAAAGACAGGCTTCACCGGTGGGCTTTCAAACGTATAGGATTACAGATCTGACCAATGTTTATGTAAAGGCTATTTGTTGTTTCCTGAAGAGGGTAATTTCTCTCTCTAAAAAACTATTCAGTCTTCCGTGTCCTATTAATAAGGATGTTTGAAACTGTCCTAAAAAGTTGCATTGCAGCTGCTCCTTACATGTCAGTATTCCTGTAGTTATTAACTTGTTATTTGGTGGTAACATGGATTTATGATTTATTAGGTGTCTCAATTAACAAACACGGATGCAAATGGGTTTTCTCAAGTCAGTGGAATTTGACTTTTGACTTGGTGTAAACTTTACTGTCTATCTTTAAATATGGCAAGAAATTTCAGTTACCTGGAGTATTTCACTGGCGATAATAACATTTGTTTTGTATAAGTACTTCTAGAATATTGAAAAATTGTTTTTCTGCTCTTTTCTGTTATATGTGTCCTCTGAACACTATATGTGCTTTGGTGTTGGTATGTGAAATCTATTATTGATTGCCTGCTAGATACTGTCAAACTGATGTATTCTTGTGATAAACACTAAGGAACACTCAGCACTATCACTCTCGATAATCTCTGTTGGTTACTTGTCTTTTATTTTAATTGATAATTTGCTACTGAATTTTGAATATGGCTTGAAAAGTACCTCAAAATATCCAAATGCCACCTGGCATTCAGATTTATGTCTGATTTTTATTGGTGATATTTTCTTCCATTACCCTACCTTGGATTGTTTCTTTTCTTTTGCCTATTAAAGGACAGGAATAAGTTTAAAAAATATTTCAGAGAAAATCCACGGTAACATTTAGTACTGTGAAAGCTATGGAGCTCTCTGTTCAGGATGTTGCTACTTTAGCTGTGGAAGTTCAGAAATAATTCCCAAACTCTGATTCACATTTAATAAGACTTTTCTTTATAGATTTCACAGGCAGCATAATCTGGTGTTTCTTTTTCTGAGGTTGTTCATATTTGACCACATCTTCCAAATTATGTCAAAACATGCAAACTGATTATAACTGGTTATGCCATTTGCAGCTAATTTCAAATAAAACTCAAAGATCTATGCTTACTTCTTTGGTGTCAAAACTACCTATCATGTCAGTGTTGGTAATGATGTAAAATGAATGCATTTTTGACATCCACTTTATAACCTCTACATATGCTTATGAACCTCTCTTTTCCTTCTTTCTGGTCAGACTTCTGTGCTATGTTTTTCTGTGGACAGCATTATATTTAACATTACAAATATTAAGTGGAACTTCATGCCACATGAAGTCAGTTTGCTGAGATTTCCATGCACATGAGCACAAGCTAGGCTGAGAATGAATATGTTGTTGCCTTTTAATCAGTTTGGCTTTCATTTAACTCTACAGCTCAGAAGTTCCTGAGGTTATGATGGGTTATTTTGCAATATTAAGAATGCATGAGGGAGATGATTATTAATGACTTGGTTCTAGGGGCAGTATGTATTATTTAAATTAAGTGCAATTAGATCTTGATTCAGACCATCAGATCCCATGCTCTACAAGGTAACTTGCCAGTATTTGATCATTGCTGCTTTCACTTCACCAGAATGACATTATCTATAGTCAGACATACCTAAGGTGTGAAAGCCTCCAAAATAATATAACATACTTGCTTGTCTTCTATAAGAGAACATAAGAAATACTAATTTTAATATTTATTTGGAAATAAAAACGATCTAAAGTTTTCTAGTTTATATTATCACAAGCGAACTAAAATGTATCACAAAATATTACAGAACAAAAGAAGTTGTTTATTTTATTACTGGCAAAGCTAATAACATCATAGGTAAAGAGACTGAATGGCATTGTATTACAATTGAATTGAAATGCACTCAAAATTTCTAGTGAAAGGTCTTTTCTCATTTTGAGAATTTGAACTTTTATTCTCTTGTAAGTCCCTCTTTTCTACTCACTACTATTTGATTCCATCTGCAACTGGAATAAGAAATAGAAGAAAGTAGAAAAGCTATTATTCCAATGTTTCAGGTTTAGAAATTTTATATATACAGAAATAAAACCCTGTTTTAACAAGACTTTCTATTCTGTAGACTCCAGGTACCTTGATATTTTCAAATGTTTTTCCTATTGGCAACCAAACATTTAGATCCTTAAATGGACTAAGTTCCCTAAGCAGCTTAGAACTTCACACATTACTGATTATGTTTATATCATTTTTTAATCCTTGAAATTAAATATTTTTTAAATTTTATATATTTTCCAAGATGCAGTAAATTCTGACATCGAACACAAACTTCATAAGATGGAGTACTTATTTAAAAAAACCCCACACATACCATTTTTAGATTTGGCGCATAGCCAAAAAAATTGAAAACATTGTTGCTTTTGTCAATTAATGACTGACAAGTTGCGTAACATTTTTTGTTTGTTTTTTAATAGTGGAAAGCGCAGTAAAACATGCAAAGTGCTTTTGGTGAAAATCTATAAATGATCAGTATATGGAGTAGAACGTTGGTCATGCCTAAACACGTACACAATTGCTTCCACTTGTGTGAATTAGGGCACTGCAAATGATGTACTGTGGCATCAGCTATTTCTGAGTAATGCATTTTTAAGGAAGTCTCAATACTGACATTTCTGGCAATGTTGAAAAAAATAAATCTTTCAAAACAGTATTTAGAGGTAAAAGTTAAGATCAAGCAGTCAGAGAAAATGGTGGCTTAAGCCAAGAGATGACTCAGGACTAGTAATGTTGGCGCCTACATGAAGAATGCAAGCCAGAAACCAGATTCAAAACACCTTATTTTCAGATTCATCTGCTTTTCTTTTGAGCAAATTACATATTTGCATGCCTTTATTTACCTTGCTGACTGTTGTGATTTATAGTCTCAAATTCTGTCCAAAAACTTATGAAGAAATTTGAATGATGGAGAATTTAGCATATTTAGTTAATAATGGAGGTGTCTGTGTCAGGGTTTGTAGTTTTGACTCTATAGTCTAAAAATAATCAACATCTGAACCTTTGGTTCACATGGCTGTATAGCAGCATCTGTTCTACTGACATGAATCACATATGAGACTTCATGAATGGCATTGGTTAACTCTCCACTAACTGTAGACTTGAGATGGCTCCTGACACAAATACCAATATTCATTACAATGATTCCACTGTGAGCTTCCTAATTCAGGGCTAACTTCTGTTGCTGGAGCAGTGTTCCCAAAACAAAGGTGAAATTTCCTTAAGCCAATATGAGAATTCTTGCCTAAGTCTCTTTGTGTACCTGCTTCATGCTTTCCCAATTTATCCTCAAATATTTGTAGGGAATAGTGAACACTGTTTGTGACTTAGAAGCATTGCTACAACAGAGCCAGTGGGAGAGGTAGAGCAAATATCCACATCTGGTCACAGACTAGCACAGCTTATTTCTCTTGAGGTGATGGAACTATTTGCTATCAATAAACAGGGCAGAAAGTTTAGTCTAGCCATAAACAAATTCTAAATAAATATTAACATCATTGGTCCATAATGTCCAGCATTATAATAAATAAATTTCTCCTGTGCATAAAACATCTGCCCTGTAGTAATTTTTTGTTGAGCATACATTTAGAATTGTTGCTGCTCTAAAAGGAAAGGAAGTTCTTTAAGAATAGCAATTGAACCTGCTTTGGAGATTTCATTATTCAATCAAAATATTCCCTTGTGCTTTAAAAATACACTGTGGAAAAGGTGCACAGCCTCTTCGGGTAAATTCCAGTATTCTCTCTAACTAGTAGGTTAGAGAGATCTACTTCAGCACAAATAAAAGTGAAATAAAAGACTATGATATGTAGGAGAAGAGATTTGATAGCCCATTTCTCATCTGTATTTTGATGATCAACAAGCCAACAAGAGGATAAAACGTGAAGCACAGTAAAAAATAGCAGCATCAGTGGATCTCTGGCCAGCATATAGTGTTTGAAAGCTCCTCAGTATCAGTATTACAAAATGCGCCTAGCAGTGAACAAGTCCTTTTTTTTTTGCCCTGCATCTAATCTAGATTTCTGGCAAAGACCCTATTTAATAAAGTACAAGTACTATTCTCCTTTGGTGTTAACTTTCCTGGTTGTCTTTTTGATTCAGAAGGAAGACAAATACCGAGATGATTACAGAGACCTTAATGGCAGGGTTTTTTCTCTGACAGGCTCCAATTGTCAGTGTCAGGCAGCAGAGGACACTTGGTGCTCAGCCCCATGGTGAGATGAGCTGCAGAACAGGAGGTGATGGAGTGATGACAAGCTGGGTCGGGCTGCCTGTGAGAACTCACAGCAGGAGGACCTGGAAAATCCAGTACCACAGGTTCACTATCATATAACAAGGCACATAAAAGACCAACTGCTTGGCTCATTAGATAGAGGTTTTTTCATTCCATTTAATTTAACTGCAGCTCTGATCAAAAGGGAGAAAAAATACGATCTTCACTAGATTTTACAAACATATTCTAGATCCAGAAAAAGCAATTCTTTCTATGAGCAGTATTCACTAGATGCTCTGTTTTCATAAAGTCAAGTTGTTTTGAACCTAGAGCAAACATTAAAAAATTCAATTTGGCTACAAGATACCAATTTCCACATAAACTAGAGAGAAATACAAAGTAATTGACACAGTTACTAGTTTTCTGGCTGCCTTACAATAACTCTAGCCAGTATTGCAGAATAAACTGGGCAAAATGAATAATTAATTGTTCCATTTAGCAAGTGCTTTATCTGGTTTTAGTAGAACAGTCTTGCTAAAGTTTTTGTGACATCTTAGGATGAAGTACTAGCTTCTAGTTAGGTAATCCTTCTTTACTGTCAGTGTTACAACAATTATAAAATTTGATGCTTGTTTTCTAAATAACAATGTCAGGTGAGCACTCATACTTCAGTCTGTCATACTGAAGAACAGTTATAGAAGCTCTGCCGGAAAATGCATGGATGGCTGCCAAACACTAATAGATGTTAATGGATATATTTTTATTCCACTGCTATTCATTTCATTGCTAGAAAAAATGATGATGCCAATAGATACTGAAAGCTGACCTTTCATGCTAAGATTCCTAATCATTTTTAGTTGTTTAGTTTTCTTTATTTTTTTCTAAATGCTGTGAAATAGCTGATGTCAGGATTTTTGGTATTGGATTCTTAGTGGCTTATTAACCACACACTAGTGCAGTTGTTCTTCTGAATAAATTACTTCACTTTTAAAAGTCACACCATATTCACTGTAGGCATGTGGACATAAACATACAAACTTTAAAAGCCACATTGCACTGTGTGAAACGAAAGGTGCTGTTGCCATTTTCTTTATATTTAGGAGGAAACAGGAGGTCCTAGGACAGCAGCTTTCATATAAAAGTCCCCTTTAAACTATGCTAAATGCACTAGAAGCAGGATGACACATAAAACTCCTCATGGTTGCCTCCAGTATATTACTTTTGCTAGTCTTAAAGAGTGAAGGGTAGGGCCAGGTAGTGTGAATGTGCTCTGAGGGGGGCCAGTGATAAGAAGGCTGTGTACCACAGGAGAAGGATACAAAAGGAAAACAGGTGCTTTATGGAAGGCTAATGCAATTTCCATTTAAAAGTTTCAAAAGGATTAAGTACATCTGCAGTATCTGGGAACTAGCAGAACCTGTTGTGTATAAAATTCCTTAGTCAGCTTCTATTTTCTTTCTCCACCTGCTTCGTGGAGAAAGTATGGGCCATTAATATGGACCTGCTTTTACATTTTTTGGAAGAGCTTCTTAAATCAAAATATGCTGTTGTTAACGTCAAAGAAGTTTAATTTTGTTCGTATTGTTAGTATAATCTCATTTATTCACATCTTTAAATGCTTAGATAAAGAAGCTTAACTGAATTATTTCAGGCTAGTAATAAGGATAGGCCATTATTTTTACATTACATTATATATACACATATACTTTATCATACACTTTAGGGGTTTTTAGTCATAATATCTTTCTAGACTCCTCAATGATTTTGTTAATTGTGGAAACAATTGTGAATAAAAAAGTTAAAAATTGTTACGTTTTAAACAATTCAAAAATTTAACAATTTTAAAAGTTAATTCAAATATTTCTTTGATAAATATTCAAATTTCACTTTTCATATTAGTGGAGACAAGCTGTGCTCAAGTGCCTTATATTCTGCTGGTGAACAATCAAATTTTAATTTCTCTGCCTGTTTAATGTCTTTCCTTAAGTAATAAAATAACCTTATTCAAATCAAGATAGTTCCCTGATAGGAATAAAACTTTATAATATGAGCTGAGTGATTACTGCTCCCAGCCATCATGCTGAATCTTTCAATCCAATGTGATTCTAAGGCAATATGTGCTTTCTTATTTAAGGCAAGTTGTTTATTTTAAAGATATTTGATATTAATAATATTTCATCACAGATTGATAAATTGTAAGAACATCTCTCATAACGGACTTTATCACCTATAAGTGAAATACTGTTAAACAAAGATCAAGTCTCTTCAAGGAAACCTTTGGAGGTTCTTTCTCCAACTTTCTGTTCAAGCAGGCCAGCCCTGAGTTCAGACAAGATTGCTCAAGTCTTTATCAAGTCCAGTTTTGAACACTTCAAGAACAAAGCCTGTGCAACCTCTGTAGGCTTCGTGCTCCACTGCAGTCTTGTCTCCACAGAGGAAACATTTCCCTGATGTCCACTCTGGACCTTTCTGGTTTTTTCACATGCAAAATACGAAGAGCCCAGCTCCCTCTGCTTGTTGCCTTAGTGTGAAGTGCTGGGGAGGTGCTGGTAGGACCCCAAAAGCATCTCTGCAGGCTGAACAAGTCCTGCAGCCTCAGTGCACAGGCCAAGTGACTCAGAGGCCCTGACCCTGCACGCCCTTTTTATCCATGTCTTCCTTGTATTGGGAGTATCCTGAAACTGGGCTCACTGTTGCAGATGTGGTCTCACAAGCACTGCATAGAGAGGGATAATCCCTTCCCTCCATCTACAGGCCATGCTTTTATTGATCCATCCCAGGCTGCTGCCAGCTCATTTTTCTGCCAGGGCACGCTGCTGGCTCATGCGCAGCTCTCTGTCTGCCAGCACCCCGGGGCCTTTTCCATAGAGCTGCTCTCCAGCCAGTTTTATCATCTATTTATCCATCCTTACAGACTGTAAAATCCCAATTTACGAATGAAAATATTGTGGAAATTGTGCTCTTTGTTGTCAAAACAGAAAATAGAGCAGGGGACACACGAATTTGTTACTTTCAGCCAATTCAATTTTTATTACATTATAAGTAATTATAATAGGTTCAGATCTTAGAACACCACCAAACAGACTGTAAACTGGTACTACTCAGTATATTCTGGCTAGTGTCATATAATTAATTTTAATCAAATGGCTTCTTAGTATAAAATTAGGTAAAAGTTACACAGTGACTTGGTAGCATTTATATAACCCAGACCACATTGTCATGTCTTTTTTAATTAGACATCAGAAACATTCTAAAAGAGGTATTCCTTGACCAAAAACAGCTTTTAAATCAAATCAAACATGATCAAATTGTTATTTCTTTCTTTTTTTGGATGTAACAAGAGTAACAGAGAATGGTGATAACCAATTAATCAAGTTATTTCTAGGCTAATTTTCTTCAGACTGAGTTCATGGCAAAGACATGTGTTGATTCAAATGAAATATAAGCTAGTTCACTTGGTCCTAATTGATACTGACATGCAGTCATTAGGTCGTGGTTTCCAAAGTAATGATATGACTGTTGATTTGGAAATCAGGTGATGGTCTTTCTTTTTCAGTGTCCAGAAATAGAGGCAGCTTCTGAAAAACTGAGATGCCTACAGCCAAGTTTTAAAATTAACTTTTGACTAAATTTTAATAGTTATTTAGGTACCTGAAGATGAAAAACAAGCTCTCTGTGACCCCTGCTAATTTTACACCAATTCCCTGTCAAGGTTACTTCTGGGCAGTAAAGTCTGCACATGGCACAAAATTATGATGATACCTAGTGATTTCTAAAAAACTTAAGATGCTCTTCTTTGCTTCTTTGAGTTCCCAGACCACATTCAAAAAACATCTGGAACATATTGTGCTCCTGTGTTCATATTTGAAAATAGGACTTGAACTGATGAATTGTTTCAGAGTTGTTGAAGATGAATCAAAAAAAAAAAACCTTGAACAATTTTAAGCCATGTTTAAAATGAAGAGCTTAGAGTACTTAAAATTAAGTGTGACAAAATAACCTCTTTTTGTGTCTGTTAAAACGGAAAGGTAAGAAATGGTTTCAGTTCCAAATCACTGGAACATGATCTTGCTTTATTGTTGCTTATACATTTGAGGTACTTACATGCTCACTTTACTAGAATAAAAAGTTGCTATTCAAAAATTCTTAGGGAAAGCTGATGTTTGATGAGAAGACATGATTATTAATCTGTGATTCTGTGATTATGTGACATGATTATTTACATTTCTCTAAGGACATGTTGAAAACCCAGGTGAGACACTCAAAAGCACACTTTGGATGAGGCACACCTGGAGGCAAAGTGTCTTCCTGATGCAGAACCATCCTTGGCAGGACAATGATAGGTCTGGATGTAACTGCAGTGTCACAGATGGCTCAGACTGGGTTGTTTTTTTTTTTCTTTGATGGAAATGTCAACCTGTGCTCTGAATGTCTTCTGCTATAGCAAGTCATGTTTGAGAGAATTATGGCTTCTGGCCATAGTATGTTCAGCCTGAGCAACTACACCTTTTATTTTCTATAAACTGAAAGAAATAACTACAAAAAGCGTTTTTCATCATCCTGAAGATTTTAAATAGCTTGTGGTATCTAGTCAAGTAAACCATTTTCTCAAATCTTCTCTCCAAATACTCTTGTAAAATTAGATTGCCTTAGCACATATCAGGACATGGCAATTGAGTGAAATTCTGATTTTCTAACTTGTGGTAGATGCCTATGGACTTTAAAATGCACCAGTGTACAATTCTTATATGCAAAGTTAGTCACTTGCCTCATGCTTTATTACCTCTGTCAATCTACCTCTGTTTAATTTTGACAGTTAGTGAATTTCCCCTTCATGACATTTTAGGAAAGAATCAGGTAACTACTTGAAATGGTTGCTTAATTTATAAGTATTACAAATAAAGAAGTAACTGAAAAAAAAGTTTATTGATAGACAAAACTGTCAAATGGCCTCTAAACTACACACCTTTAAGGAGTTTTTCCTGCAGATAATCATTTTAGTCACATGAGTTTGGACTAATCTTGAAAGTAGAAATTTGCTAAATCCCAGTCTAAAATTATTTCTCTGAAAGTTTCTCCATGAGAATATTCTCTTTAATTGATTTGGTAGGTGATTAATTTAAATCCCAATCTATTCTGGATTGAGTTGCACCTGCTGCTGTACATTGCCCTAAAAGAAGAGGAAATATTTGGTAGCCAATTTCAAAGTGTTAGACAGGTATACCATATCTCAGTAGCTCCCTATGAGCAGAATTGAAAGGCAAAGAGGAAAGTAACCATGGATTTTAATACATATCACAATAGAGGCTTGAAATTGGAGAAGAGCAGTTGAAATATCTGTTAAAAGGCAAGGAAAATAATTAAATAAACCACAACATCCTCTAGGCTGTTGTCTAATCTACAGTGTTATCCTGGAATGTGTTTTTGTATTGCAATGAAGAAAAAGAAAGACTGAGACTTTAGTCAAGAATTCATCTATCAATTGGTTAACATAGAATACTGTTTACAGAATGACCCATCCATATATTAGAAAGATTTTTCTCATATAGTTATCACGGGAGGCTCTCAAAATAGGGATGAAACTACAGAATGTTCAGAGAATGACAAAGCTTTGTTTTGGTGGTATAGCTCACACTAACTCTTTGAGTGGGATAACATTTTTTGTGTCGGCACAACTATGCCTTCAACAAGTCTCTGCTCCACATTTGTAACTCATACACCTGGTCTGGTATAATTTTAGCATGTGTAGCAGGTTAATCAGTTTTATCAGTTATAAATTCATCATTGTCAGTGAATTTGTGACTGGAAAATGAAAACGATATAGTTTTCCTAAAATTTCTTTCTCCCTTTTAGAAGATCTCAGACTAGTGCTTTTTATACAGACTGCCCTTAGGACTTAAGTCTGGCCCTGTGTTTTGAACCATGGATCCAGGCTAGCATTTGTAGGGAAAATGTCTTTTATCAGCCATTCAATGAGCTGTTCCAGGATCAGACAATAACAATGGATAATGTAGAAGACACTGTTCCTGGCAAACGAGTTAGAGTAGGATTTTCTTCTCCTAAATTGGAAGTGGTACAGGCTTTTTCAGCCACAGATTTAATACCTGCCATTCCTTTCAACAGTTAGTTTTTGCACCTCATCTTTTTTTTATCTCCTAGTACAATAGCTGTCCATGTTTGATCATTCCATGTTGATAAACATTTATGTGCAATTGCTTGTCTCTTCCTGTAAAAGAATGAGAGAACATCAAATAGATGTGAGAGTAAAAAAAAACAGGAGGAGGCAATGGAGAACTGAGCTATGGAGCTCTCACCTGCTGAAGTTGTGCACAGCTTTAGAAAAAGACTAGACAAACTAGTAACAGAGAAATTAATTAAACTTTTCTTCAACAAAATTAATAAAAGTTCTTACCAATGACTTTTGCAGGACTTACCCAAATCATAACCCTCTATGTAACAAATCAAAACTTGCCTAGAATGCCAAATTAGTAATGCAATACGTCCTCTAAATACTGAGTTCCATTTTAATGGGTCAAAACCAGTACTTTGTAGTAAAGGTATACTAAATATTCAGTTCTAATATGTACACTGAATATATTTTTATTGTATCGGTGATTTTTTTCTTGTGTAAGAGACATGGTTTTCCCCCAAGAAACATTACCAATTATCCATCATCAAATTAAGAATCCTATATAACTTATACAGCAACAGCAAAAGACATGGTAGGAAACGTTAGAATGCATTAGACATGTTAGGAAACTTTCTATCAAAAGCTAGAGGGACGTTAAAATTTGCAGAAAACCAATCAATGATCAGAATAAAGTAAGTCAATGCAATTCTTTGGCAAAATAAGTAGCAAAGAGAAAAAATATAAGCATATCTCATAAGAATATAAAAAACACAAACATAACCAAAAAACACACTAAAACCTGTAAAGATAGTAGTTGTAATCAAAACTTGTCATAATTTTGTCTTTAATGAGGAAATGGACATTGGAAAACTAACCAAGAAAGTTTCCAATCTAAGAAATTGCTGTGTGTATTAACTTTTGTAATACATTTCAAAGGCATTTCCAGAGAGGCAATGTATGCCACATTAGACAAACTAAGATGAATAAGAAACAGACGTCTTTTCATAAAGCAAATCTATATAAAAATCTTCAGCAAAGTAAATTGCATTTATTTATATTAAAAGATTGAGTGATAAGAAATGAGCTTCTTTTTTTTTTTTTTTTCACAAAATAATCATTATAGCTTAAGTAAGTTAAACTAATTCTACTGATCCATAGAGAAAATTCCACATCTGGAAAATCTTTGCTGCATCTGTGTTCATGCTTCTTGGTGCTATGTTCACCAGTTCCCATAACTCAAACTTCTCCCTTATTTTCTTAAGAGCATTCCAATTCACCAAAAGATATAGTGATCATTTAATTTTCTGAGATATCTTATTTAAGCTTCCTTACCTGTTTCCCTAAACAAAACAAAATAAAACCTCAAAAATAATGAACTTTATAAAAAAAGAACAATATAACTTTGTAGTGTGCTGCAGTATAGGCAATTATTTTAATAGATTGAAGTGAGATCAAGAATTGTAATTGTCAAACGTAACAGAGAATTATTTTTTTGTTATTGTCGACTTCTGGCTGTTTTTAGCCAATAGACACACTCCAGCACCAAAATCCCCTCTTTGCCATGAAATATTCACAAGCAGCACTGCTTAAAATTTGAATTAAGTATTGGCAAAATGCACAGTGCAGAAAACCAGAATATAATTGCCTCCTGTATTCCCTTTTGGTTATAGCACTTACATAGTGCTACACGTTGCTTACAAGTACTGTTTGCCTCTCTCCTTAGAAATCCAGGAGAGATTTAGAAGTATAATTATGACAGAAACAAAGTAGCACAAACAAAGTCCTTCCAAAACCGAGATTTTTTTCTCTCTTAAAGGAGCTGTGGGCTGAATCCCAAAGGTTTGTTCATCTGTATTTTCAGAAGTAGATATGGGCTCAATAACAAAATACTTTGGAGCGCACGCATCCAGCAGTCAGTCACCAAGGTTTAAAGGGCACCTGTTTCAAGACCACAGTTGCAGAGAAGCATCTGAAAAAGTAAATTAAACAAGACAAGGACTCAAGCACTGACATATAGTTATCCCAGTTCTTTAGTTATTACACTTCCTGCTCTAGTTTTGGCCCATGTCATCTGGTAGTTGTTCAGAAAAGACCCACGAATGCTCGGAAGATAAGAATATCCAGGAAGTGTTTGAAACCAGCAGTGGTAGGAGATTCACACTTACTGTCATTGAGTGGTCTTGATCAAAAAGGTCAAAGAGATAAATTCATTCTCATATCCTTTGTCTATCATAGACTTCTCCAGGTTCAGTCCTTGCTTAGAGGATTCAAATAAGAATTTATGAGCAAATCCTCCTCTCAGTGGAAAGATCTTTAGTCTCTTGTAATGCATGGAAAATACACCTCAGTGAGATTCTAGCGTAAGAATTTGAACCACTGCTTTCACCTACTTCTTCTCTCCACTTTCCCTCCTTCTGACAAACTGTCTTCAAGGTTTTTATTTTTGAACTTTTATTGTAAAGGAGATTTATGAAATTTTTTTTTGTTTACAACTGCATCTGATTACTGCACTTTTGCTTTTTAATTATTTTCTTATCATGCAACAGTTTCTAGCTCAAGAGAGAAAAAAAAAAAAGAAAAAACAGTGAGCCAGAAAATTAGCTATACTGCTGCTCTGTTACAAGTTCCTGGAAAGTGGGTCACAAATTACTTTCAACCACTCCTCTAAATGGCAGGGCAAGGTAATCCCTGGCATAACTGTAGGGAAAGGTGTGGCTGTCCCAGATTATTCTCCCTGTAGAGCAGTTTTTTGTACCAGAGATTGCTGCTCCAAGCTCCCCCTCCTCTGAGACAAACCTGTGCAATGAACAGAGTCATGCTGAGCCCTGTTTAGCACTTGCTACTCATCTCTCACTCCCAAATCATGCTGAGTTATAAGAAGGGGTAAGTGGAAGTCACTGTAGCCATAATTATAGCCTGCATGCAAATTGTTATCTGCATGAATGCCCTCTATCTGCAACCTAACAACAAATTGATGAAACTTGAGAAAGACTTACATGTGTGTGACTGAGAATAAAGAAGCTTAGGTACAGGGCTCCAAATTAATTCAGTAGAAAACCACCCCACTTTTAACATCCCGACACTATCAACACTGAGTAAGCATTGCCTCACCAATGTTCTCACACAGCAGGAGTCAGGATGGAATTTGCTTTTATTCCTAATGAACCTTTGAACAGCAGATCTCGCTGATAAAAAGCAGAAGATTTCACTGATTCAGTCAAGTGTCTGTCAAGTGAACTCAAAAGCATATTACTTTCCTGAGCCTGCAGCAATTAGACACTCACCCATTCATAGAAAAGTCTTTAAAGAAACAAGAAAAGTATGCTATGTTCTCTGGTTCTCTGGTAAATAGTAAATATTTTGGAGCAATAGAAAGAAAGCAAAAGCTAATTCATATTCCCAGACATTAGAAATACCCCTGTGTTAGCACAGAGACCATGAGCTGACCCTATATAACAGTAACTGAGGGATAAAATCACTTCAGAGGAGCACTTATCACCAAACTGAAATTAAAAAACTGCCAAAATTTAAATTAAGGTTTATTCCTGAAGAACATCCAAATAGACTATGGTAAGAAAATCAAAGAGGAATATTTCTGCTCTTCAGTGATGTTAGAAAATAGGTATACCGTTATGATCACCATTTCTGTAATATCTGATTATCCTTAACTGATTTTGAAATTGCAATGCAGTATTTTTTCTTTCCTACTTTGCTGCTCTGGATCTGTAGAGAGAAACACAGTGTCTAACTTGCAGTCCAAAATCAGCAAATCCTTTCACATCTAACCTGAAAGGACACACAATACTCTGTAGCTTAGGCTGCAATGCTTCATGTTTAGAGCTGTATTAATTCATGAAGGAATATGCTAAATCTTGTAGGTCACTGATTCATTTTTATTGAGACTTAGTTACATTTCCTATGCATCATTCTAATTTATTCTGGACATCCTGGGACTTTTTTTGTTTATTATTATTTAACACCCAAATTAATTTCATGAGAAATAGGGCCTTTGTTCCCACTTTCAACAATTGAGCTGGACTCCAGACCACAGGCCCTTCAACCCTATGCTCCTCTCCAAGCCATTCTGTCTTCATTGCCTTACCCCAGACATCTCCTGATGGATTTTCCCAAGGAAGGCCTGTGCTGTTTCCAGCCTCCAGTTCCAAAGCTGACCCCAACTAGCTTTCCAGACCTCTGACTGTGAACTCCCATCTTCATTCTAAGGGATAGTTAATTCTTCTAGGATAGCTAAAGTTTTTAAGTGAACCAACCGATTTTGCATAGGGTGTCAGGTATTTTTAAATAATATTCTTTTTAGTTAGCTTACACAGAAAGAAAAAAACAAACCCAGCATTCTTTTTCTTGAATCACTTTCCTTACTTTTGTGATATATACTTCTGGCTTAACTCCAGTCATCTTGAGTAGCTTAGGATCTTACTGTAGGTCATATTGTGTCACTTGAATAGGGGAGTCTTTCCAGTTCATTTTTCAGAGCATTTTCAAATTCACTAGTGCAATCATCAGTAAGCAATGACTCAGTCTATGATAAACTGTCAAGCTGAGTTTGTCTCTACCATCTACTACTAAAGTTTTCTTGACACCTACTCAACAATTCATTTCATTCATAGTTTCTCTTTGATAAGTTTCCATTCCCTCAAGCCTTTTCCTCACAGCTAGGAAAGAAATCTAGTTCCCCTGGGGCTATTTGTCATAAACTCTCTATCTGGCGAGAGCTGACCAGAAAGCATACTTGAGTCTGAACCAGAGCCTGGAATGAAACTTCTTCTTTCAGTAGCACCTACAAAGGCTCACAAGCACATTCCTCTGTTAGCATATAGAGCAGCCAATAGAGTCTACTGATTCTCATAGTGTATATCTTAAATCCCTTATCTACCTTTTCTGTATGCATTTTTTCATGGCTCTTTTATAGTGTTCATTCAACATGCAACCAGGTGAGCACGCTTAATTATCTCATATTTCATACGGAATTCATAGCTTACCAATTGGAGAACATGCAGTTCTTCAAGGGGAGTTGAATACTTTTCTCCACATTCTTGCAGTGTCTATACTTCATTTTGCAGCTCTTGGTGTTACAGCAATCAGCTGTAGTATGTTCAGTCACCTCTAGGAAGTCTATCTACCTGAAAAGTTGAGATAGGCATGTGAATCCCTAAAAGTTGTACTAATTGTTTAGCTACGTATCTCAATGCGGATTTGTGTTCAGATGCACGTTGCCAGTTTTTAAATGGAACTTATAGTCTGGCTTACAGTTCAAGCAATAATTCCTGGATTTCATTATGCATGAATCTGCTATGTTTGCAAAATACATATATCCTTCTTCATATATTCAGTGGGCCAGACTGTGATTCACCTTAGCACAAACAGATTGAAAGTTGTAACTGCCTAAAAGAGAGCTTTGTTTTGAAGGTGAGTCACAGTGTTGTATCCCCAACTTTATTTCACTGCCTTCTGAGTTCAGGAATTCAACCATTTGCTGTAAACTGGATCACTGAAATGATTCATATTAGGTCTATTTTTTACCCTATGCTGTTTTAATGAGCTGGCTTTCAGCGAGCTGTGCAAAACAATTGCCCCAGCACCATATGAAAGGACAGTTTGGTGCAATAAGGGACACAGGCAAAAAGACTTTGAAGAATGAAATATTTCTTGTAGCAGCCTTCTGCTTCTAGTGTTTTGGGAAATAAGTGCCTTAAAGAGCCTGCACAAGACTTAGAGAGACATAGAGTATTCAGTATAGAAAATGTATTTAAATACTAAAATATGCAATTCTAACCGACCAAGAATTAGGACTATGTGGCTACACAGCCCTTCAGATGACACTACAACAGCCTCTGTTATTCAACAGAAACTATGGAGTCCCTTCAGAAATCTGAGACTGTTACAGACTGTCTTTTGCAGACTAAACATCTCCCCCTCTACCCTCGTGTTTGCTGTGCTGGCGTACATGAGCTGCATAGACATCCTCATCTGGACTCTTGGTACATGTGACTTGCCTCTGTTCCTCTGCCTTTTGTGACTCTCCAGCCTGTACAGTGCCCATTGCATTGGGCCCCTAATCTGTTCCAGCTGAACTGATTTTTCTGTCCATCCTTTAGCATTTCCAAAGTTATGTCACCCATTCACAATCAAACCATGTCTTTACTGTTGATAGATTACCATGCTCTAGTCCTTCCTCTTCATGCTAAGGGCTACCATTCCTAACAGAGGTCCCCACCATGAACATCTTTTATTTCCTTTCAGGCATAGAAAGATCATGTAACCTTGGTGCAGAGAGTGCTCTGCTGGGAACTGTAAAAGCAGTATGTGTTTACAGTAACACTAGACACTGCTTCAGAATAAGTCAGCATTTTTTGCCCAATAGGAATCCAGCACATTGGTTCTCAGGCAAGAAGGAGCAGAGTGGACCTAAGGTCAGCATGTGCTTGCTGTTAATGCACAGCTCAGTTCTTTGTTTCAAGCTTCAACCCCACATTTACCTGCCCTTTTCTGAGCTTCCTTGCTTGGTAGACATTAGGAGTTAACAGCTGGTCTCCCCTTATTTTTCTGAGAGCTCCTTTCATGAGGTTGTCATTGATAAAATAAACACAGTAACTGCAAAGATTTGCATGACCTTTTCTGAGTTCCACGGATTTATTCATGTCTTTACAAACCATGCACAACAATGTGATGAAGTCCATTTTTCCATAAAAGGGTATGGAAACATCTAACCTTCAACAGATTATGAAGTTTTGCAACTAGCATGGAGTTAGATCTGACAAGTGAGGAGGGCATTTTTAGAAGAAATTACAAATTTTTGGAAAAATTGATACAATCTAGACTTCTTTGGTCAAATAGAAAAGATATATTTTGGATATATTTACATTTACTTTGTGTTGCCTCTTAGAGAGAAAAACTTTACTGAGGATCGAAATATGTAGTGGATTTTTGGTGACCTATATATGTTAAATACATCACAGGTAGCTATGACACCTATATACTGGCCTTGTTTTGGTTGATGATCGGATAGTACTTTACTGAAAACATTGAGCAAAGTGCATGGGCACAGATGGGCAATGTACATATGAAGGACTTCAGTTGAAATAAGAGTGAAAACACTTTTTCTGCAGGCTTCTCATCTCCAAGGCGTGGTAAGCTTTAAAAATGGCATAATTCCTCTAGATGAAGCCTAATAAAAGGTGTTTAAACTTTGAAGGCCAAAATCTAAAATCTAATTTATCTTTGATCTAAAATAATTTTCAGTATCTGTCAAGGATGTATTTAAGAACTTTCTTGAAGTGTATTTTTAATTATACATTATTATTAATCCTAGGTGCTAGAATTTATTTTTTAGTAATTTTAGTTGTCCAGATGCAGAAATCTTACCGTTTTTACATAAAAGAGGAGGTTTTCAGCATCAAATAACTAAGTTAATTAGGTTGAAATGAGGTTAATTAGTAACTGAATCTAATGCTATTAATTAAAAATCAGAGCCGTCATTACTTGATAGGGACAGAGCTTTTCAAAGTTTAATATTGAAGGACTTATACTAAAAAACTGGGTTTTAATTGCCCCTTTGATTTTTTCTTATGCATTTTGATGCACAGTTTATATTTAAGTCTTTGAAATATATTTGTTTTATTCCTGACTTTCATAGGCAGTTATCCAAGCTCAAATTTTTTATCAGTACACTGAACGCTGTTCACTTCAAATGTCAAACAGTCTATAATCAGTCTTTTAAGAAAAGTACATCAAGACTAGAAGGGTACACTTGCTTGTTGTACAAGGGTACATATTCTCCTATAACTTATTGTGGAAGTTTTCATTGAATGTAAAGAAATATTTAATGCCTTCATATGCATTTGACTAAAGGGTAGTAAGTTTGGATTGAAAAAATTTAGTAGCATCTAAGTTTTGACATCTAAACATACCATCATTTCATTGCATCTTCTGAAGAATTTTAATATTTCTCATTATTTTGGTTCCATATGCATAAAGTGTAACAGAGCACCAATGCTATTAAAAAAAATCTCCTGGATATCTTTCAAATGTCTCCTAAAGATACACTTATTCTATATGCCTTCAGAAAGTTTCCAGTATCAGCAAACAGGGCTGAGCTGATTTAAACCATGAAAAAAAATCCAATTATGTTTTAATTAAACTTTCAGTTATGAGTGAAGTTTTGATATAACAAGTTTTATGTCTGAATAGCAGGTTCTTTTTCACAGCGAAGGGGTAGCAGGTTATCAAGGAACTACAAAACTTTCTGAGCAAAGCAAACATACTTTCAGGAGAAGTTCTTTCTAAAGAAATTCTGTACTGTAATACTGATATAGGCTTCCTCTAATATTATATTCTGCTCACTTTTCATATTAAATATTTTTTTTCCATTTTTATCTTTCTGACTCCATTGTTTAAATATATACTGCATTGAGGACTTGCATCACAGTTGATAGATGCATCGTTTTGTTTTACATCTGCACAGGGCTTTTTCCCTTGTAGACACATTTTTTTTTGTCTGTACATAAGCTCCACAGATGAATTAGCCTCAGTTTGGAGGAAAAATATACACAAACACAATACTTTCCCCAATACCAAGTCAGTCAGTGTTTTGAAACCTTGTACCACCTTGAAACATGTCCACACATTCCTTGATGTGCTCATGCTTTAAATACTTGTTGGATCTTATAATTACTCTTCCCTTGCATTATTAGCTGTCATTTGGCTGAGCAGAAGAGGTTTTCATCTTTTTCTTGTAAATCAAACTGTCTAGCCCCTTAATAATTTTTTTTGCTGTTATCTGAATCCCTTCAGATGTCTTTGTGGTACTGGAGAGATTAAAACTACATGCTGAATTTGAGAAGCAATTCATTTGTGCCAGAGTATATCTGGTTGTTCTTTATGGAAATACCAAGAAAGTAAATAATAGTTATTTTTAATCATATAGATGCATAAAAAATATTATGAAAACTTCAGAAATAATAAAGAAGAAATTACATATGTGTTACCACACTTCTTAGTCAAATATGTGACATTATCCTTTCACCATTACTGCAATACCTTACTTTTAATAAATATGCCTTCAAAATATTAGTTTAATCTATCAATCTCATGTGTAAGCCTTGTTTTCTTGTCTATTTACTTCCTCAACTTCTTTGGGAGTGTTTTATTCCCTTCCTCCAAATACCACATTTTTCCAATTTCTACATCATATACTCATAAATATGAAGCAACTTCTATATTTCACCAAGTCTTTCATTGCTTCCCTCCCCCCTTCTGCTATGAAGCACTTACAGAAACACTTGTACTTACTTGATTCTAGTGCACATCAAGATTTGTAAGTAGTTTTTCCATGTATGTGTTGCCGTTGCTATTTTAAATACATTTTTCAAGGCCTAATTTAGATTCTTTCAGAGCCATTAATATCTTTCATTGAACCTGACTACAAGACTCATATTTCTTACTTTATTTAAGAACTGCATAAATTCACTATTGTAATGATGTCTCTAAAAACATTGAGTTTACAGAAGGTAAATAGAATTCTAGGTTCTCCTATGTAATCCACTTCATCATCTAGATATCTTTTTAAACAAGAAATGGCAAAAGTATGTTCAGACTGAAGAAGAACAGAGGAGATAATTATCATCATATGGGGATGCCACCATATATGTCTATTTTCAAAACTACTTGGCAATAGAGAAAATATTAGGTCAGATATAGCAAAACACAGATTGGGCTGCCAGCCCTACAAACATAAGGTTCACATTTTCACCTTGTTCTTGAGACTGTGAAGTGTACAGTTTGCTAAACATATACTAATAAATGACCTACGAAAATAATTTAGGGGAACTTGCCAGCCAGTAACTAGTCTCAGGACATAAAAGTTAGGCTAAATACTGCTGTATCCTGTCAACCTCCTTTTCCCCAAACCATCTAGTCCAAGCTCACTATTTTTCCACAGCCAGCCTTCAAATACAAGTGTCATAGCCTGAACTCTAAGTGAAGATTTTCCACGTGCTGCAGTAGGACTCCAGAGGGCAGATATAGCATGGCTGAAAACAGATGCCAGCAGGAACAGCAAATTTCATAGGGAAGTAATTTTGGATTATTAACTGTGACATGAATTAAGTAAAGATAGGGAGAAGTCCAGTTCCTAGAATAGCAAACCAGAATGTCTTATTAAAACCTCATTTAATGGTGTTGCTAACTTCATGGAGTAAATATTAAATATTAACATCTAATAACAACTTTAGCTGGAGTTTTAGATTTCTTTATAAGTTTTTATGGTATGCTGTGTACATTCAGTATTCACAAAGACTCTATTATGGAAAACAGAATGTTTGTTTCAGTTGAGATGATTATTACCTTAATCTTCCAGATAATTATATTTGACACAGTCCCCATAAAGCTTCAACTTGCATCAGTGATACATTAAAATTACAAAAGGTAAAGCAAAATAATTAGATTCTTTATCTTTTAAAGGTTAGGCATTAGAACTTGTGGTCAGCAAGATTACAGTCCAAATAACAAACCCCAGAAAAAAGAAATGCTAAAATACTGCATGCAACACTTGGAAAAATCATGGCTTTGCTTTTTGATTCTTTTTTTTTTTTTTTTTAGAAGAAGTAATCTAATTGTAGCGAATGTTCCAAAAACAAAAAACCTCTGTTTAGTGCAGAAAAGCCAGTTGTTTGAAATTATGTTTATTTATTTCCATCAGGGCAGAATTCAAGGAAAGTTCTCACCAGCTATAAAGTAGGTGAATTTTCATTCCCAAATGGAAGCATGCAATTAAAAACTACAGTAGATGACAGATACACTTGCACTCTCCTCCCCTTGCCTCTTTCCCTGTGTTCTTGTCTCTCCACAAAGCAGTGTGTACCCATCTCCCTCTTGACCCTAGCACAACTTTTTAATTCTGTAGTAACATTTCATGAGGGACCAACCCTTTTCCACCCTTCTGTGAAATGAAGGTGGGGCAAGCAAAAGGCTGGGGGAGACAGGTTCTCTCATTCATCTTGCAGGGCTGGCAGCAGCCTGGAGCTGTGTTTGCAAATACTTCCCAGGCTGTACGTAACCCAAGAGAGAAAATATCTTCTGAGCTGTTGGTCACTAACATCCAAGGTTGCAGATCTGCTGTGAAATGGAATTTCTCAGAGGCTTGCCAATGGCTACAACAAATGAACTTCCAGAGGGATGAAAATTGAATATGTCCACAAAAGCAAGTTGCCTTACCAAACCACTATCAAGTACTTAGGGACAACTTGCTAGAATTTCTCAATATCAGGAAAATAGCATATCCTCTCATTCATTTCCCAAAAAAAAAAAAAAATCCTTGTTTGTAAATATATTTTGAAAGGGACTGTTTTGAAAAAAAGACAACTGTTTTGCAAGGGAAGNGTTTTAGTATGAATACACAAATAAAGCACCTCAAAGTCATGTCACAAACAACTCCAGGACAAAGAGTTAAAGCATGGGACGTATCTCAAACAGAAGCCCAGAGTATGAGGAAGTTAAGCAGCTTTAAAAATAAATCCCCAATTTAACTGTGTAAATAAACATTTGCACAAAAATGCCCCAAGGAGAAGTTACCATTAACAAACTTTCCATCAGTGCCTTAATTAGTGAAATCTTGAAATCTATTGAAGGTTTGGTCCAATACCTATTCAAAAGTTTGTATTTTACTTTCTATGTCATTGCTCCCTATGAAAATTCTGGGTTTTCTGATGTTTTCTCTACCAATGAGGCCACAAACCAGCAATCCAGGGATGGTTATTACATCCTTGTCTTCACAGTAACAAATCTTCTGCAGAGATTGTGTTTCACAGTGCTGCAGTGGTAGCAGCAGGGATGAGAAGGCAGGAAGACAAGTCTGCCTCTTCGCATCACTTAATAAAACACACATTACACAGACAATGATAATTGAAGATGACTTACACGAGACTCCTAAATCTCACTAAATCTTCTCAGGAATAAGCATTTTCCATCTTTCCCTGCAAGCACTGGGACTTTCTCTTTGATTTAAAATTTCTTGCCGCTCTTTGATCTCTCTGTTCAGAATGATCTCTGTACTCTGAATCATCTCCCTGCTCACCCTCTGACTTCAGTGAGTCCATCTCACATAACATTCCTCACTCTCCAATTTGTTCCTTGCTCTGTACACAGACACCAGCCTGCCACCATTAGATTATACAGAACTCATTGAATCAAATCTGCTCTATTCACAATCACTGTTCATGTTGGTCACTGCAGACAAGCTCAAAAGCTTTATTTCTTTGATATCTTAGTGTGCCATTTTGTATGAGAGATGTCTGAAGAGGAAAACCTGTAATTGAAGGAACTTACCATTTTAATATGACGAGGTAAACACCATCCTAGTATGAACAGGAGGGACAAAGAGAGTGGAAAAGAGAAAAAAAACAGAACAGAGGAAAGGAAACTTTCCAATTATAAAAGAAGATTGTAGAGAAGATTTTGAATAGGGAGTAACAATATTGATTTGGGGGTTTTTTTTGAAGTGTTGGGCTGTTTTGCTTTGAGGTTGGGGTATTTTTTTGTGGATTCTGCACTTTTCTATTACTGCAATTTCACATACAGCCTAATTTGCGTTTCCACTGGAAAGAAAGAAGTACCTTCTGACATGCCTTTTATTCTATGAAATTTTATTCGTCCTGCCCTAATTCTAGTGATGGGAGCAGTGAAGTTGTAACATATTACTCAGCAAACAAAAAGCTATGTATGGGCAATTTGCCCATCAGGTCACTGAAGGAAGGAGAAACAATGCTGTTTAATATTCTTTTGCTGTGGTGAAGCACATGAAACACATGCCTAATGCTAAAAACTACTCTCAGTTCACAGCTTGTTGCCATCAACTATTTTGTAACCAAGAAAGTTCTGTTGCTCAAGTTTAGATATTTGGAAGTGCTTGGACACTGAAGTGTTTGGACACTCTCATAGATTCATACTCATAAACTTCTCTAAGCAGGTGCCTCACATATGGCTAAACAGAATGAAGCTTTAACACTTCCTTTCTCATTTGAATTTTAAACTATGGCACCATCACTAATGTCTCTCTTTTTTTTTTCTTCAATATGCAGTATTTCAGAAAACATTTGGGCTGCAAGGACAGAACTTGTGGGTTTGTTTTTTTTTAAAAAAAAGTAGGGATATTTTATAACCAGTTACATTAAAAACAGGTTAAAATGGAACAATGTGGAAATGAAACTGGAAGCACATCTTCTTTCATGTTATTCAGTTAATTATTATTTTGTATTTATGGCTGTGATTAGGAATGCTTTCTGCGTTCCTGTGTTGGTTTATTTATTATTCTTGGAGCACACAGTGATAGTGAGACAGCAGTCCAGAAACAGCCAGATAAGCTTACACTTTGAAGTGCACAGAACTCCAATTAAGCTGTGGGGCTGTTTACAAAGCAGAGCCATAATCACACCATGAAAATTGTTAATATTTATTTGAGATCATGTTTAATTTGAGACTCATGTATGTATATTAGAAGGCTACACTACTCAGTTTATATAAACCCATTAGTATGTATTTAACTCACAACAAAGGCTAATTAAGGTAGATATTCTGACAAGAGCTTCTCAGTGCTCCACCAGAAGAAGGCTTCAAGGTTTAGACATTGAAAAGTTCATGAAAGCAAGAACAGCTGTAGTTTGCATCATGTTTGCATAATTGCAGGTGAGGGTGGACTTTGTGCATTTTCTTTCTTAAAATCATACACCCTTGTTGTTCAAAAATACAGGTCTGTACCATGGCATGAGGGTAAAAGGCATGTACATCTTGCAAAAGCAGTGTGTACAGAGGCAATTATGCTCATCTGGAGAGAAAGTGATTGTCCTTGGGGCTTGTCCACACCTCTCCTACCACGGGGAAGGAGAATGCAGAGATGCCTGGCAGTGCACTCTTGACATTGTGGAGGAGACTTAGGAGACTTTCTCTGTTGGTCTACTCTCTCATGTCTACTATCTCTTCTCCAGACTGCACCCATTTAGCCCCTAGACTGTTCAAAGGTTAACACCAGGGTGTTGGCATGAATCAAATGGGCACTCTTCTGAATGCAAAATATGGTGGGACACATAGGGCTGAGTCCATGGACTGATAAATTGCCCAGATATTTGCACAGTTACAAAAGGAAACCTATGTGCTAAATGAAACTTCTGGATATTTTTACTTTACCTAATTGAAAAATATAGCTTTTTTAAAAAACAAATCCAAAAGAATCAAAATGTGGCTTTGTCATATCAAGAATTTTGTTGAGATTTGTCAAGCTTTTTTTGAAACTTTTATGTTTTAACAGAATACATTTCATTTCCCTGTCTTTCCATAGGAATTTCTCTAAATCTTTCCAGTCTTCTCTGATTAGTGGCTGCTTCTTAACCTAATACATATCAAATTGCTCAGATACTGCAGAACCAGATTTTCTTTTGGAAAGCGGCACATGTAAAATTCAAAATTCAAAGTGCTTCTTTCCCAGCCTGGTCTCCCAGATAGCATTTGGAGACATCTCCTGAGACATGAAACAATGACACATGCCATGTGCCAAGCAGCCTTTTTAAATTAGATATAAAATTCTGATTCAGCAAAAATGCTCTGGATTTGCCACACCATTTGTTGCAGTCTGTAGAGAAGTCAGAGCAAAGCTCAAAATGGCATCATGTTTAAAAAATTATGTGTTTCTGACTGCCTGTGCATATTTTGGATATATACATTCTTCCAGACACAAGGGGCCAGAAATCACACAGAAGAGCTAGAGATATACATAAGAATTTGCACATTCATGAAAAGTCAGAGGGTACGTCTGTGTTTTAGAGCAAGTTTGAAGAGCATGAGGCTTGCACAACTGTTTGTTTATGTCCTGAGAGCTGGACTTAGTAGCCAGAACTAAAAACTGTATCACTGTTCCTGTCCATCCTAGTACCCAATGCATTTTGTCTGGTCTTTGTCTTAAAGAGCAAAAAGGATCTTTGGTATTATCTTTGCAGACCAGGGTATGGATGGAACACTAAAGGACAGAAAACAGATAAGTTTAGCAAGTGTAGGTCCTTCAGCTGGAAGTGCTGATCAAGGGTAAGGTTGTAGGGAATTAGCCTCTGCCTCCTGTCCTTGGCTGGTTTGAGAATTATGTGTTTAAGAATGATGAGCAGCACTTTACAAGTAGATTCAGCCTTGAAAGGAAGACTGGAGAGGCACAGTTTTGCTTGTGCTAACAAGAGGTTTCTAAAAATATTTCCAAAACAAGAAGTGGGAGAAGTCAGTGGTTGCAGTGCCAAGACAGGCCAGGCCTGGGGGACAGGAAAGACCCTGCCCTGGGAGAGTCAGGGGTGGAGCTGCTCCGAACCGGTGGGAGGGCTGGCAGGCAGGGAAGGTAGGGTCTGGTCCCTCTAAATATTTGCTTCTGGAATTACACAGAGACTCTTCCTGGGCACGAATGCTGCTCCTCATGCATGGGGAGGGCAGCTGTCTCTCTCCTAAGGGTGTACTATCACCTCACCCCCCCTAACACCAGTTGCTGCAATCCCCTCTTGTCAGCAACAGAGCCCTCTCTTTAAGATTCCACTCATATTATTTTTGATTCAGCATACATCTTTGTTGACCCATCCCATTTTTAAGAATTTACTTTTTAGGGGTTTTCTTCATCTCAGCCATTAAACAGAAAACACTGAATAAAATGAGATTATTCTGGAAGATGGCTGAAGTATTGATTGCACTATGACTGTGATCAACACCAAAATTATTCAAAAATAAAATTATTCAAATACAAAAGCCTGTGTCTGATGGTGGTCATTCTTAAGTTTCCAGACACAGTGAAGCCAAAAGATAGAGCTGCATCATAAATTTTATCTAGAGGATTGTTGGTAGTTTAGTACTTTGCATATTTTTCATGCAATTTGCCATTACATTTCTATACTAATTGAATTGTAGATGTTAGACATGAAAGGGTGCATTTTCCCAGTTACAGAAAGGGTATTTGTTTTCAGGAGATTTTCTAGTACATTGTCAAATAGAGCAGCAAAACATTTTGCCATTTTCTTTAAAAATATATTCTTTGCCAAACCATAAATCTCAACATTAAAGCCTTTTGCCCTTAATGTCATTCACAGTGCTCCAGTTTAGCTGTTTGTTTTAAGAATAAATTAATCTAGTACACTCATGTTGATCAACATCAAAGATTCACCTGGTGAGGTCTGTACCATGTGTACTTGGTACCAGTGGCTCCCTCTCCCAGTTCAGACTGTAAGCATGAGTTTGCCAGAGAAATGGAGGATGTTTTTCCACACAAAGAATCTACAAGTAACTGCAGATTCTTCTTCAAGGGGACAAGGGGAGCAGAAACAAGCCTAAGCTGAAATGGAAAACATCTCCACATAAGCAGATATCATTTGGGCAGCAGCAACTGGGAGTGTGGGAGGAGCTTGCCTGAGATTCAGAGCAGGGCTCTCAACAAGAGAATAATGGCACAGTGGTGGTGGCTGCTCAGCAGCTTTCCCGTGAACACATGGGTGTTTTCCAGCACAGAGCTCCTTGTCACTGTCACCCTGGCCCTGCTGCCACCAGCTGCCTGTACACTGGGCTGCTGGATGCCTTTTCAGGATCATGTGGGTATTGAGAGGTGCAGACCAAAACTGAGTGTATTGTTCCACAGGGGTGTTTTTTGACTCATGCAAGAATGGAGATTGCAGCACAGCTCTGCCCTGATACCATCTTTTAACATGATTTTTTAAATCCTTAAAAATTATGTGCTTTCATATTGCATCACCAATTCTTATATCATTTTGTGAGTGTATTGGATGTCATGCATCTCAGATTTCCTTTGCTGATCATATGTATTTTTTTTAAACTGTATTCCCCATTATATCTGTCTACACTTCTCTAAAATTAATGTCCTTTATTTTCTATCCATATTTCTTGCCCATCTATATCTAATTATTTTCCTACTTATGGCCCATTAAAATTTTTCTGACATTTCTTTACACAATCTTACTTAGATTACCTATTTATTTGTGTTGCAGCATCACACAAACAAACACTTCTAGCAGTATTCCTCGGCTTCATTACAGTTTATTCTTCCTTTGCCCTTTGCCATTTTCCAGATCATTTTGTTGAACTGGTTGTAAGAACTGTTTTAAATATTTTAAATATATTTATGTCAACATGTGTAATATAACCCTCAGTAACTCTCGAAGAATCAAACCCTAATTAGAAATATATTTATGTTGCTGATTTTATTTTTAAATTCTTAAAAGTTGTTTTGGCTTCTAGAATGAATAATGGTCTGCATGTTTTTATTGACATTGTAGCCTGAACTAGGATTTTGAAAAGGTTCCCCCAACACCACTCTTTGGCTCATATCTCCAAGCAGTCTTGGAGCATGTGAATTGGATGGTTTTCAAATTAAATTAAGCCAGAAGATGCACCCTGGTAGTGTGCCAGTGATTTCCAACCCATTCATGAAACCCCAAGGATTCATTCAGTTCACAAGATGCAGGTAGACATAGTTCAAAGTAACTCTACCTTGAGATGTGTCAAAACTTTGGGACCATTTATTTTGCTGTATAAATCCATTCTTTCTGCACTATATTGGTGACAACATAGACACAGCCAGTGGTAGTTAAAACCCTGTTGAGACTGTCCTCACCCTTGTTGCCTTCTAAAATAGAGAAATTCAGGTCTTGATTAAGTTATTGTCTACTGCATCTTCATTTAAAAATTAATAATGCTTTTCTGAGCTGTTCACTAATACAGCAACAACAGCAGATCTCATCTGAACAGAGTGTACGTGTTTCAAAACAGATATGTTGTGCTCTGGTCATTTTGTCAGCATTTGCCTGTGTAAGCCTATGTCACTATTTGCCCATGCAAGCATTTTTGCAAGAGTAATAATTAAGGAAAAAACAAAACACTAAAAAAAAAAAAACAGAACAAAAAAAAAAAAGAAAAAAAAAAGAAAAAAAAACATGCAAGAGTGTGTTATCGTACTGAATTTCTCTAGAGACTTGGCTGCTTCTTTCTCCATCCAGCCTCAGAATGAAGGAGAGGTGTAATGAGGAAAGCAACTGCAAGCTATAGAGATCACTCTCTGCTGTTTTGTCCAAAGACATACACAGGACATTAGTGTGTGCAGATGCTTTATAAAGATAAAGACTAAGGCCTAGATGGGAAGAAATTATGATCTGCATTAAATAGATGGTGAGCCAGTTATTCCCTCAGTTACACTACTGCAAATCCCATAAATCTCTTTTCATTGTCAGAATGAGATAATGATTTGCCTTAAAGGAAATGAGGACTAGTTAAAATGAAGGGAACTGAGAAGACACCAGAAAAAATGACAGCCAGTAAGTAAGTGTGGGATAAATGTTATGAAAATAAAAACTATCTTGTTCTAGGAAGAAATTCAAAAGGAGTGAAAAATCCCTTTGTTAAGGGTTAAAACTCACAATTCTGTAATTTGGTCTCTGTATGCCAACCTTATGAGAAGCTAATCAGTCAATTTTAATGATAATACTTCTAAAGAAAATAATGGTATCTAATATTAATAGCTAGAGTTGCTGTAAAAAAATTCAAGACTACCTGTAGAATGAAGACAACTTTATTTGACAGTTTTTTGCCTCCCATATAATAGAGGGGATTAGGTTTTTAAACTGGCATCTCTCATCTCTTCACACATCACCACATAATATTAAAAAGGGAAAAAGAGTCTCAGACACTCTTTTATTCCTCCCTTTCTCCCTCAGGGAAGCCACAGGACACAGTAATCAATTTAAAAGGTCAAAATAAGCAAGGTCAAATGGCTTCATTTACTGTGACTATTAATCTCAGTTACGTTTGTAAGTATTTTTCGTATGGGAACTTATCTTTTCACTCAGCAAAGACGTAGAGGCTTAGTTCCCTCTCCTTTTTCATTATCTCCCTTTTCCTTTCATTTTTTTATTTCCATCCTTTCAGTAGTGCATTGTCATGAAGTACTAAATATAGGGAACTCAGAATTGGGGCCTATTCTCTTCCTTAAGTAGGGTAAAATACAAAAAAAAATTGGTAACAAAATAAAATACCTGATCTCTAGATATTTAAAATTACTTTATCTCTCTTCTATTTCTTACCTTTTCCATGTCTAAACATGAAAGATTACCTGAAATATCAGCTAAGCAAGGAAATATTATCCTAATAAATGAGCATGCAAGTATGTGCCTGGTAAGTTATTTGATTAAACAGGAAGCTAGAATCCTATAGATATCCACAAATAAAGCCCCAAATCTAAATGACTGTATCGTTAGCTCATTTGTAAACTGTTCCAGATGTAAGATTTTGGCAGCTTTCCAGTAGGCTGGCTGCAGTCTGAGCTTTCCTGCATCCGCAGTGAGAACTGCAATGCCTGACTCTTCAAGGAAAAGCTCCACAAGGCTGATGACAAATTATATAAAGTAACAACCTGCCTGCCTGGCAAAGAGAAATCCAAACAGATCCCCGGCAGAGAATGCCCTTTTTCCTGGGGCTAAGCTACAGTCGTTTGACCTGGATGTGTGATCGATCTGCATTATGCATCACCCGGTGAAAGCCCCTCTGAGGAGATCATTTAGTGATCATATCAGGGACTCCACTGCTAGAGCCTTGGATGTTATCTGGAAAAACACGAGAGACAGACGACTGGCAGGTGAGAAGAACATTACATAAATATATTTCTAAATTCACAAGGGATCAAAATCTATACCAGTAATTAGTGGTATCATTTGCATATGTATCGATTTAGCCTCTGAGTATTTCTCCAGCCTTTTGTTTGTGTGTCATGTTACATCCGTGCTGTGCCTAGCGTGGAACTGTATGTGCTCCTCTAACTAGATGAGACAAATTTTGGTTAAAAGAAAAACAGCAGTGAATTTTGGTCCGGTATAATGGCACAAACTCAGACTGAAGTGTGCTGAAGCATTTTATTTTGCTGTTAGGTCAGACCTTGTGCTTTACTGCTGTGATGTGCTTCAGTGAGTTGCGTTACGGAGCGTTTTGTAGCCAAGGAGTGTGTCAGTTGGAATATCTGGGCTGTGCACTGAGCAATTACTGGTATTTCCTCTGGCAAGGATTTCAGTGCTGTGAGCTCCAAGTGAGTGTCAGGTATGCCAGAGCTAGGCTTCTGAGATATAAATTACCAGCCAACTATATAGTTTCAGTCCACATTTTTATTTTGACTTGCAAATATTCAGAAACTCAGGTCAGACCATAATAGGGGGCTGGAGAAGAAGATAATTTAACTCACTTTACTTTTCTCTTCTATTATTGTCTGTTAGATGAATCCTTCTCATTCATCCTGCTGGGGTTGTTACTTGTATTTTGCAGCATTTAAAGGTTTCAACAAAGGCAGCAGAAATGCACAATGGGTGTGACTGCCAGAGGGATCATTTTGGTTTGTTTGTATACTTACAGTGGGGGTGGGTATTCCAGAGGGAGGTGGGTATTCCAGAGGGAGGGAAGGAGGGAGGAGAAATGTGAATAATGATAAGATCAAGGATGATATGACCAAGAGGCAGACTTTATGACTTACTATTGTAAACTGAACTTTTACATCACTCTCCTGCGTTTACGTTTTGGAGAAGAGTAGCTAAGTGCATTACAGACATTTGGTTGAGTACTGGTTCCAAAACTGATTACATTGGGTAATCACATGGTGAGTGGCCATTGCCTATAAACAGACATGCTGGCAAAACTGCTCTGAATCGACCTATTCATAAAAATCTTTTTGTGCCCACTCATATAAGTGACTGGATTAATTCTGTGCCTATTCCCATAGGTGGCAAAGGAAAGTGAGTTTCCCAGACAGAGAAACTCAGCTTTACACTGTTTTACAGTAAAAGCTCATGGTCAAAGAAGATAGGGGCATCATATTTACTTTAGTGTTCTGTAGGTGGTCACAAATATGGCAGTGTCATAAAAGCACTAGACATCAACCTCTCTTCACAGCAAACAGAACTGGGCAGACAGTCCACTTCATCTCTCAATAGTGTGTTATAAAACTGTGATTCTTTGGTAGCCTCAACCACTGCGGGACATGGAGCAGCAGTCACAACACAGGTCCTGATGTTCAGTACATTGCTGAATGTCCACTGGAAGAAGCACTGAGAGGAAAGAAATTCTGAGTTAAAAGGCATGGATGTTACACAAATCTATAAAAGGGAAGCCAGTGGGGCCAAGTCAGCCTTTGTTTAATCTGCGTGTTGCCTGATCAGCTGGACATTTGTTTACCCTGACATTCATTGCCATTCTACCTGCTGGAGATGTTTATGTGAATGCTTTGAAGTAAGCTTTTTAATTTATCATTAAGTTCAGAATGGCATTTGCAGCAACAGACTCCAAGTACCTCTGGCCTGTGTCCACATACAACAACTGCTACCAACTGTCTTCTATAAAATTGTTTCCCTCTCATCAGCTGACGTAGGAAAGCATATAATGATATGTAATTTATACCTTCAGAATGTGACCTACATATAAAAGTATGCAGATTTTATCAGGATACAAAGAGAACTTGATGAATGTATATATTTAACCTTGCATATGATTATCAAATATTTGGAGGCTAAACAACTGCTAATTATATTTCTGGAGACTCTGTCACATTCCTAGAAACGGGGAGTGAACGTGAACCCTTTAGCCCCTTTAGCTGCACTGATAAGGGTCGGCATGTTTTCATTCTACTTGGCAGCTGGTTATGAGCCATCACAGTTTTTATCAATACAAGGCTTAGATGTTAGAGGACCCTTAAAAACAGTGACAGTTCTATTTTCCAGGCTGTGCTGGTGATGCAGACTTGTCGTCCACTAGTATATTTGGGCTGCTGTCAGTCAGAAAATCTAAAAATCGTCAGGCTAAACCCCCAAAATGAAGTACAGTATGTAGTTGGAGTAGATCTCAGGGCGTATTCCAGAAAATATTCATGATTAACAGAGACTCAGGAAGACAAACAAAACAGCAAGTTGTGTTGCTGTTCTGTTTGTTCTCTGGGATATCAGCAGTTTAAATTGCTGACTACCTGAAAATGGTCAAGAAGGGTCATGACACTAAAAGAAGAAATCTTCTTAGATCAGCAGTTTGTGTTATCAGGAGACACATTTAAAGAAACATTATTTGCAAAAGAAAGAAGAAAATCTGAAATATGCATTCTTCATGGCATAGTCAAGACAAAGTAAATGTTTTGCCTTCAAAAAATCTTTCTTGCCTGCACACAGAAATAGCACTGCATGAAATGTAATTTGATATAATCATCAAACAGGGAGTACTATCTATTTCCGAAGTAGGAAATATATCATGGAAAACGTTTTTTCCATTAAATAAGAATGGCTGGAGAAGAGAAGACTTTGGGAAGGCTTTCTGGTATCTAAAAGAGGCTTACAAGAAATCTAGAGGGGAACTTTTCACAAGGGTATATAGGGAAAGGACAAGGGGTAATGGACTTAAGCTGAAAGACAGTAGGTTTACAGTAGATGTTAGCAAGAAATTCTGTACTATAAGGGTAGTGAGGCACTGGCACAGGTTGCTCAGAGAGGCTGTGGATTCCCTGTCCCTGGAGTTGTTTGAAACAAGGTTGGATGGGGCTTTGAGCAGCCTGGTCTAGTGGAAGGAATCCCTGCCCATGGCAGGGGGTTAGAACTAGATGAACTTTAAGGTCTATTCCAATCTAAATCACTCTATCATTCTAGGATTTTATGATCTTGTTACCTTACTGACACAAAAGAAAGGTTGCAATAATCCTGTACAAAAGGTATCAAAAATATTTGAGATGCTGTTAAAATTGTATGGAATTAAATGACTGTAGCTTAAAAACTTTGAGTGGATGCAGTGAAGGAATGCAGATGAATGTGGACTGCCCTGTCAGGTCATCCCTGTGTGCTCTCCTGTACTGGGCACTGTAGAGCAGCATCCTCATGTTGCTTTCAAACCCAAACACCAGGCCTGAGTTACTGCCTGTCCCATCTTATTACATGGCAGAACAGCCTGTGGTTCAGCCAGCTGGGGTGGAGCACACTCATGTAAATATGGTTTACTATTATACCATATTATGGTATATTGTTACTGTTGTATAAATTTGGTATAGCATATAAATATGGTATCTATTTATAAAATACCTATCCTGAGGAGCAGTGAGTTGCAGCTCATCATAGTCACATCATAGCAGCACAGGTCACGGTTTTCGACTCTGTCTTTTTTTCTCCTTTTTGATTTAGGTAGAAAAAGAACATCTAGACACATGTATATAGTCATATCTGGTGATCTTAAAATGTGGAAAATTATTCGCTAGGTAAATCATTAAATATTTTCAATTTCTGGGACATCTAAAATTCCCACTAGAGGTGAGAAAAAAATTGGGGTAACAGGCAATGGAGTGAACAGCAAAAAATAGGGACTAAGGAGAGAAGACTTAAGTTAACAGAACCTCTAAATAGGCAGTATGAAAATTGTAACTTTTCCTGTTACTGCATTCAAAAGAAATAGATGTATTTCCTTTGGAGTTCCCAGTTAATTGCCCTTGCTAATGTCAAACCACATCCTCAGCTGGGAAGAGAGGAGCATTCTGGCTTCTTCAGTGGACAGACCTCCCAAAGAGTCCAGGACTTCAAGCACAAGAAGGGCAGCAGCACAGAATGAGCTTTCACAGAACAGGAAGCATCATTCTCAGCTCTCAAAGGCACACACCCTCAAAACATTTTAGACAGATTTCTCCTAGTGCCTTCACTGTAGTCTGAATTTACATCACCCAATGTAGCATTTATCTGCATTGTACTTAGAGCCATTATGTGCACCATTCAACATGACTAAAGATCCTGGCTTTTTAATTTTCACCAGCATTTTTTGGAATGCATGATCAGACATTGAGTACAACTGACTACTAATGTGGCTCTCTTTTAAATTAAGGGGTTTTTTTATGGTGCAAAGGTTACACTGTCTTCTGAAATTCAGGTACTATAGACAAAAAATAAGGAATGTGTAGGTAGTCCGAGGCTGGTGAATTACTGACAGTTTTGTTGCAGTAGCTTAGTCATTGAAAGTCTGAAAGTAAAAAGTTTCTTATTTGGTATTTTAAAAATAAACTTTCAGCTATTCTAGTTGAAATTATATTCTTTATTTACCTACTTACCATTCCTCATATTCAGTTGTCTTTTTTTTTCTAATTTAAAGTTCACTAAAATTTCTCAATATTGTATTTACCCCAGGAATAAATTTAATTTTTACCTTTTAGCCTACTTCAGTGGGCTTTTGCTACCATTTTTTTTCTTGGTTTTGTTTTCTGTTCATTGCCAAAAAATGAAAATTACTCAATTTCCAAGATCTATTACAGACCAATTCTCATTATGCCTACTTTGCTACTACTTGAATCATCCAGAATAATTCTATATGTCCTTGTAAGTTATTGCTAAAGATATAGCCAGAGAGGCAACTCTGGGGTTGGTGAAAAAGTAATCCCATCAAACAATTAATTTCCATTTAGATTACTTTTAGAAGACTATAAGTCAACTTTCATCTAGTTTTCATGGTTTTAGTACAGACTGGGTTATTTTTGAGTTTCCTAATGACAAGTTTTTCTGCAGGACCCTTTGGGCAGACTTTTTATTCTTTAATTTATGACAATTAGCTAGAATTATGCCATTATTTAAGTTTTTCTTTCTACTGGCCATTATCAATGGCCATCAGGACATGTCAAGGAGCACTGTGAGCATCTGCTGCATGCTCTCTGTTCTTGTTGATGCCTAATTTGTTCTCATTATCAACATCCCTGTATTTCCAGTGGATTTATAATTGCTCTTTTCTCTTATATTTTCCTCTCATCCCTTGTGCCTTAAAGCATACCCATGTACAGATTGTGAAGTCTGTGAGTATATATATATCTAATAACTCTTAATTTTTTCCAAGATATTGCTTATACTTCAAAGCATGTCTGTAGCTGTCTATAGCAAGTAAAGGAAGGAAAGAAATGAATTTTTATCCTTTGAAATTTTTTTAAGCCCCGAGTTAAGCTGAAGAATTTTGCACCACATTTCAACTGTCCCCAAAATTTATGCTCATGCAGAAGAGAAATTACTTCTTGAAGTGTTTGCTTTGTTCTGAGATTGGAGAAAGATTTACAGTGTGTGTAGGTGAAATAAGGTCTTAGAAAATGGATATGTTGCAGAACCCAAGACCACTTGATATATAGCTTCAGATATATCACTGTCTCTATCAGCATTTTTAGGAAATTACTGACCCCCAATCTGAAGACCATCTCCAACAATGTTGGTGCTTTACTCAGGCACTCAGTATTCTATAAATACTAAACATAGCCACCTACCATGATGTAGAGCACGATCAGCTATTGATTTGATACATATTTTTAAATAGACCATAATTTACGGAAAAGAAATTAAAACAATAAATAACAATTGTCTGATAACTAAAGGAGCTGTATCTATATTAAAGCAAGCGTAGCACATCCAGTGCAAAACATATGAATAATTAATTTTGGTTGAATGGTTAAATAACATTATCATATACAGTTTCCTCCCTTTCAAAGTGCTCATTAGCTTTGCTATTATCTGTATAATTGCTAAACAAGCTTATAGCATAAGCATGTTTTTTGAGAAAACATCCATTTTATTCCTGTGATTTATTATTCTTCACATCTTTCAAATTACAGATATCAAATTCAACCAGAAATAATACATTTCATAAATAGCACATGCTTGTCTAATTTTTGAAAATATTGCCACACTAAATTCCAGTAAGCTATCTAGAGTATTGTATGCCTTTTTTAGCATTGGTGTTTTTATTATGGAATCACTGTAATTCATTTAAGGCAAAGTCCTTTAGTCAAAATTCTCACTCAAAATGGCATTGGGAATTAAGTGCATCATTATTCCATATTCTGTTTCTTAATTTCTTACTCTCTATACGAAAATGTAGAGAAGTGCCAGAAAGGTTGTAGTGTGAAACTGGGTTTATTTTCAGCTACTGGAATGTCTTGTTTCCAGCCCTCTCCTGATTCTAATTTGAAGTCTAATACCAAAAGAGGTTGGAGTTCTCAAAGGGAAGAGAACATGTGCATACTCTGTCACCTTGTCTATTTGTAATAGATATTTTCATACAACAGAGCAAAATTGCACTGTTGGGAGACTGGACAATTGGAAAGTTTTACACACGACATGTTTTATACATTTATACATTTATAAATAACATCCCATTTTCCTCCATTAGTGAAATTTTAAACATTTATCTTATGGAGCTCCACCATCATTTCTGTAATCAGGCAACAACAATGGCACTGTTTAGTCCAAGTTTACAGTAAGAAGAACACGGTATGCTAAGCATATTGTAAAAGTGGTTGCTACAAAATCCTCATGCATTCAAATTACAGCAGCTGGAGAGGATTATGGAAATATACCCTTTTTCAGTGCTCTGGTTTTTTCCACAGTCATTGTAGCCAATTCCAGGACTGCAGCAATCAACCAGCAAGCCCATGTCCTGTCCTACCTGAGATTTTAGGGATGTGCAGAAGGATGCATTCCCTGGACACTTCAGCAATTAGGAATTTTTAGAAATTACTATTTCCTTGAGGACTCCAAACTGATTCTTTATTAGCATTGGTAAAGGAGGAAGGGAGCACACCCAGAGCTGTCCACAAATCATGTCCAAGAGGAACTGAGCAACACTGTCACTCTGCACATGGAGAATGAGCACTCAAATGAGAACAATATCACTGTTCCATCAGGCAGCTCGGACAGAAGTGGAAGGAAAAATGCAATACACCTGGCAACCACCTGTTAGGAAACCAGCCTCATCATTTATACTTTTCAGCATACAAGGCTTGCATGCAGTACATGTTGTCAAATGGGGATTAAAAATGAGTGAGAAAGATGAAAATTATGGTCTGCTCTCTCCATGCCCAGTTTTGTAATTCATCATTTGTGGATATTGTTAAACTCTAGTCTTAAACACTGGATACCACGAGATAAGCAGTACTGTGTCTCTGCTAGAAGTCTATACTAATGACAGACAACGAGGAGGCCTCATCTTCTCCAGCTCTTTGAACACTCATGTGCACTTACCAAGAGCAGAGGCTCACAATTCCCAGACCCAGCTCCTGTATATTCTTTTGGCACTGAGCACATTTTGCACATCTAAAAGACCACTATATATTCGCAACATTCCTAAAAACTGCTGAAAGTGCTGAACTGCTTTGCATCTGATTGCTTGGAAGGAGTCTTGCTCACAAAATATTTCAACTGCTACAGTTCTGCTAACATCTGGACATCTTCCTTACGTCAGAGATGGATGATGAGATCCAGATGCTATGACTTACTGATGTTTTCATTAACTTCTTAGCAGTTTTGTCTTTGTTTTGTTTACCAACTGCAACTTCTTAACTCCAACTCATATATGTGAGTGTTACTGGGGAGAGCGGGGAGAAGAGCTGGAAAGGAGGGGGGCAGCCAGAGAAATTAAATTAATCTTTGGCCCAGATCCAAAAGAACTGATTTCTCATTACAATACTCTATTCCAGGATATGCAGTCTGTGGGAAGGTCAGCCCTAGATGATAAGAAGCATTTCACCAAGCTGCTATTTTCAGTAAAAATGAGCTATATGATTTGCTAATTATGTTCTAATTTAAAAGCAAACATGTTAAGCTACGAGGACAACAGGAAATGAAGATGTAAGATAATATTAATGGCAACCTTGTGAACTTTGCATTTACAATCGTGCCTAAAACTAATTGCCATATAGAGAATATTTATTACTCTGAGGGAATGCCACTATTGGAGCAGACACAGGAGGGAGCCTACTTATATTGTGCTACGCATTAGGAACTCACTGAATAATTCTTTGGCAACAAACAGAGTAAAAAAAAAAAAAAAAAAAACAAGCCAGAAAAAACCCCAACATATCTAAGAAGCTGTAGAGTATCTCTGTGGTAACAAGTGCCTTATATTTCATAATTATACAAATTATTATTCTCTCCATATTATAGAATTGCTTTTATAAGAATTTAAACCATTTCCAAAGACTAGTTCCTTCAACGTTTTATCACTGAAAATAGAACTAGTGCTGGCAGAACAGCTTTCTTTGCAACCTACATCCAATTAAGAGGTTGAAGTGAATATTCAAAAACTGACTAAACTTGCATTTGCATTTTATGTAGCCATACACTTAAAATTTTTAAGGAGGTGAAAGAGAAAGATCACAGCACTTTGATTGCCTGGCTGATCAATACCCTTATTCACTAAATGTTGCAGCACTGTGAGATCAAGATCTTGATCTTGAGATCAAGAAAATCCTGTTTTGAAGAGATTATAATCTATTAAACAATCACTGTCAGTGCTCAGTCAGAGGAAGTAAAATCAGAATCCATATAAGTATGTATTATGTACCCAAAAAAAATTCAGCAGCCAATCAGACGAGCATAGACAGAGAATTTATCAATCCACTGAACTCCCTCCTACACTGCCATGTTCACCAGCTTGCAGGAATATGGGAAAAGAAGAAATGGGCTAAATTATCCCGATGCAGGAAGTATCTCCCTGTACTGGAGTTTGCTCATTGATATCAGTATTTCCAGATTGTTAGAAGGTCAATTAGCAGTATAGTTTATTTTTGGAATTATGGATGTGTTTGTCTAAGGGTGCACATCTCTGTTAATCTTATACAGAGGCAGCTAATAAAAATAATAGGAGAGAAATGTTTAGGCAGATTCTACTTCCAAGTGGTAAATTAAACATACAAAAAAAAAAAAACCAAGAACAAGAGAAATTGATAACAGCTAACCAGTTAGTCAGTTAGTTGGGCAGCAGAAAAAAAATACAGAAGCACAACTAGGTAATAAGATCTGAGAAGCTCTTTTCAAAACAATATATTAAAAAGTTGTGACCAGATGTGCAACGATGCTGCAAGATAAGATACTTCATCCTACTTCACACCCATGTCTCTTGGGATTTGACTTAAGATGTGTCTTTAATTTCTCGTGTTCTCTTATGTGAAAATAGAATACAGCCTATCCATGACTGTAGCTTTTGGATTATACTGTATTAGAAATTAGAGTGGCTTATGTTTTGCAGTTTCTCGCAAATAAGGATGAGAGTTTGGCACATTTTTCTGAGGGATCTGAACTAATAGAAACTGATTGCTGAAAAGGTATAAGGAGAAAGAAAATCTGCATTCTGCTTTTCTCTTCTTCTTTCACATTTTGAGTGTCTCTTGTGTACCAATACAATTTCATTTGGCAGAGAGGTAAGACAGAACCAACACAAGGCTGTTCAGCTTTAGATGAGCTTTTTGCTGATGCCCAAAAAGGCTCTTAGTCTCTATCAGTATTCTGTTTAAATTTCATAGCATTCTTTCAGACTTCCTGCAAGAGCTACTTGATGATGAAGTTCGGTTTTGGCAGCCATCTTGCAGTAGCAAAGTGTCTATCGTGTGAGCTGAGGGAACAACTGGCTGCCCTGATGAGCCGTGAGCAAGAAGGGATTGGTGGGTAACTGCCAGTCACTGCCAGCAGAAAATCTCAAGATTTTAAACTGATGCTGATCCATAAGATTGAGGAAAACAGAAATTTGTATTGTCCCATTTATAGTTTATATACCATTGAATGTACAAGATGGTCTTTTTCTGCTTTTACTTTGTTCATTAATCTGATAGCCTTCCAGATTCTGTGAAATACATAAAAGAAAGCATGATTTTGAAAGGCTAAGTAAGCAGTTCACTTCCATCCAAGATTCTTGTATAACATCTTCTTGTGCTTTGCAATGCCATTTGCCCATCCTTGCAGTCAGTATTCAGAGCTGAAGGACAGAGACATGACTGTGAAGTGTTCACTGTAGCCTGACTTCAGTCTTACATTTTCTCTCCATATCTTCTACTTGTCAAGACATCTTTTTCCCTCAGAGGTACACAGCTTCTTTGTGTGTTGTGCTTACCTTGATACACTAGCTCTTATGATCCCTACTTCTCTTCATCTCAAACACATTAATTTAAAGATGGTAAATTAAACCTTCAAGCACATGAGCTTCATCTGCCATGGTGTTTCCTCTGATCAGTAGTTCATCAAATATTCCTGGTTTTTGTTGAACTTCACACAGAGGCAAAAAGCATAACATTTTTCAATGCAGATGAAAGCAACTTTACTGAGCAACCTGATAAGAGACAGTTTACTTTACTACCAATTAGTTTGTTAAGAGTGCTTAATAATTTGGGGGAGATACATATTTGAGTAATCCTGCTATAAGACAGTTCACACTAAACAAAATTTGGTGGTTTCAAAAAGCTAAGAAAGCTTGGTTAATAATTTTGCAGATAGTTGCTGAAGTCAAGAGCACTGATTGTGTTTCCTTCTGCTTTTAATTGATGACACAGTGAAAGAATTTCATGTAACAGATCTGAAGAAGAAAAACTTGTCTTTTTCCTAACATGAGAAGGTGCTGCCTAAAAATTTGTCATTGTGCAGAACCAAGACAAACAGGATTGCAATCAGACCTTTATGTTGATGAATTTGTTTGTTTTTCTGCTGCAAGAATTTGCTGAATGGACATATCCACAACTCCAACTTCTAATACAGAAGTGCTGACCATATTCTTCTGTGTGCCACACATTTTAGAACCCTAATGAGGCTTACAGTATTGACAAAATCCTGACATTCAATCATTTAGCCAGAATTAGAGTGGTTTTTTTCACAGTTGTATCAACAAAGGAAAGGAAGATGATATTTCCATATGATTTTTTCAATTTAGTAGATATTCATATGTACAGTGCATACATATATACATACCTACACACACACACATACATATATATATGCTTCTTGCTGTGTTGATTAATCTCCTGGATTTCTGCAATAAAGTGAATGAGATAGGAAGAATCCTTAAGCAAAAATAATCTCATAGTCAGAATTTTAAGGTTTTCTAATAAGACTGTTCCTTGGCTTTAAATCTAATGTTTGTGTCAATCCTCAATTTCCTGAGAGCTCTTTACTAGCTGACTGCAAGTTAATCTTTTTTTGTGTCTCAGATCATATGGAATAGCCACAGTTCCTTTACTGAGGCCAAAAACCAGCAGCTCTAATCCTCTACATTATAAATCCCATAAAATCTCACACAGTAACTTGCACATTTGAGAATTTTCTATGTTTCATTTTAATTTATGAGTTCAGATATCTATTTTCTGAATTTTCATACTCTAGTAGTAACCTCTATAATTTGATTTTGAGTCATTTGTTCACTGGAAGATTAAACTATCTGTTGTCTTTTAGGATCCTCAAGCAAGCACTCAGATACTTCAAGCAGGAGGGAAAATGACTGCACAAATATTTATCACTGGCATCAGCACAAGTATTGTAGAAACACAGATTCCTTGGCTTATTTCCCAGCCATGGCAGTTTTCAAGATAACTTTTTTTTTTAAGAAACCACTTTTCAGTTTGAGTCTGTCCTTTGAAAGTACTTGATAAAATCTGTTCCATTTCTTATGGATGCTGTCTATAGGCTTTAAGGGTTTTGCCTGCAACCTGACATACTAAAATATTACATATGCTCACTTCATATAATTTCAAAAGCAACGTCCTCCTGTACCCCTTAGAAATATAGTGCAGTGAAGTATATGCATGGTTCTGTTCCATGGTATGTTAGCCTTACTGAAGCTGACCCATGTACATCTATGTTATAATCTTCTGGAGACTTTTTTTCTTCGACTGAATACGAAGAACAATTTAAAAAATGGACACTCAGTGAAAGGGAAAAAAATGAGATATTAGGTTTGAAATTAAACATCTCAATTTTTTAGTCAAACCGTAGATATTGCTAATGAATTTAACTTGGGAAATTTCTTAAGTAACTTGTTATAGGCTATTGGATGCAATAAAATATATGAAACAATGAAATTAGATTTCCTCAAATTGACATACTTTCTCATTGCAGAAAATTTAAATAGTTTCTGACTTACTAGGAGTAATGAATTTTGCTGATGTGAAAGCAAAAATAACTTCACTGAGGAAAGAATGTAGTCCAACAGAATACCCGTGTATTGAAGATAGGTATTTTGATGAGATTTCAAAGACCTATAAAAAGGTAGTCCACATTTCTCAATCTTTCAAACTATCATGAGAAGTAGAAATGATTTAGCAAACCTAAGTAAAAATGCTTCTAACATGTACCCTTACACTTTACTGCCGTTGCAACTTTAACGGGTGACCATAAAACCTAATTCCTTTCCCACTATCTGAATTCCTATATTGTTCTATCGTCCATCAGATCTATGTGTTTAAGGACAGAAATAATGACAATCTCTTTACTTTATTTTTTTTCTCAGACTGCAAAAAGCAAAAATGATTGCCAAGAAACTCGTCTTACTTCTTTCACGAGTTCATCTTCTTCCATGTTTTAATTAGTACTACTTACAACACTTCTTTTGCTCATAAGACATCTTATATTGTAATGTCATTGGGGTTAGCATCCTCACACAGCCTGTTTGAAAGCTGAAACCAGTAGTTTCTGATCCCTGAGAGCCCACCACTGCTTTTAATAAGATCTACTGAAGCTGTTAGGAATTAAAGGTCATTACGGCTTTGTGTATATTTGGGCTATTTGGCAAAATTAGCTTGCCATGGTGGCCTGATGGATAATGATGAGCACATCTGGTTCCATTTCTTTGGAGCTACCACAGCAAGATGTAATTTCAAACATGAGGTTTCAGTATTTGCCACCTGGGGAAATCCTCACAGGGATTTAACTCTTCTCTGTCCACTTTAAGATCCTTTACTCTGCTTCTTCCTTTGTCTTCAGTGCATTCAACAATTTAATTCCCACCATTTCAGCTTTCTGCCAGGGGCCAGTTCACAATATGAAGTAGAAGATTGTTTGTGACAAGGATAGACAACACCATATGTTCATGCAATGCCTGGAACAGGTGCTTGGACACACTCCAACTTATACATCTCTCCAGAGAGTGACAGTGCTGTAGATGAAATTTTGCTTTAGGACAGAGGGTTCACAGCAATGAGCAAACATGACTTTTTTTCTGAATGCCAGAAAGCTTATATACTGTAAAAGGTGTTGCAAGAAAGAAATCAGAATTAGACCACCAGGAAAATTTATCTTTAATAAGGAAGAGTATTTAAAGAAATTCTTTCATTAAAAATATTAGAAACTATGATTATTTTTTTTATATTTCAAAGACAATTCCATTAAAATGTTAAGTCCAGTACCACAAAAGACATATCAAAAAAAACCCCCCACAGATTACTATAGTACAGTTTCTTAGTGCTAGAAATGCATGCAATTCCCTTTATTACAAAAATGGTAACAAATTTAAAGTATTACTAAAATCTACTATTCTGTACACCTTATACATTTTTGTTGTTATTTATTTTGCTGGTCAGAAATCATTAAAGGGACATGAGTGGAAATGAGAAGCAACACAGATGTTCAGCTACACACTGGAATATACCAGAACTTCCATTGATATTTTCCTATATTCTCAAAGTAGATAAAGTTAGATTACATACCCAAATGTTTTACCATTAATGCTCAATAGAAAGCATGAGAAATAATAAAATATTATTCAGAAGTATAAGAGGAATTTATAAAAAACAGGGATAGTTCCTCAGAACCAAAATTAATTTATAGTTGTTCTTGAAAAACAGACTGCATTTTATACCCAGCAAATGTGGGTTTTTTAATCTTTCGTTTCAATTATTTGCATGTTTCTAAATTGTCATGAGAGCAGTGGAAACCCCTTCTCCTGTACATTTAGCAACATAACTAAAGTCTCCACATGGATTTGTTCTCTGTTTCTTCTTATTTGTGTGAATGCTGGCATAAAATTAAATGAAAAGCAAGACCAAAGCAGGAACTTGGTCTTGAAGCAGAAAAGTAAATAGAGTCATCATCATTCTTACGGGTAATCCCATACAACTGGATTTGACTTCAGGTACTTAATTGCCATCAGACATATGACTCCTCCTGGAATGTGGCAAAAACATGATGCTTTTAGCAGAAAAGTGTCCCAGTACAGCTTGTGGAAGAAAGCTAGAACAGAAGACTGATAACTATTAAAAAACAGGAAATGGAAATAAAATTCCTGTTCTGAAACCAAATCTTATCTGCCTGACTGAGACTTGCTCTCCCATTTGCCTAACACTTTTTAAAAAAATTCTCATTAAATATCTGCAGCCTGTCCAGAAACCAGACTCAGAGGAATTTGTGTCATCATCCTGAAAACACTTCTTGTACTTATGACTAACACAAATAAATCAGTATACCAGAACTAATTTATATTGAGGAAAAAAAAAATCTCACTTCTCCCCTCCTCTGATGTTTAGTTTGTTTACTAGGTGAAATCATTCTACTAAAAAGCCCAAAACATTACATAACAGTATTTATTTTATGGGTACAGAATAATTAGTACTCAGAACTGGTGAGCTGGGGTAAGCAGAAATAAATTTTACCTTTTCATTAGCAAGGTACCAGTTTCAATCATATTTTAATTTTTTTCTCCATTAAGGGATTTTTAATATAATTCACAGATTAACTGAGGTCAGGAACATCATATGATCCGATATGTTGTGTTGAATATTGCAGGGAAGTCCTACTCCAAAATATTTCTTCTTTTTTCACAGACTCAGTCTGAAGCATGCTATGCACCATACTGTGGCTGAACTGGTTTTCTTGTCAAAGAGAGCATTATTAATTTTAATGGAGTTACAACAAATATTCAATAGCAAAGTGATAGTAACACTAGAAAAGACCCAAAATACATAAGCAAGTCTTCCTTTTCTCTTGTCCAGAAACAATACAGAAAGTCCCTTCTTGTTGGAAGCCCCATATGTAGTTCTGCTGCCATTCCAGTGCTCCACATATGTACACAGGAATAACACTTCCAACTCTGAAATGCAATTGTCCAAGGAAAGACAAAGAAGAAAAGTCTGCACATTCAACAGTTTCAACCTTTTAAAGGTATTGTAAACCCATTCTTTCCAGAAGAGTGTTCCTTGCAAATTCAATGCTGTTCAGCAGGACCTTCTTTCTTAATGCTTTCCCTGCAACATGCATATGTAGTGACATCATTCCATAAAAATTCCCCTGGGTCAGTCTGCTCCCAGAGTAGGTGTGCAGGATATGAATACAGCCACTGCTCCAGAGAGCTCATCTTCTCACATGAGGGTAGAGGAAATTTTGTAATGCTTATCTATAGCTCTGTCCTTTGTTTACTGTCTGTTATAAAAATTAATTCAGAAGCATTTTTGTGTGCATAATGGTAAAAGGATTCAAACTTTATTCTCACTCACACCTGAGCTCTTTTAACAGTGCTTAATACTCTGCTTCTTTGAAGTCCATTTAAACTCAACAGGTTGATAGAAATAGCAATGAAACTCCATGCAGCTTTGGAAACCATCCTTCTCTTTGCTCAAGGTGAGGATAAGCAGTGGTAGCAGTGTCTGAAACTGCAGCTTTTTGGGCAGAGTAACTCCTTCTAAGAAGAGAGTAAAACTGCTTAATCTTTACAGCCAGTCACAGACATGCTCAGGTGGTAATCACTATACCTCAGTCTTACCTTATTCTTCCCCCTGTGGGGACAGACTAATGAAATTCTGATCTCTTGCCCTACAAACAGGCAAGCATGAAGGTGAGTTTTCTACTTTTTTCCCCACAAACTCAGGGTGAGCTGATGGGCTTACCACTGAATTTCTTGTATGCAAATGAATGCATCCACACTTCACTAGGTATGAGAACTTAAAGATGGGAATAGCCTTGCATAAAAAATATACAGTGGGGTTCAAAATCAAATTTTATAATCAAAATATAATTCCACTATGTGGAAACAAAATAGACATCCAGAAGAATCAGTGTTTTCTGAGTTGTAATTTTCTATATGTTTGCCAGTTGTACCTTAATTTTAACCCTTAATTTTAACATTTTAAATATTACTGTTGTGTTAAATAATTTGTAGTAAATTGGTATGTCAGTATAGGTAAAAAAACAAACAAACAAACAAACAAAAAACCTCTGTTGAGACATACCTATTAGGCAGTTTTATTAATTAAGGGTAAAAGGAGAAATTCAAGAGCAAAGCTCAAAATGACATGCACAACTCAAAAAAAAAATCATCCATCATTGACATTCACTGGAGGAAAATGAAAGGAGCTCACTATTTAACTTATTACTGTCCGTAAAAACCTTGTGAAAGAGCAATAAAACCAAGAACCTAAATAACCCATCTATTTCAGCAACAGCTAGTAAACTAAACAAATAATGTGGATGAACTTCATTTTATCTGTCTTTGGCATGACTGTTCACAGTTTCTTAGCAGCTGCTACATTAAAGAGCACTCCTGAGAGAATGACCTTTGAGGCTCTGCAAGTGTCTTTAAAATTCTGAACTTTAAAATTGGCAGACTGTCTTCAAAAAGTATTTTGTTTGTATGTCAGGACTGTCATGGATTTGAGATACTGTGTGTGGTCTTATAGGTCTCATTAAATCCTGTGACTAGGTGAGCTAACTACATGCAATATACTATACTGATAAGTATAATTAACAGGAGTAAATGGGACCCCCTTGATTTATGCAAATAAGGCATCATTAGTTTATTCAGCCATCTGTTCTGATTTGAGTAGGCATATTTCCCAGTATGCTAAAAATTACATTCACTTTAGTTTCTGCAAAAATGATTATGAATTATTCTGACTCATCCTGAAGAATTATTTCTTTCTTCTCCCACCTGAGTTTATCCCTTATAGATAAGCAAAGATCAGCTCATCTAACAGGGCATTACCTCTGTCCTCACCATTCACACTCTTTAAATATCATCAAGAAGTCATAGCTGCTGTTTACAAAGGTATCGCACTTAAGGCCATGACATGAGTGCTTTATAGCTCTGTATTTACAAGATATCAAAGTGCTTTCTTAGAGAGTAGTGCAATTTCCCTTCTGCTCTGGGTGCATAAAATCAGTGAACCCAATAAACTAGAAAAGCCTCATTAATGGAATCAACTGTCCTTTGTAAGTGAGCAGCAGAAGCCAGCAGATCAAAGGTGCCCCACTTCCTCAGTAGTGCCTGCACATCTGGTTTTGTTAGATCAAATATGTGGTTAAGCTTTCTGGTTGAACAAAACAAAGCTTTTTGCTATTACTGCTTTTCTAATATATGCTGACTTCAGTATTCAGCCCATCTTTTTCTATAAATACTTAAGTGTTTTAAGATGAAGTTATGGGTCTGATTGATATAAGCTGTGTCTAAGTTTAGCTTCAGTGTTAGAAGAGATGTGATGCTCCTCATCTAGCTCATGTAAATAAAAAGATTAGATGGTACTTTGCTGGAGTTAAGTTTCCTTCAAAATGACACCAAATGCTGGTACTTTTTTGCATCTATATCCAGCTACAAACTGGATCTGCTATTCTATCAGTACATGTGCTCTTGCTTTAGAAGAGATAGAAATCATAAAGAATGGTATAACCTCTGCATAGTTTAAGAAAAACCAAAATAAAATCATGATTTTGTAAGAACATATTTAACTGGGACCAAATTTGAAGAGCTAAGTATTTGTAGATAAAAATCAAATTTGTTTTCTGTTTGTTTTTTTTTTAATAGGAGAGAACCTGTTTAAATACTGAACACTGAATTTCAAAATATATTTTTAACATTAATCTCTAAGAAACACTTTCTTTCCTACTTTTTATCAAATAGAAAAAACTTAACACTATCAGATTAAAACACTGCCTACCCAACACTGTCCTTAATCTCTTTTGAATATTTTTCTCCAAAGATTTTGCAGTAGGCCATTCTTATTGAATAGCATCTATATCCCATAAGCACAGACTAACCCATAGTATTAGACTGGTAATTGGAAAATGTACAAGAAGCTACTTTGTGAACAAATGTTTTAGTACTGAAAGTGTTCATATATATATATATTTGGCCAGCAGCCTATGGAAATTGTAAAACACTAATCTGATTGTGATGAACTGTAATTATAATGAATAGGGACAAAAAAAAGTGAGGGAAAGGCTAATCTAGTAATGTCCTTTCCAAAATTTTTTCTGTGAGGACAGTAACAGGAGTCCTTTAAATTGTTCCCTTTCCTTCCATCTGGCATGCAGAGCTGAGGAAGCTGATCAAAGAAAACAAAAAATGCTACATATTTTTGCATGGTACCACACATGTGTGATTAAAGGCAGTGCTCAGATGCTGGTGTGACCCAATGTCCATTGGAGTGCAGTTGGCTCCTTCCTCCTGCTTTGGCAGATAGGTGAAACAGTATTTATGAGATTATGAAGACTGCAAATCCCAGAGCTAATCCAATCTCCAGTCCAGGACTTCATGATCAGGGTGATTACATTACTCACAAAAAGAAAAAAAAAAAAAAAACCTGTCCTGTTTATTTGTTAGAATGCAGGAATAATCTGAACAATTTGAAAAAAACAAATATTGTGTAAAATATGTCAAGAAACCCTTCTCTCTACTCAGGAAGGAAAACAGACAATTTTAATTCTAGTGTTTCTATTTTTAACCTAACATATTTCTTCAGTAAAGGAGACAAGCAGTGACTTTAAATAGGTCTGCTTGTTTCCTCTTGTTCATATCACTCCTCAAAGTGCTCTCCACCCTTTTCTGAGTGATATCCTTATTCATTCTTATTTATGAAGGTTAGGTTATCCCATGCACTTACGAAGTCAACAAGGCAAGTTAACCAAGGCTTTAGACCAAGAGCAATTGTTGCATTTCATATGCCCTAAGTACAAACTAGAAATAGCATAAACATTTATAAAAGGGTTCAAGGAAAATGGATGCTTTAAGAATGTTTATTTGTTTGCTTATTTAGGTTTCCTTTGTTCACAGATCACTTGGTATTTGTTTAAAACTATACAGTGGTTTGATTCTTACCAACTTTAGATAGCAGAGCAAATATGTTTACATAAAGCTGAATTATCCTCCACAAAGATGGAAATTACAGGCAAAGATTATCCTCATGAAAAACTGAGCTCTTAAAAGATTTATTCTTCACACTATGAACCAAGTATGGAAGATAACAAGCATGCAATCCTAAATTTTGCAAGTAGTCATTCTAACTGCATTTCATTTTGCATGCTTGTCTCATAGTGAGTCCAGCAGGGTCTGGGCTGTGTGAATCTGTGTAAAGACCTTAGAGCAGAATCATAGAATATGTTGAGTTGGAAGGGACTTATCAGGACCATTGAGTCCAACTCCTGGCCCTGGACAGAACATCCCAAGAACCACACCGCATGCCTGAAAGCATTGTCCAAACACTTCCTGAACTCTGCCAAGCTTGGTGCTGTGACCACTTATCTGGGGAGCCTCTTCTAGTGCCCAACCACCCTCTGGGTGAAGAACCTTTTTCTGATATCTACCCTAAATCTCCCCAAACTAAGTTTCATGCTGTTTCCTTGAGTCCTGTCACTGATCATGAGTGAAGAGATCAGCACCTGTCCCTCCACTTCCCCTCACGAGGATGTTTCAAACTTCAATGGTCTCCCCTCAGTCTCCTCTTCTCCAGGCTGAACAGACCAAGTACCCTCAGCTGCTCCTCATGCAGCTTCCCCTCAAGGCCCTTCACCATCCTTATGGCCCTCCTTTTACACTCTCTGAGACCTTAATGCCTTTGTATACTGTGTCACCCAGAACCGCCCCAGGGACTCAAGGTGAGGCTGCCCCAGCTCAGAGCAGAGCAGGACAATCCCCTCCCTTGCCTGGCTGTGATGCTGTGCCTGATGCACCCCGGGATAGGTTCACCCTCCTGGCTGCCAGGGCACTGCTGATTCATATTTAACTTGCCATTGACCAGGACCCCCAGCTCCCTTTCCACAGCACTGCTCTCCAGCCTCTCATTCTTCAGTGTGTATACACAACCAGGTTTGCCCTGGTTGCAGAATCCAGCACTTGCTCCTGTTAAACTTCATATGGTTGGTGATTGCCCATCTCTCTGACTTGTCAATGTCTCTGCAGAGCCTCTCTGCCCTCGAGGTAGTAAACAGCTGCTCCCAGTTTACTGTCATCAGCAAAATTACATAATATTATTATTCCTTCAAGTTTTGTGTCCAAGTCATTTTATGAAGATGTTGAAGAGCACAGGGCTGAGTATGGAGCCTTGCAGAACCCCACTAGTGACAGATGATAGCCTGATTTCACCCCATTCACTAAAACTCTTTGTGCCTGACCCTTGAGCCAATTGCTCACCCATCTCATAATGTGTTTATTCAGCCAAGTGCTGGACATTTTGTCCAGAAGGATACTGTGAGAGACAGTTTTAAAAGCCTTACTGAAGTCCAAAAAGGTAACATCTTTCTTTCCTACATCATCTGGGTGGATTATGCTGTTGTAGAAGGAAGGTTCAACAAGCAGGACTTTCATCTCATGAAGCTGTAGTGGCTGTGACCAATGACTGTGTTGTCCTCCAGGTGTTTTTCAATACTTCACAGAATAATATTTTCCATGACTTTACCAGGCACTGAAGTGAGACTGACAGGTTTGAAACTTTCAGGGTCCTTCTTCATGCCCTTCTTGAAAACAGGGATTATGTTTGCCCGTTTCCAGTCAGCTGGGACCTTTTCAGTCTCCCAAGACCACTCAAAAATCATCAAGAGAGGTTCTATGACATCAGTTAGCTCATTGAAGATTATCAGATGAATCCCATAAGACTCCATAGATTTATAGGGATCCAGCTGGAGAAGCAGATCCCACAAATGTTCAGGGTCTGGGATTTGATCATTCTTGCAGCCATGGTCTTCCAGCTGAGGGCACTGAGACCCCCTTGGTCCATCATCTGTGTTGAAGACAGAGGCAAAAAATGCATTAAACACCTCTGCCTTTCTTGTCCCTGTTTGTGAGGTGGCAATCAGCATCCTCTAACAAACTGATGTTATTTCTACCTAGCTTTTGCCATTAATATATTTTAAAAAACTCTTTTTATTGTTCTTCACACCTCTGGCTAGCTTCAGCTGCAGTTGAGCTTTGGCCACATGCTACTGTGGCAAGCAGCATCTCTTATTCTTCCCATGTCACTTGACCTTGCTTCCACTGGGTGTACCTTTCTTTTTCTTATTTCCAAGAGAGCATGCCTATTCAGCCAAGCCGACCTTCTGCCTTGTCTGCTTGACTTGAGACATTTGGAAATTGCCTGCTCCTGTGCATTAAGAGGTGTTAAAAAGGTAAAAAGCACTGAAAGCAGTGTCTTACAAGCACAAAGCTTACCTACAAAAAATTTGAGCATGTCCTACACATATCGAACTGCTCACAAACAGTACATTTAATTAATCAGCAGAATTAGGCCAGAACCCAGAAGTGTAAGTCAGTAAACTGATCATTGATGTGTTGAAAGTACACATTTAACAATCTGAATTATCTAGTAAAGAGCATTTCTTCTCAGCTATATGATGAGTGTTAATTTAAATCCATAAAATTTCTGTAATCTGCTTTTTTATTTTAGAACTGACCATTCTTATTTAGATCTAAGTGATGGTGCTAATGGATAGTTATCCTTGTAGCAGACTAATAAATAGCAAGACATTATTTTCATGAGGTTTTTGTGTAATTGTTTTTTACTCGGTTTAGGCTAATCCCCATAACAGATTAGCAATCTGTCCTGGATAGCAATGTAGTAACATGTGAGAAAGAAAACACAAAGATTTTTGGTATTGGGGTATTGCTGGAAAGTAGCTTGCATTCCAGCAGTGGTACTTAGGACACAACTTGAGTACTTCTCTCTTAGAGATTTTCTTTTTTCTTAGGATCTTAAGAGAACAGACTCCCAGTCTTCAGTCTTCTCCAGGAAATATTATTCCAAAGTAGTCTAGTTCAGGATTTATTTTGTATCTATCAGTGTGGTTTAGCTGCAACCCATTCTCAGCAAGGGAATCCCCATATGTCATCTTCTACTTCCACAAATGTGCCAGTCTGTATATTGCCTGACAGCACAGATTTTAGATGCTAAAAATTTCCACTCTTTCTCTAATGAAACATTTCATCTTAAACCCTGTTGTATTGAAGGAAGTGGGAATTTTGCCAGGATTTCATCCTATCTGCTTTCTGAGACTACCCAAGAAAATGTGCTACATCACATGACATTCCCAGCACAGCATTGGGTAGGCTGTATCCTGCAGAACGACATCTTTTGTAAACAAGATTTAGAAATCTTGGAGGGAATTTCCTGCTGCTGGTCAGATTGTTTTGAACACCATTGACCTTGCTGCAGATTTCTATTCTAGGAGCAGTTATTCATCTGTGTCCCATCCAATTGCTTTGATGACAGTAACTGCTGGGGAGGTGGATAAGGAAATCTAGAGACACTCGTTCCAGTTGTGAGGCCTGCTGATAACCAGCCCAGACTGTGCCCTGGCTGCTCTATACCAATTTAAACAGTTTGGAAGGAAATAACTTCACTGAGGAAGGAAGCAAGGGAATGCGGAAAGCGAACCAAAAAAATTCCAAGTACAGTGCTAACCTAGACCAAATGCTATAATTTGCCATCATACTACCAACATTCCACAGCAAAACACAGGGGGACCATGCCTCAGACTGCACCAAAACTACATTTCTAAACCGCACTGGCACTCAAGGCATTCTCAGACACTCTTCAGATTGCCAGGCCTTATTAAGCAGATAAATCTGCCCCATTTGTTCCTACTTTGCAAAGAATGTTACACTCCTTAACAAGAAAAAATATTTTATACACTTAGAATTGTAATGACTCATTCATGGATTTTTTTCTGAACACAAGGAGGATATCAAGGCACAAAAGCCAAACCACAGTGAGCAAAACTGATTTACTCAGTTAGCTACATATCTTCTAAGTCGGTAACTCTTCTAGCTTCTTTATCTCTCCTCTATAAAAATGTATTTGTGTAAGAATTAAGTTTACTTAATTTCTGGATAGTATTCTTTTCTTTGGTGTCTTTTGATGGTATGACTTCATTATCATAAAGTAGTTTTCATGTTTCAAATAATTCAGAGGTCTCACCAACTGAAGCCTCTCCAAAAGCAGTACCTAATCAGATCATAGAAATTTAAAGTAAAAAAGTGACAATCAAAAATTGTGTCTTGATCACACCACATGAAGAGTATCTACTTAACAGGGATAGTTTCTCTAGACAGACTCAACATTTAAGAGGAAATATTTCCATTTTCTCTATGTTTTACTACATAATAAAGTACAGATGTAGTCTGAAACAGCATGAAATTATTAGAAATGTTAAACAATTTTCACAGCCTACATAATGAGGATCAAAGATTTAGTAAATATTCTATATCATCATTTGATATTGAAACCATCAAGTGTATTACATAATTTTCACTACTTTCGATTTTTATGGAAAGAATAACATTTTTTCTATATGGTGACTTACTAATAGCTCTAAAAGAACAGAATGGAGACTCAAGGTATCAATCCAGGTAGATACCTAGAACTGGAGTTCTGAGTCATATAAACTAAACTTCAATTCAGTATGTTTTGTTTTATTATGCTTAGTGCATTACTGAAAGTAAATGTTTCATTAGTTCTTCAAGTTCTTGATTTCAGCAAAGTTGTATAAATTATGTCTTCAAATGGTTGCTGTTTTTAGTAGTTTTAGTGGTAAAAAAGCTGCAATGTCTTCAGAAACCCTCCACCAAGAGTTATGTAATGGCATCCCAGCTTTCATTTCATATCATGTAAGATCTGGCTCAAAGACTAACTGAAATCACTGATCATATTTCCACTGACCTGCAGTTTAAGACGGTGGCAAAATTATTTTCTAAGTTTGCACATATATGCAACTTTGGCTGAAACAGAACAAGAAGTGCTTGCAGAACTGTTTATGATGCTAATGATGCTCATCTCTGAAATTAAAAGGAAATTATACAAACAAAACAGCTTCGATATAGCCTGAAACTTATAGGGTAGAGGATGCAAAAGGTAGGTAAAGAGAAATTATATTTGATATTCATCCTGAAATTAAGTACAGAAGGATAAGGATAAAATATTACCTATAAGATGAAGGAAAAGCAGGCGTGCAGAATTTATAATCTGGACTTCTTATTCTTCTTTCACATATAAGAATATTAGAGAAATACAAAAGAAATTCAAGATACAAACAAGAACATGATTCAGAGGACAGGAAGAGTGATGCAGTGATAAAGGACAGTACAAAAGCAAACTGCCTATTCCATTGTCCTCTTAATATCTCAGCTAAGAGTCAAACACTGAGGCTGCACAACGTTTTCCAGTTTTGATTAGGAGAATGAGAACCAAGTGTTGTCCCAGTTGTTAAACAAACAACAGGTCTGAAGAGTTCCTTGTGGATGCAATATAGATTTTCATCACAGGTCTGCAGAATAACCAGTTTCTAGTGGGACTGAGCTTTCTGTGGCCATGGACCACATGTCTTAAGAAGAGTGCTTAACTTCTCTCTAAGCAAGTTAGTGGAACTTAGGCCTGAGGGCATGATTTTGGGCATGATTTTGGTCTGCATTTTCTAGAAGGTTTAGTTACACAGTCAGGTGGGCTCATTTAAGATCCCTGACTAATAACTGGGTTTTGGCTTTCTTTCTCACAGACAACTGTCCTATAGCAGATATAAGAGATGATTAGTATATAATTTTTCTGAAATTACTGTTTAGAAAATTTGATTTTCCAGCAGTTTTCATGCATTTTTCAGAATGGAAGCTGAGCCTGATCTAGTCATCCTGATCATGTATTTAGCTGTCATTGTATTGGGGTTTGTATCTCAGACTGAGGTTAATTTAATCTGAAATAAGTGACAGTACACTCCTTGGTTGTGAAGCATGTGCATGAAGCAGGTTCCCACTACACCCTTGAGCACATCTAATCCTGCCTGTATCATCGTGGCATTTACAAGATATGATTTTTTTTTTCCCCACAAACCCTTATACTAAGAACAAATGGCTTTCTAGACATCTCTTTTTAAGGAGCCTTCTTTATGTCCCCCACGGTAAGGCTACTGAAAGTTTAACCTGGTTTGAAATATCTTCTACTGTTAGAATGCTGCACAAGCAGGACAGAAAAAAAACCCAAAAGACTCTCTCTACACTTTCCTCTGTGATGTTTCCAGCCCAACATAAGGCTCTCTGTTAGACTTACATAACAATCAGCTATCACCTTGCCTCGTTTCTGTGTTTCATCATTCAGTTTCCCTCTGGTCTTGCTGACACTCCTGACACACCTTCCTTGCAATCACTTGCATATCAGTCAGCAGCTGCCTTCTCACACATCCCAGGCCTGATGATCTGCTTGTGACACACTGGCAGATAGTGCTGTAGATGAAATTCAGTAATACAATCAATCAAAGGTTGATCATACATTGCACTGCTGTAAAGGTTAGTGTTGTCAGGTGCTGAGCTGAAGTAGGAAACCAAGTTAGCTCAAAAAAAGCAGAGGGTTATTGGATGTGGGGTTGATTTGTTTTCTTTGTTTTTTTGTTTGCTGTCAGGTTAGTTTTTAGCCATAGTAATTCCTGATCCATGTCATTGTGTGGTTTTGTGAACTTTTGGGGTAGAACAAAGGCAAGAATTGGAGTGCACAGGTGGGGATGGAAAGCAAAGGAAGGAGGCAACATTTTAATTCTATCTTTCATTTATATCAGCTTTAAATTATTTTGAAACTACAACCACCTTTATAGATGTAAAAAAAAGTCCAAGACAAGAACCACTGATGAAATGTTACAACATTTGTCAGAAGTGCAAACTAAACAGTTCTTCCCATCCCTGACCTCACCACTACCTAAAGATCAGTATCAGCATTTGTTACTAGGAGTCAGGATCTCTGTACCCCATGTCATTTTCTTCTTTCTTCATGCTATCCATATATATGCATTACTCAAAACAACCATTGCATAGGATAAAATCTGTGCTACAAGAGGATCCACAGTTACCCTGCCTTGCAGCTACAATATTTAAAGTAGATGTTGGTAGTCCCATTGTAAATATCTTTGAAATGGATTTTATGATGTAATGCAATGTGACCTGCCATGAGCCCCTGCCATATGAGTCTAGGGTTGGGAGTATTTTGTATGACTTCTTTTTATGTTCTAAATTAAATAAAAACCCAAATAATTCCTTTTCTTTTGAGATTATTCATAAGTCATTTTTAAGATACTTTGCCAAGCAAAAAGGGTAATATAAGTAGATAGAAAATAAGATATTCATCATTGCAATCCTCACCCCCTAAAGTGATCGTTAATCAGTTGTGTGCTACACAAGCATGTTATGCTTGCATTAGAGAAAATATTGCCAAAGTTCCTCCAATGTGCACCAAAGTACACGGCTCTTCAATTTTAATAAACATGCACACACGAGCACTCTTGATATGCCAAGACAGGAGGCTTGGGGTATTTGAGACAAGGCGGCAGCACCATGCAACAATAGTGCAGTTTGTATTGCTGGCAGCACTGGCATACCACTGGCCAGAACTTCAAAAGTGTCCAAAAGACCAAAGAAACTGTTGCAAACAGAGAGCAGCTTTAAATGCCGATGGAGTACTTTGAAGTGATTATTAACAATGCATCCCATAGCCCGAGGCGTGCACAATGTCTGTACACCAGGCTGCTGAATGGAACAGGATTTGTTTATCAGCCCCTCCACTGAGACCACAGAGGCTCCCTCTGAAACAATTTATTCTCCCCATCTCCTGCAGCTGAATGTGCTTACAGGCAATTTCTCTGGGACAGATTCAGTTAATAAATGATTGGGTCACTGGAAGTAGTAGTAAGTCCTATCTGGAGAAAGCTGACAATATTGTGTGCTTGTGTTTGTGTTTGTGTTCGTGTTTGTGTTCGTGTTCATGTTCCCACTCCTGACAACACTGATTTGAGTTTTTGTGACCAAATGCAACCTCTGTGCATCTGCTGCCTCCCTGGATGTGTTAGGTGGACACAGAGGCACCAGGAGAAATCATCTGACCTGTCACAAAGGGAGTAACAAAGGGACTTCCACACATTACTGTTAAGACTAGTGCAAACCATTTTCCTTCTGCAGACTTCTGTTTTTCTGCTAAACTTTGGGTGTTTTACTCCTGTCATGCAAGCTCAAATTGTGCCTCCATCATTTGTCTGTATGGGTTGTCTGTCTTTTCTTGGGACCTGGACAAAAGGCTTTCTGGGCATGAATGGCTGCTTTGTTTCCCTGCTCTGAAGAGATCTTAGGCAAATGTAGTCAAACTCCAAGTTTGGTAGGAAAAAAAAATCTGGCCAGGTTTGTAGCCTTCAAAACCATGGTTAAATACTTTGAAGTTAGGATAGAATTTTTCTCTGTTCTCTGTGAAGAAATTACTTCATAGCCACTCTTTACTGCATGGCTAGGAAGTAACAGTCAGGCATGAAATAAGAAAATTACTATAAAGAGGATGACTCAAAGTCAATATATCCTTTAAATCTCAGTGAAGCAAATAAGGAAACTAAGAAGCAGGATTTATTGCAGAAGCTGAAGTATAAAAGACTCAATAATGACAATTCTTGTTTTTTTGCCTGTCAAATATGTATTCATAACCTTGTTGCCCTATGGATAGACACTGCATCAAGATATTTTTGGCTAAAAGATACAAACAAGCCACAGAACTGCACTGCATATTTCAGGAAAATGGGAATTGGTTGCATTTAGCTTGCAGTGTCTCTTTATTCTTTAAGACTCTTTTAGCTGCCTAAAAACAGAACCAAGGTTTTTTATTAGAAAACTAACTTCAGCTTGTGCCCATTTATTTCAACGTATTTCCAAGAGAAGTCAGTAATGAATTTTTAAGCTCCTTTTTCTTTTCCTTTAATAGGAGAAGTTTAATTAAACAAATATCCTGTTTTAATAAGTGCTGCTACATTGAGGTCTGAGCACCTGAAAAGATTAGCTAAAATAAAATGTCAGCATTTGGTTTTGTTCACGGGTTACTAGCTAACATTCAGGAATATAAATTGATTTCAGACGAGAATGTCAGCAGCATGCTCTGGCTAGAAATGAAGCTCTGACTCAGAGGGGTAGAAAAGATATTGCAGTCCAAATCTCTCAACTTAATTTCTTCCAAGTAGGGGAATGACACCAAGGGGAAATTCATCCTGTATCCATTGAAGTATTTTGTTCTACCCCCAAATAACTGCTAACTCTTTTAAACAGTGGCATAGGCCATTGTGAAGCCTTTCTCCCCACACCACTCTTCTCATGCCTTGCCTAAAATCATCCCCCACCATGTTTTTCAGGGTTTCCCACAATCTTGCAGACTGGTATGGTTTTTAACCATCAAAGCAAAGCAGCAGGAGGATGGATTTTGAATAAAACAAAATGACAATTTGGGGAGAAATGTCTGGTTTATGCTAAAACAGAAAGACTTCCTTCACTTTGAATCAGAAAATGGTTTGTTTCTACCATAGACATTTCTAACCATGCTTGTAAAAGTTTCATATGAGGCATTAATCACAAAAATGAAATAGAAAATAAGGCAGTGGTGACATTAATCCCAAGTGCTTTTAATCAGTAGCCCAGCAGTTATGGTATCTATCTAAGATAATTAGGACATGTATGGCTTCTTGCACTGTCCTGTGTGTTTATAGCAGCTCAGGACAGCACAGCTCACACCCCTGCACCACTTCCCAGCTGTACCTCAGTGAACTCCTAACCTTCCAAGGACAGCACAGATGGGTGCAGTGTTTCCAGAGCCAGCAAGTTCTCAGGTGTTTTGTGCAAGTTTCATCCTCACATGAGCTATGCAGTCCCCAGTGGAAACACCCAAGCTTTCCCAGTGGGAACACCCAAGCTCACTGGTGTGCTCTGAAAGCTGTGGGTCCCAGTCCCACCAGGTGACAGAGAGTGAGAGCACACTGACACAGTCAGGTCTTATTCTTTTTAATGCAGAGGGGTTTAGGTGAGCACTTCTGGGCTGAGCTTCTGCTATGCACCTCCATAAAAAAATTGATCAAATATCTCTCCTGAGATGTGGAGGACTGAAACACAGCCAGATATTATTTTTCTTAAATCAGTAACATCAGAGTGCCTAGGACTTATGACTTGCGTTCACAGGGGACCTTCAGCATCTGCAGACATTGTATTTAATTTGGCTGTTTGGGACTATGTGTAAGGAGCATGTGCTTCCTCTGGCCTCCAATGCCCAGAACAGTGAGCTGTAGTATGGACACAATATCTGGCATGATAATATTAATACCATTCACTAACCAATAAAATTGTGGGACTGACTTGACTTTCTTATTTTATGTTGAGCCTGACAATTTTTCCTTTGAAAATGGATATCAGGCAAGTGGCAAGTAACAAACTCTAGGCTCGATTTCCAGCTTGAAAACAGGCAAATGTAATATCTAGTTCTGAGCTAAACTTTATCATCTACTTACCCTTTTCAAAATCTGTTTAAAGAAAGTCTCATCCCAAATTTATCTGCTAACAAAGCCCCTGTTCCTCTGAGCAGGATACTTTTATTCATGGCTTAAGTGTGGCTCTAATTCCGCTAAATTATTAACAACCATAGGATTTAACCATATGAACATAAGTGTGTGGATCCCTTCAAGGCCTTCCAAATTTTCTTCATCCTTTAGACAAACCCTCAAGGGCCAAGTCACCAGAAGTTGTTTTTGTCTTTCCTTCCCCACCCTCTGCCTTTTTTCCCAGTTCTAAGCAACCATGAAATATGTGCTACACACTTCTGTGATGCAGGGAGAATAATAAGCTGCCCTGGGCCAAGTCACGTACAGAAGCAATAGAAGAGTATTTTAACTGAGCAGGAAGCTATTTATCTCCAAATTACTTATGTTTAAGCACACTTTAAAAAAATCTTCTTCTTTTGACCAAATCAAAACAAACCTCCAAACACAGATGTTCACTAAGTATCCAAACATGAATAAAAATATTCAGAGAAATTTGTGGGAAAGAACTCACAACCTAAATCCAAAAGTCCTTACACAGATTTTATTCAGTCAGAACTTGCTCTTAATTAATTGAGGCTAAGCAGTGAGTAAAGCTTTCGGAATTTAACCATCTCCTTACATAATTGCATTTTTTTTTAATTAGGCTTTTTAATCTGATACTTTCATACAACATTGCACCAGCAAACTCACAAACTATAAATTGTCTCCTAAAAGCCATGAAATTGAAGCCAAGAGCTTTTGACTAACTTGAAATTTGCTGCTGCAAGGGATAAATGTGCCAGATCCTAGTATGTGGGTCACTTGTTTTGCCAGACCATTCAGTGTACAAACAGATTTGTATTTCTTATCCTGAAGAGGGCAGACAATAAGTATTTTCACCATTTTTCTGTGTTTTACAAGTAAATGTGTGGTAATCAAAAACTGGAATATGGAATTAATTATATTTAGATCATAACAGTGAATTTTGTCTTTCTTAATATCTGTGCTGTCATTTCCCATCCTAACACTTCAGTATGCACATTGCAACATCAACCCTACTGCTAGAAAGGCACTAACTGGCTGAAGAGTGTGGATCAGTAGATTAAATTACTGCCAAAGCACATCAAAACAGAGTAAAAGACTGTTTGGAGGGCATTTTGAACAAACTTGTACAGCCACTGCCTCTGCTTTTCCTCTCCTGTCAACAAATGCAGAAATTCAAATACCGAAGCTCTCAATTAATTTCACAACTGATATAAAAATCTAATAGCCATGGTTTAATTATGCTTTTGTCTGTGCATCACAATAACACGTAGACCTATCTTTGAAAAAGGAAATTTTTTTAGGACCATGAATCAACAATATGATTTCTTACTCATGTGATATGAGAGTATATCACACAACTACATGCTCTGGAAAGCATTAATCTGAATCAAATAATGACTAGGCTAAAACTCTCCATAGCTCAATTACAATAGCTAATTTTGCTTTTTATTTTTCATTTTCCTTAACAATTAATTCTGTTGAACATTCGGAGTGCAGTGTATAAAAATCTTTCTACAGTCAGACATTAAGAAAGCAAAAATAGGAAAAGTTATGGAATAATCTGGTTAATGTAATGAAAGATTATTTTGTGCAAAAATATTCATGAAATTTGGAGTTGTTATGCATCTTTTTGTAAAAGTTTGGGTTGGTTTGTTTTTTGGTTGGGTTTGGTTGGGGGTTTTTTTGTGCTTTGTTTGAGTGAATTAGTCCTCTACTGCCTATCATGCACAGGGCAGCTGCTCAGATTAATGGTTTTGAGGCTGGGTTATTCAGATATGCAGGGTTTTGTTTTCAACTGCAGTGTTTCTGTGCTTTGGTTTATAAACGTGTAACATGTGATCTTGGTTAAAACCCTGCTGTGGAATGCTGACACACACAAGATTATTTTCCCTCCCAGGGGTTCATATAGATTTATATGAAACCTGGAAAAAATGCAGACTCAACTTTTATTTTCCATTCAGAAAGAAACACAGCTGTCATGTTGGTGACAAATAGCTTTTAATTTTAAACTTTTGGATGAAAGGAACAGGCATCTTTCCTGACCACACTGTGGCAGGATAAAACTCACTACATCCTATGAGTTACAAACCACATATGGTATCTGTAGGTAACTGAATACATTTTACCAAAACCTTCAGAGAGGAGATATTCTAAAGGTCAGCTTTCCTGAAACCAGGCCATGGACACTGCTTCCTCCTATAGTGGGGATCAACAGCTCTTCCAAACCTATCTGACATTTCCATTTCTGAGTACAAAGCAAAAAGGAATAAAAATGAAGATTTACACAAAGATTGGGAGTAAGGCATGGCTGTCTTATTCAGAAGCTAGTAAAAGAAAATGTTTTCATCACAAGAAAACTCCAGGCTAAGATACTGTCAGTGGGAACATTTCACAGGATAAATGTTCAAGGGATGGAATTGCTTTCTCAAACCTTGGATTGATTGCAGGGCCAGTCAACAAGCCTTGCAGAAAATGGTCTCAGTGGCACTGTATACTCTGTCTAAACTAACTGACATGATTTCTGTAGTAATCCCCTAAAATCTTGTCATTGCTGGAGGGTTTGCACCTGTAGAGTGCCAGATTTCCTTCTTTGTTTCTTCTTTTAAACCCCCACCCATCTAATTTGCTGAGACAATGCAGTGACGAGACAGCCACTGGGGTATGGAAGAGAAATCCATGTGTGAGCCATCTGTAGGGCACTAGGCTCCCCAGCATCTGCTACCCACATTCCAAGGTTATATGGCCAGATCATCTCCTGAGGTCCATGAACGGGATGTGCCTTGCAAAAGGAAGGGAGTGCTGCTGCTGCTGCTGCTGCTGCTGCTGCTGCTGCTGCTGCTGCTGGGCTTCCTCTAGGTGGGAGGCTGGATGAAATAATTCTACCCTTCCCACCACAGGGAAATATGGGCTCTGTAGCTTTTGTTGTTTTCTGTTTTGTGGTGTAAACCCTACTTTGATGTGGTTTTAGGGGTAACCACACAGGCAGTGTCCCTGGCTGGGTGGCTCTCGGGGGCCCACAGCAAGAGGAGGTATCTGGGCATCAGCGAGACTCTATGCAGAAGAATCCCTTGCTGAGGTCCTCTTACCCCCAGCAAATCTCTCATTACTGCTATAAGGAATATTTTTCTATCTGTCTGTCTGTCTATTCTCACCTGGACTTAGGACTCTCTTGCCCCTGAAGGAAATCAAAGAGATTTCCTGGCTCAGAAAGTTCAGTCATTATAAATAAATGTGTTTTCTTTTATGATGCTGGCACTTTGCCACTTCACAGCAGCTAAGATCTGTGCCTACTATTCAAGACAGATAGAAATGTTTACACAGTCTATTCCCAAGCTAAAATTTTAAAATATAAATAAATACAAGTAAAATATAAAATTTTTCTGAATATATTAATATATTATCAAGCCTGAGCCTGAGAAAGGAACTGCAGGGTATTTGTCTTGTGTTGGCTGGAGAGATTTCTCTGTAACAGTTGTAAATACTATTTTTGCTACGTGGAGTTAGGAAATTTTCCTGCACAATAGATAACGGTAATGTAATTAATGAAAATGAAATTTAATTCCATTCCCAACCCACCTACATCAGGGGGACCATCCAAGCACAAGACACAGTGAGGTGAAAACAGTTTCTTTGGTCTTTTTAGAAGTGCATTGCCCCCATCCAATCCAATTTCGTGTTCAAAATCAAACCTTAATTTCTACAATATAATGCAAATTAATTAATTTATATAAATCATCATAGTAATTTCCCTACCTCATGAAAAAGTACAGTGGGCAAATTATCTACCAAAAACCATTCCAGTCTTCTGTGAGACTAATAAATAATTTAAAAATCTGAATGACTGAATGTGGTAAACAAAGCATATCTAATAGCCCTTTAAAAGCTTTCCAATTGTCTAAAATGCCATTTGCCTGAAATTTTATTTTACTCATAAAGTATTCTTCTGGAGTAATAGGAGCTTCAAATCATAATATTTTTCTTGTAATACATTTTTTTAATTAGTTGTAGGAACTGAGTAGAGTATCTGTAATTAGAGGAAAATATTGCTCTGAACTTACTCCATCTCTGGCTATATATTTCTGGGTAAAAAGTCAAAGGAATGGAGTTTGAGCTTTAACCTATCTAAACTTATCTGCAAAATATACTCAGATGTAGTTTGAATGACAGAGACAAATAGTGTGTTTAACCTTAGGAGGTGCTTGGGTTTTCCCTAATCTCGACCTGCCACATAGCTGAAAGTGGAAGCCTTTGAAATGTTTTTACAAAAATATTTACTTTTTTTAAAAAATTAGGAACAGAGAAGATTAACAAGGCTTTTCCTCTCCCTTTCTTTTTAACCTTGCAAACAGTTTAGTCATGAACCTCTGCAGGCTGGCATGTTCTGTTGTGTTTATCTGATAGTCACAAAACAAACTTCAAATATCTCAAGGGCTCAGTTTAATCCATTGAGCACGGAACAGCCTTTTATCTAAAGATGTCTAATTAATAGACCAGTCATTCAGCAATGAGCCCTGCACCATGTTAGTTTCTGTAGGAACTTCTTCATTACAATTATGCATTAAAAAGAGAGAAGTGTACAAAATGAGTGAAAACTGCAGAATTTTGACATCCTGGTATCATGTACTGCTTAAAGTCTGAATGCTAGATACACTGTGCATTTGCTGATATATGGACTAACCCCATGAGCTATTGATGTTAAATATTTGGGTTCACGTACTGGGAGAAGGAGCCAGCACCCAACCCAGCATACAAAACTTAACCGCACAAAAACTCTCCTTGATCCCAGTGTTGCTGTCCAAGATACTCAGTCAAGATTTGCTGCCAAGTCAAGTAAGGACAGGAAGAATGAAACCCTCAGGATTGAAAAGGGCAGTTACCTTGGTAAAGAATAAGCTGGAAGGAGTATGCAGGCATTGTGCAACTGGGCAAAGGAGTAAGAGTTCCAGGACTTGGGCACAACATAGTAAGGACTGTAGGACTGCTTCTTTATACAAGAAATATCTACAGCTTACTGATTCTTTGTTGAGAGCATTTTTCTAGCAAAAGGTCAGTTCCAATTTAATATGTTCAATGATTAGTAAAATCTAAAAGTGCCAGAACTAAAAAAAGTTCTGAGGCTGAGAAAAGGAGGAAAATGTCTTTTTTCTTTAAAAAAAGAAAAATCTATTGACAGCAAAATAAAATAGAACTCATTGCATCTTCATAGGCAATAACCACACCACAAATTAATGACATTGAATACTTCTGGCTATTTCAGTTCTTTTTCATAGCCCCATTGACATTTCCGTAAGCCTCTTGGCAACAGAGTCAATTCTTCTGCATTCCAGTTTGCCCCATTTTAAGAGTGCATTTTCATGTTTCTAATCATCCATAATTTCCCATAACCCTCACTCATTACATCAATCTCCTAGCTAGCATGAGGACCTGATAACAGTGCACAATGCCTGACATCTCCATGCTATTCCTAGATGCAAAAGTCATCTTGTGTCCCAGCCAAAACAACAAATACTAAAATGACTGATTGAGAAGCAGTTAAGAAAATAGAAGATTTGATACCTCAGTAGATGATAGATCTTTGAAGGTGTGGAGGAAAGCTTGAAATTTCTGAACAACTGTAGTTTATTTTATTTAACATTCTTTTCTTTCTTTTTAACTCCTGTTGAACCACGATGATAACAGTTCTTTGTGAACCAAGGAAAGTACTATATTTGAGGCTTTCTTTCTTACAGGAAATCTTCATTTTCTGTTCAGTGATGAACACACAGGTGGCTTGAGGAACAATTCACTTGGAAGCACCATTAAGTTGGCCCACATTTCTCATAGAACCCTTGACCTGAGGACTCCCTGCTTTAGCAACTTGAGAGGAATGCATTTTCTAGTGCTGTTTCCTAGCATTCTTGTTTTTGATGTGGCTGAGCTATGTGGAAGACAACTTGAACTGCAAGTCAGCTGCGGAAATACTTGTCTTAGACATGTTAACTCATTCCCACAGTCATGACAAAAGCCCAAGCCAGCTGCTAATACATATTAAATAAAGAAAGTTGGTTGAGTTTTATGTTCAATTTATTTACTAGTTTATTATATGGCTTAAAAATCTGAGAAGAAATTTGTAAAGGTTTTGTCTCAATTACATGGATTTAAATACTAAATATCATCCCTTTCCACCAATAATAGCGATAATGAAATATTTTTGAGCTTTTTCTACATGCTACTTTTACAAAATATACTTAAATATAATTAGTCTTAGTAAATGTAACTTAGTCTGGACAGATATGAAAATTAATATGAATTGTCCAATAGGTCACAGCAATAGCAGTAGCAGTAAGCTTTAATCAACATAATTTGGGCAGAAGGCTTTGGTTGCCAATGGAATTATTAAGGGTATACTTTTTCAACACAATTTTCTAGAGAGATGTGGCTTATGGGAGAACATTGGTCCTTCATCCATCCATTCATTGGTAGATATTTCTCCAACTGGATATTAATCTCAGATTTTACATGCAATTTGTATATCCATTATTTTCTGTATTTAAAAGTACAATATTTGAGTCATACTCTCAGACACAGCTCCTCTCTTTACATAATCCTCCTACTCCCTGTTGAGTCTCCCAGTAAAAATGATAGCCCATCTTGGTAGGTTATTTAGAAACATTAAAAAATTATTCCTGTTTCAAAGAGAACTGAGCCTCTCTGAAGTGTTCTCTGTACACTTTCTTTCTCTTTCTCTCTCTCTCTCTTTCCCTCCCTCCCTCCCTCCTTTTTTAGCCTGACAAGACCTTGTTTCAGTCTCCTATCTAGATTTTTCTCCCTTCTTCATTTTCCCTTCCCCTTATGTGGTGTCCACCAAGCAAAGAAGGAAAATACATTTGGCCTCCTTCTGAACAGGACTTCTCTTCAGAGATGGTACAACTCTTTTTGGGTGCTGCAATATTACACAGCTCCTAAGGTGCTCATGCCCGAACTTGATGGATTAAAGCTCTCTGAAGACTGTCAGCACGAGTCACAGTTACTACAGCTTTAATGGCCATCTATGCTGGCATGTTATATATTTAAATATTATTCTATCTAGAATCACTCCTAGCATACCAGGGACTCCATATTCCTCTTACTGTATTGAACTCAAGTCTTCCTCACTGTGAGGGTGGTGAGGCTCTGGAACAGGTTGCCCAGAGAAGAGTTTAAGGCCAGGCTGAACTGGGCTTTGAGCAGTCTGGTTTAGTGAACGGCATCCCTGCCCATGGCAGAGGATTTGGAACTAGATGGTCTTTAAGGTCCCTTCCAACCCAAACCATTCCATGATTCTAACTGATAATATATTTCAGGTCTTTCACAGTGCCAATTCCTGCATTTTGTATACTAACACGTCAGATGGGTATTAGTCTTAGAGAATTAGATATCTCTACCACTTTGGTTGAAACATTTCTTAGGAAGCAATGTTGCTTCTAAGGAAACCCTGTAGAAGCTTTCGTTTGTTTTTCTAAAATATATAAACTAAAGCAGCATTTTTATTTTCAAAGCAGTAATATTGAATTATTTTGAATAAGTAGGGGATTCCTCTCTGTCTTTGTGATATTAATTGCTTGCTTTTTAATTAATTCTGTTTTGCAACATTAGATTATAGGTAACATTCACAAAGAGCTCAAGATCCTCCACTGGTTTTGAAACAGGAGAGCTTCATCTGCATATTGGTCTCGTCTCTGTTGTGACCAATTAAATGGGAGGATACAACAGTGGGAAGAGATAGAGGTCACTTGAGTGGTTTCCTCCGTAGGTTGGGCAGAGCTCATTTGGCAACACCTCCTCCTTCACCAGGAGAAAGTTGCAAAACTATTGTCAACCACATGCCAATAAACAAAGAAAATTTTAGTGGCTGCTTGTATTCATGGCTGGCTGTGGAGGGACAGGTAGTTCAGCATTTTCAAACCATCCTGAAAATGAAACTATCTGCTGGTAATACCTAAATCTGAGCTGTGGAATGGGCTGTGCTTATTTGCACCACACATATAATGCTACCCACTGCTACACACCCTAACAACAGGGTTTTCAGTGGTATTTATATTACCTCTATGCTAACTTGGCTTGTGTTATTGTTCCACAATTTGCACCATTTTCCTCCTGTAGAGACTGGCAGACAATATTTTAAGGTCAGATAACCAAAATTATTTCATTCTTCTTTGTTGTGGAGTTAAAATAAATTCCTCAGTTAATTCTTTTCTACTATATGTATATTCAAGAACTATCCAAAAACATGGGTCTAGCCCTGCGAGCCATTATTCACATGAGTTAATTCCTTAACTTTATGGAATTACTCATAGGAATGCTTCTTTTGCAGAATGCAGTCCTTCTATCGCTGAGAAAATAAAGATAATTTTAAAAAGATTAAAAGACTACTTTCTGCCAAAAAACCAAAGAGTTCATTTGTATTCTTAAACGTAACATTTATTATAGTTTTCACAAGAAACATTAAAATTTTAGCTAAAGCAAGCAGCAGTTTTACTTTCTTATTGAACATCTTTTGGGAAAAAAATTTTGAGGTCCTGAAAAATTCCAATACTGTCTTGTATTAAAAGCGTTAAAACCTGAATTAAAGAACATAATTCAGATGGAGTTCTGGTGACTGTGCCAAAGATTACATCGTTGGCTGCTGACTGCATCCAGATTTTTAGAGCAGGTGTGTTGACTCATTCTCTGAGAAGCTGAGGAGAAAATGCTGGCCTCACTCCAACCCCTTAACACAGGGCTAGCCCAGCTCCATCACTGCTTTGGGACAGACCATTGCTGTCAGACTGCAATCTTCATGGAAATGCAGAATATGGCTTTAACGTGATATTCCAGAGAGATTAGCATGCTCTGTATGAAAGCTGGAGAATGATTTACATCCCGAGTTTAGTCACTCCACTGCTAACAGCTCTTGTGTATTGGGAGGTTTATTGTGATTGCAAAAGCAGCAGCCCCTCAGATGGCCATTTTTCCTGAGAAAGTTGCTGAATGCTTGGCCTGTGACTCTTAACTGGTTTTGAAAAACACATGCGTTTTCCAACACATTTTGAACATTGTTGCCATTTCTACTGGAGGTTGTCCATGCTCACTTTGGTATTTAACATGGCCTCTGTCACCCCATGTATTGTCAAAATCACCATATTTGTCATCTTGCTGGCAGTTCCCTGTTTACCTTTTCTTACCCAAATGATGTGTGTTACTGGACACGGAGATAGAAAGGATTTTACTTTGCAAGTTATTTTTGTTTAATAAAAAGATGCCTTTTAGTAATCTGAGGAGCATATTTGTATGCTGGAAAAAAGAGTTTAGAGACAGTATCTGCCTCCTGTCTCCTTCCCTCTTTCTTTTCAAATCTTGGAAGAATGTGTAGGCCTCATAGAAATACCTCAAAGCAAAGAGTAATCAAGAAAAAGATGCCTTTTACTGGAAGCTTTCCCTACAGCTAACTCCCAAATGGTTAAATACAACTGCTATTAGTGTCACTGCCTTAATTATTTCTAAAAGTAGCAGTGGTACCTATCCAAAGTGCTAATGCTTGGGATATTCTCTTGGGAACCCTCAAGAGTTCAACAAGTACATCCAGGAGAGCCATTCTCTGGACTAGTTAAAATTCATAGTGTATCTTTGTACCCATTTGGGAAAAAAAAAACAGGTAATGAAGTAACAAAAACCTGTATTACAATATTGTTTAAGTTTGTGTATAGGCAACAAAAGCATACATTTGCCAAGTCTGTTGGCACGTGGCAGAATAAAATTGGGAAATTAATCAACAACTCTCTCACCTTCACTGACAGCCATAGCTGACATTTTTATTGCCAGTATCACAACATCCAAAGGAGGCTGGGTCTGCTTCATAGTTTCAGTGCAAATATGGAGCACTTCTGTGAAAGTCAGGAGAATGATGGCAGTCAGAAAACTAAATTTATTTCAAATAGGAGAAGCTGTTCTAGCAGCCTCATGATAGCAACTGATTTGGACTGGGTTTTCTGGGGAAGTTCATACAGCCTTCACAGATCTGTCTGGTGACGAAACAAGACTTTGCAAGCATTCACACTTGGTCTGATTATAAAAATAAAAGCACCTGGGAATACATAATACATCACTGTTATCCCCAGTCATTCATTTTGAGAGTTTTTAATTTTGTAGTGGAAACTTCCCTTTGAAATGTATGTTTAACTGCTGAATATACATGATTATTTTATTCGAGGCATCTACTTGCTCAAGCAATGCTTTCATACAATGTTTTGTATTTTTTGTGAAGACTAGTAAATTTAAAAAAAAAAAATGGTTAGTAGGCTGATTCTAGAGTGTCCTTTCCTTTGCTCTCTTTTGCTTCCACAATTCATTTTCCATACTCAACAGGGATATCTGAAATGGGAAATCAAGACATGAGAGAAGATGCTTGGTGTGGTTTCTGCATGGCAACCCACATTCCAGCTCACAACTAATTACAGGCAATGCTGACATCTGAGAGCTGGGAAGAAAAACTGGGATGTTAAATCTGCTTATTTGTACAGTGAAATCTTTTCCATAAAGTATTATTTTACTCCATGGAGCCGAGGGCAGTCTGCAACATCCACGCTAACAGAAAGTTAACGTTGTGTTAGTAGCGGATGGTAAAAGACAACGTAGCTTTAATAACTTAGCATAGAGATGGACCATGGACCAAAACATTAATCATAAGCATTCCACTATTGACCTCCTGAAGGGCCAGACTCCTCCAGCTAGACTTATTAATCCCCATGAGAATAATAATATCCCATTTCTACAGTGAGAACAGAACACTTGTCTTGGTTTTAGTTGACGGATGGCTTAACTATTTTTACTTTTTTTTTAAAAGACAAATAACATCCCTCTCCTTTTTTGAGCTCAGACAGCATGGTTACAGGCAGAGTCTGAGAATATCTGGTGGATGGGATCATTGGTGATATACTGAGTACTCCCTCTCATTGATACCAAGTTGTTTTTTTTGCTGGGCAGTTTTTTTTTCTTGATGCTATTTCCAACATATGGAAAGCTCATTGTCTAGTACAACAGGCCCAACACTTCACTCTCCTTATGTTGTATCCAAAAGTGACCTAAACATGGTGAAATAATAACCCTACATTTAATTATATTGTAAGACTATCAGCCAGCTGCAGCAGATTTTCCAGAGGGTGTATTGACATCTTGCATACATGGTTGCAAATATACTGTTTTCAGCTTCTCTAAATTATATGTGTTCATGACTAAAGCTTGTCAGAGAAAATACTCATAGTCCACTTATTTTTACTAACATTTAAAAGCAGTGAGTTCCTGGGTTTTCGGACATGTAGGAGAATCAGATTCTGCTTCCTCTAAAGCAATTACCTGATCTATGAGCAAGGAATGGACTGGCACAACTCTTCAGTAAGCCATTTTCTGTTCACTTTTTCCAGCTGTCTCTTTCATAAGATGAGAGAAGAGAGCTGAAGATAAAGGATAAATGCTGAAGCATTTCCAATCTCACATTTACATTTAAACTGTTTTCTTGTAGCTTTTCCAGGACCATTAGGGCCATTAGAATCACCACCAGAGAAATAATTTTTTTGTTAATTCATCTGTTCTTGTTAAACATTTCTGTTTGCCCTTACAAAAACTGAGCACAAGCTACAGAATAATTTTAAGAGCAAGCTTTCCTATTAGCAAGTGTATTCACGTCGTTTTTTTTGAGATGTGACAAACAACATAAGTTAGATCCTCTCCCAAGCCACTGGGACATAATGAGTTTAAATTATTACTTATTTATGGACATTATTAGGATTATTACAGTTATTAGTAAGCCCATGTGCACTTTGCTGTAGCCCTCAGAAGCGCACATCCCTGCGATTCAGGAAAAAAAAAGAGATTTCTTCTCTTTCCCTGACCTATTACCATTCAGTTTCTAACCTATGACCATCTCTTGGCCTGTGGCAAGGGTTTAATGAATGTGTCCTTTACCTAAAAACTCTCACTTTTAATCTGAATTGTTTTGGGTGTGCAATAGACAGTTCAGGGGTTGAACCCAGCATGTTGCCCTGAACAGCAGAATAATACCTACATCTATTTTATTTACTCTGCTTTTTCTCCCTCTATTATGTATTATGTCCTATCCTGTTCCATCCAGCTGGAGAACAGACATATTTGCATCAATTTTCATGCATCGTCTGTGCATTACCCCCAACAGAGACTCTTCATTTTCCTCTCTCCTCATGCAGAAGGCAGTATTTTAAAAAACATTTAGCTAGGTGCCATGAGATGACTTCATGGAAATGGCATGGCTTCACTGGAACCCTGAGCACATACACAGTAAGGGAGAAAGGCATTCCTCTTGCAATCCAAGTTTTGGGAGGGTGGAGAGTGAAGGCTGGAGGTACAAATCCGAGGTCCAAGATCAGTAAATCAGTCTGCTGTGCAATATCCCTCCCTCCTTTCTACGCAAGCCTTCTGGCTGAAGCAGGGCCCAGAGCTCTTGGCCAGTTCTGTGGGTGAGAGGACCCTGGGCAAAATTTCAGGCTCCCGCAAGGGCTCTGGGGGAATTGCAGGCTGTCAACAAAGTTTGCTTGGAAAACAAAGTAGAGTACAAATAAGTCATTTCCCTTCTGACAACAGAGAGGTCCAGAAACAGAGAAGATTTTTCCAGCAATTAGGCTGTGAGAAGACTCTATGCAAGCATGATGCGAAGGTGGCTGGGACGCAGTGCCTGGAGGAGGGCCACTTGAGTTTGGAGCAAATCGAAAGCCAAGATCTTGAGTCCATGGTAGATCATGAGGGCAATAGACACAGAGCCTGTGCTTCCCTGCATAATTCAGAGTAATTATTAATTCCTTTGTCTACTCAGTGCATGTGTCCATCCCCAGAAAATGTTGTGCATGCAATGTATGTGCCTGCTGCCATGGATGACCCTCATACAGTCTCTATAGGCAATGAACTGTGAAATGAATTGTGAAAGCCTTTTCCTCTGTTTGTGCTACAGGAAATGCTTTCAGTGTGCTTCCTTGTGTCCTTCAAGCTGTCATCTAGAATTCTCTCTTGTTTCCATCATTTTGTTACCCCTTCTTGCACCCTAGAGAGTTTCTGCAGTATTATTTTTACTCTGTTGTGGTACTGCATCAAACAGCTAATTTCATCTGTTACCACAGGGTGCTTGATGCTTTTTTCACAAGTTATGCTCTGAGAAAAAAAACAATTATTTGCACTTTCAAAAAATTTTTGCAAAACTTTTTGCAAGTCTTCACTCACTTATTCATAAGAACAACCCAACCAAATACTGTATCATTAAAGGAAGTAAAAGTTGTTCTACTTGGAAATCTTACAGAAAAGTCAAGTAATAGACTATATCCTTGAACAAAATAACAGCTGCAAAAAGGGAATGACACAGACTTTAAATGTTATCTTTGCAAAACCATGAAGAAATTCTAATTTAATTATGTATAATTATCTCCCATTAGAAGAAATAAAATATGTGCTACACAGCATTTCAAATGTAATTGCCTCAGTAAGGTTTTTACTTTTCTGTGGAAGTGTCAAAATGTCTATTGCACATTCATAGGTCTATGATGAAGAAGTGATTTATCTATGCTTAATCATTCAAGATAATATACTATACTGTGGGTGCAAAGGAGATAAAATCAGTCAAAACATATGAAATTGTTTTGCTGTCCTACTCTTGCAGAATGGAGCAATTCACATTTTCCTAATACTTGATATCACTGAAGTTGTTACTAAAAAATCTGCTCTTGCAGACTGTGCTCTTCTCAGCTGATGTGAGTGACTAGTGTATAACAGAAAGTTTTCCAACATTTTAAAGACTTCTTCAGTCATGCCTCAAATGAAGTTCTTCCTGTTCAGTTGTCTTCCTGAGAAATATTATAATCAAGGTAAATTTGAATGCCTCAGACAATCCTTATTTTGTTTCAAAATCAGTCCTTGGCACCAGAGTCTGCATATAGATATTCTAAAGAGATGCAGCTTATTATATAACTAGTCTGGTTTTGAGTTTGAGAAAACTTAGCTCTAGAATTCTGAGTTCTGGATATTAAGTTTAAACTAAATGGATGCACAAGCCTTTTGGAGATTTAGCCATCACTGAATGCCAGAAAATATGAAAGTGATCTTAGAGTACTTTGTGTTCCTGACAGGGAGTTCTGGGGACTCACTGTCTTATTGCATAATGTTGAACACTAGTAACCAAACATCTGTTAGCAGACAATGGGAGCTGCAGATAACTGTGGTATTAAAATGACCAAGAAACAGATATCCTTGGATAGTTAAAATTACTTTGGTAAATTGGTACAGAATAGCTACATTGGCAAGATTCTGTCTTGCATCAAGGATTCCAAGTAACATAGCATAAACACTAAGGTTATCCCTAGACAAGAAAACTATAAATGTTATTGATAAGGTAAAATAAAACCAGGTGAGATGCATACTTGGATATGTACCTTGCACCAGATACTAGCCCATACATCACATTTGTTCTGTATTTTCTCCTCTAAAATAACACAGACCTTGAATTTTTCATGACATCCTATACAAAACCATTATATTTAGTTGCACCCTCATGACACTGACTTGCACTGAAAACAATGTGCAGTCATCCATGTGAGCTCTCCTCTCTGAGGAAAAGAAGATGCTCCTTTTCCTGAACTCTGGCAGCCCTGGAAGTGTCAGAAGTAGAATGAGCACAAAAACTTCAAGCAATTTTGGGTCTAAAAAGCCAGTAGTGTTTTCCTTCTTGCTACAATGGTGCAAAAGTAAGGCACAAGCCAGTCATGTCCTGAAGTGTATGGGATGCTGTGAGTGGTGCCTAAGGGTAAGGTCCAGAAAAGGGGAAAAGACTGGCAGACTTTTTTCACAGTTTTCTTAGCCAGTTCAGAATGTAGCTGTGGAAAATGCCCATATCCTCTTGTGTGCTTCGATCTCTCTAACTGTAGAGTAATTAAAATTACTTTGAGACGAAAACACTGTTTCCAGCATGCTTTGCAAACCTCAGTTGAAAGTGTCATCGTAGTGTAAATGTGGGTTTTTTCATTTAGTATTGTAGGCACCACCATCCAGGAATAGCACAGATAGACATGCATATTTCATCATCTTTTGCCTTTAAGTTCCTAATGTACAATCAAACACAGAAAAAGTCCATTTTCTGAACTCAAATTTTAACTGTAAACAAAAAAATGTTTTTTTAAATTTTCTTTTCCCTAGCGAAGCTGTAAAATACTTAGGTAGGCAATAGCATTTAGGCTGTTAATGATCTCTAAGAAATTACTGTCAGTAATTATAAATGAATGTTTTTCTGTAACATATAATCAGTAATCAGAAACTGCTAGGAAAAACAGTGATGATGTGAAATCAGTCACCATAATGTGTTTTGACAAGTCTCCTAATTAAGAAAATAATTACCCAAACCACTAAATATGTAGGAGAAAAATATATCTTGCGAGTCTGGCAAAAGATGAGCATGTTCCTTCTAATTTTCATTTTTTTCTATGAAATGGAAGAATCTTCTGTAATATCTGTAACTGGAACTAAACCTCCAAAGGAAGGTTATCCAAGATTGTTATTTCTAGTGCCAAAAGAAAACAGATAGTTGGCAGTGAAAGCAGAGCCGCCTATAAAGTACATTTTGGTCAAAAGTAGGCAATTCCATTTGGACTCCAAGGCTCATATCCCATCCTTAGCTCATCACAGATGGGCGCCTCATCAGTCACAGCTGTCTGAAACACCCAGATATCTCAGGCCCAACAGGGAGTGAGGAGATTGCATTGCTTTTTGGTCAGTATGAACTTGCTTTTTTTATTATATCCATTTTCTACCTTCATATAACATTGACCTGATTTCTAGCACTGTTCAGGATTTTCCCATTTTTAAATCTCTAGTGGGAAATAATCCCTAACCTGCACTATGGAGTCAATCACTAAGCAAGGAAGTCCACATAGTTTAGGATTTTTGTGTCACTCTTTTACCTCTTCCTTCTTCCTCTTCCCATGTGATTTTCTGTAGAAGTCATTCCTCACATTCTTCACATCTTGGCTTAAAAACAAAAATCAAAGTTATATCAGACTTGGTAAATCCTGTTCTTGAATTAATTGAGGGTTCATGAATTAGTAAAATAGACATCAACATCATCTAATAAAACAGAATTCAGTATTAACTTGGAGCTGCACCTCTTCCAACCGCAAATACTATCAGTCATCCATATCTACCCTTAGCATGTTTCTGAAGATGTTTCAGATGCACAGATATGATGTTACACCAGGTCTGGCTCTTGTTTTCTTCTGGCAGCACTCAGCCATAAATGCACACAGCAGCCTTCTCACATGAAGTGTCTCTCTGATATCCCATTCTGGTCAACTTTATATGTTAGTAAGGAAAAAAAATATGACCACAAAAACAAAATAGAAGAAAGTAACAGACTGGAAGGAAATAAGAACTGGTAACAACAAACAAACAAAAAAAACCCAACCAGCCTGGGATCACCCTGATCAGGAAAAAAAGTCAGCTGTGGCAAGGTTTGCCTAAGAGTACAAGATTCATATCCATCAGCTTGCCACTAAGCAGAACATGATCCTGGAAGAGTTTATAAAATTATTGGGCAAAAAAGCTATTTCTAAGAAGATTAAACTTTCAGGCTCAAATGTTAAGTAAAAACTTTCCACCTAAGGCAAGGATTGATCATGGGTTGAACACATGCAAGACTCAGGAAATGGGATGCACGTTCCTCTGATATGGATGGCCTCTGGCAGTCCTGTGGATATCCTGCTTGTTTTTGTTGAGAGGGTTATAGCTGTACACACATATTTTTTGCACATTTTCCTGGTGCTTTTGCAGAGGGCAAGAAGACAGTTGTAATCACAGCTTGTCACTTGCCTGACTTACATTTTAGATATTTTCATATTGGCTATATATAAAGGTGTTGACAGGTTCCAAATTTGCACAATTTAGAGATTGAAAGGGCCTACTACATTGTCATTTCCATTCCACCAGAAATGCAGGACCATCTCTCTTGCTCATTTCCCCAACTTACCTGGTATCTTGTTCAAAAAACTGTTCATTCCACTTTCTTTGTGAGTTTATTCCACACTTGAGTGACTACCACTCTCCAGAAGTCAAAGTAAACACAAACTGCATCTAACAAAACCTCCTCTTGAAGCTCAAAATAGTTCGTTTTTCTTCAATACTCATGCATCTCTGACTTGCTGATTATCTCCCAGGAGCAGAAGTTCAAAATTTACCTCTGAGAAGACTTTTCCTGAGCCACCAAAAGGAGAAGATACAGGAAATTGTATAAGAAATGTCCACATAGCTGTCACCATGTTTTCTGGGCTGGAAAATTAGAAGAAATTTTGAGATAATTGAGTTGTTTCTCTGAAGAGATTTTTCTCAGTCTCATGCATGAAAATGATACTCTAAATAGTTTTACATGTGAGTTTTGCAGTGAACATTACAAAAGAGTACTTTGACATTTTTATGGTCTGTTGTAATTAAATGAAGCAAAATCTGGTCTTCTGAGTGATTCATTTATCCTATCAACCTTTCTATTTTTGTAAGATTAAATCAGGAAGTTCGCATTAAGCTTCCTTTCCTGGAATTCCAGTTGAACATTATTACCCTTTGTTTAGACTGTATCACTTATTCAGCTGATAAGAGTAGACTATTCCCCTGGAGAGATGGAGATGCAGCAATTTAGATCCCTTAAAGAGCATTCTATATTTTCCAGTAAATGACCATACTACATGTTTCAGGAAGCTACTGAAAATTATAGCATTTTTTAAATCTGCAGACATGAAACTGTATACTAATGCAATGATGTATCTCAGCAAAGCACACATGATATTTTTGTCCTTGGCATTAGGAGGGATGTTACAACTTCTCATCATTTAGTTCCCAATGCAATCCCACAGCTTGATTGTGATCTCCAGGACAATGCAAAAGAACCCTGGTGAAATACTAGGTACTGATGCTAAGAGGATAAAAAATTTATACTAATTTTAAATTTTAAATTCTGAAGTAATTTTTCATGTCTTAAACTTTGAAGTTGCCATTTGAAATCTTAAAATCAAGGTACATTTCTAAGGGAGGCATTTTAAAATGCCAGAGATTAAACTTGAAGCAGGAACCCTAAGCAAGACTCGTGGGTCAGGTTGCTACAATGATCTTCAAAATCTATGATCGATGATGTAAAAATGTATATACACTTTAATTCTGGACTAATTTCTGAAATTGCCTACATTCTTTGATTAGTACGTTTGTTTTCTTCTGAAGTTATCTAGTATCTTGAATTCTGGTATATATGTGGAAACTTCCTAGATTTACAATGTATTTAAATACTCAGATTAATCTGTTTCTCTTCTTTGTGGAGATAGTTTTTGGTTCCGTGGTTTGGGAGTTCGTTGGTTTTGTTTGTTTGTGTTGTTTTGGGTTTGGATTGTTGGGGATTTTTTGCCTAGAACAAAGTCTAGTTTTGCAAACAAAGAAAAACACATTTTTTCTTAAACTAGCACCTGAATTTCTTGTTATGCTTGCACCACAAGAAGGTAACATTCCAGTTATGCTTCAAACTTAGTCTAGCTGAATCCCAAATTCTTATTTCCCAGTCTTTCAGCATGAATTGAAGTAAAAGGCTGCTTCTCTCCACAGTCTGACATATTTAACAATACTCATAAATGACAGCACTAATCTATACTCTTACACAGAGTGCAGATTTTCCAAAACATCTAGAGGCAAGCAGAGTGTGATAAGCATTCCTAAATTGTTAGAAATTTTATATATATAAGTATAGTTGTATTCATACAATAGACACAGACAGACAGAAAATAAATCTTTATATCTTTTTACGTGTTTTATGTTCTCATTCACTTTTCTAAAATATGAGGTAAAATTAAATCTGCAGAAAACAATACTTTTCATCTCACCCAAATCCATCTATCTAATTTTCCAACTATCTAGTTCCCTTGCATATTAGGTAAAATCTCCATAAATTAAATCAAATAATAAAAACTTAATAAATGTGCTTGTTCGCTGAGGTCAAATAATTCATATTCATATTAACTAAGAGGGGGCTAAACCTGAAAGGGTTCATAAAATAACTTCGTGTCTAACCCTAATTATTGCAAACAAAGATCAAAAGAAAAGCTTATCGAAAGTGGAGACAGTTTATTTCCATCTTGGAACAAAGGACAAAGGACGCAGTGTCTTGTCCTTCCTTTGAGGTTTCTCTGTCAGCTCCTTTCCACTCCCTTTCCTGATAGGTTGAAATATCTTGATGGCTGTTCTGTTGACTAAAACACAATAATCAATTCTGGGGAACATGTCAGCTACTTATTTTTATAACAGGAACAATGGAAATAGCATCACATTGTTAATAGAGGTAAAAGTGATTAAAAATACCCTTTTTAGTTTTCCTTTCTAGTTCCTATAGTCACAATGCACTGGAATTGATCCAGAACAAACTACAACTGTAGATACACACATTTTTACAGGAATAAGAGAACTTCGATTCATCTTTAGTCTATGAAGGAATGCTTGCTTTTTTAAAGCTGCTGCTGTGTGAACCTAGAATAACTAGTTTGCTTTTTTATGTATATATTTATTTTTTCAGATTACTATTTCAAATCTAAAGCAAAGAAGAGGCATTTGTCTCTAAATTAGTCTTAGAGAGCATATTTATTTCTTCACAGTATATGCATACACAGTTGTAGTGGATTGACTGCTGGCCCTTTTTCCTCCTTACCAAAAATTCAATTAAGGCAATTCAATTAAGAAAACTAAGAGCCTTTATTTGCCAACACTGCAAATTGCAGAGCTGCATTATGTGATAGCACATAGAGTTTGCATTGTACCATGTACTCAAAAGGCTACTTAGTAACTAAGTACAGAATGAAAAGGACATCACACTCGTCGATAGCATTTTTAAAAGATATATCAAACTCGTGCATAAACTTCATAATATTTGCCTTGCTTAAAAAGATAGCATAAATTTTTCCAAAAATTTAAACAGGCACACAATATTTTGTTCCCTGTCCAACAGAGAAATGCTACTAAGCACACCAATGTAAATATACCTACTGTGTTTTTATTTCCTTATTAAAAAAATAAATCCCTGTGTTGAAATTTAGGATATCATATCCTGAATAAGCTTCTTGATATAAAGATGGCTAAGATCATTCAAATAGATGAAACCTATTTCAGAGTTACAAAGATCAGATAAGCAGTGCTTGATGCACTCCGTTGAGACAAACCACTCATTCAGTGCCAAGTATTATTAAAAATTCATTTTCTTAGCTGACACATGGACTTTTCATGCAGAGAGACCATTATGAAAAGCCTTGCTGTTCTGATAATCTGTACTTCGATTTCTGGCATTATCAGTTAGATCAGAAATAGTGCATACAAGTGGCCAGAGGATAAAGCATCAGCTTTTCATTCTTGAGGAGATATGCTTAATGGAATGAGTTTAAGAGTTTCAGATGAAGTGTGGCTGAGAACATAGAAATGGTGCATTAAAGATCCTGGAAATCCATCACCAAGAAAACTAAGCACACGATCCTGCAGGCATTTATGCACTCCAATTTCAATATACCCTTCAAACCAAATAGAATTACATACATTAATTTGTACAAATGAGGTTTAAATTCCTTTCCATTCTGAAATAAACAAAGTCCTTTCTAACCAAGGAAGGAGAACTTGTAAGCTGACAAATGCTACTTAATGTCAAGTAGAGCAACCCATCACAATTGTCTGGGCTTTCCAAAATGCCCTGCAATATATTATAGAGTAGCTACAAAACGTAAGGTAGCATCTTATTGGTTTAGATTATACTCAGTGTACTCTGATAATGTTTGTCCTAACATAACTAATTGCTATATAAGGCAATTCTAGCAGAAATTCATCAGGATACTTGAAGACCATTCTCTTTCCTCTTTCATTTAGTACATTTGTTCATATCCAAGGGTTCTGAGCACTGGCTATCAACTGGCTAGATTTGTGTTACTACAATTGCAGATACAGTTTACTTGGTCACAATTCACTCAATCTAGCAGTGTTCTCATCTCTCAGTCTCTCAATATGTACATTTTGAATTCTAGACTCTCAGTTCCTTCTAGAGAATCTAGAAACTCACCTCTCGGTTCCTCGTTTTGGTCTGTATGCTTTTCCCTCATTGGGGATCACTGTCCGACAGCTCTGGACCTAATGTTCTGCCTGCTCATTACCTGGGCTGGCCTAAAGAAGAGAAAATAAGGAAAAGATGTAAGGAAGGCACTTCTTCCCCTTGCAACTGCTATTAGTAGAAGCTGTCTGTAAAAGGGAAAAGAAGACAAAGACAGAAATGGGAGGAAAGGAAATGGGAAAAAAGAGGTGGAGAAGCTGGCAGTAGGTGTACTAAATACCCAGCATAGGTGCTACAGACATGAAGATGAGAAATTCTTATTCAAGGTACAAAGCTTTTTATATGGCTTAGGAAGGGAAGGGTGTTATCATAAGGCAATGCAAGAAATTACTTTGCCCTTTATAAACAGATGGAGCACCCACAAATCCTAGGTTAGCTAAAAGGTTACCTTAGTGGGCAGTAACTCATTATCTCAGAAGCAAATCTAAGGATGAACTGCCCCTGTTCTCATTCTGTATGCTAGCCAGGAAGTTTCCCTCGTGGCTCAAATCTCATCATGAAGTCCGCTAACTCTGTGAAGTGCAACAGAAATACCAAAAGAGATAAACTACTGAGCATTTCAGAAACCTGTCTAGCATAAAGGTGAATACCAGTTGGGAATTTGGTCCATTTTTTTACATATTTGCAATCACATAATCTTCTCGTCCTTGATATAAAACCACATTCAAAACAGTATATGATTTTGGGACATCTGGCTCATAATATTTTGACAAGTGGGATTCTTGCACTCTAGGCCAGGTGACATGTGGCTTTTATTTCAAAATATTTCCCTAATAATTCAGTTCACTTCATCAGCTCAGACATTCCACATTCTAACCTGTTAGCATCTAAATTTTCAGGATATTTTTTAGAGATTTTTCTTAGTGCTAACACTGATTTACATTAAGGAGCTAAGTTTCTTAGATCTTAGGTTATTAAGTATGTAAGGTCAATATGGCAAGCACAACAGATTATAAAAATCTACTGGTAAATCAGATGGAAAGTTCTACCTACACACCTTTCATTGTTTATACTTCCTGACTAGAAATCAGAGGCCAGGAGCAGTGTTAATCTTGAGATCTGTAGTTGGAAAAATAAAGATTTCTCAGCAAAGAAAATTGAGACTATTTCTCTACTCTAGTGCTGCTCATGAGAAATACAAAATTGAGTGATGTAAAGGCTCTTGTTTCAAAGGAGGGAAAGTTCTGGTTTGAGCATGAAAAGTTCAGGATGTCCTATCACTGTTAATCACTTGCCCCATTGATCCTAGCACAGGTCTGTCCCAGGCTGCCTTGAACTCTCTGAAGCCTCTGACCACTCTGAAGTGATCAAACAAAAAGCAGGTTAGCTCAACGAAATTTTTCCCCCTACTACTTTTCTCAAAATGGATCCTTATCATTTTAAAGTACAAGACCAGAAATTACCCAAACCCTTGTTAGCACTGCATCCTGTAAATGCTGTTCATAGTTTTAACTTCCTTTTCTGTGAAGAAATAATCAGGTTCTATATCTGCTTAAGGCTTATTATTTTCTACCATCCATCATATGTAGTAATGAATCTTCAGTAAAATCAACAGAAACAAAAGACCCAGAAAATCCATTGGCAAAAAAATTTTTAAAACATCAGAGTATTTGTTCCACGTATGTAACTTTTCAGACGTCCACAGAGGGCATCATATTACTGGTGCAGCTGGCCATTTGGTGGTCATGGAAGAGGAAGGAGGTTCTTCAGAATACATCTGCTGCTCTACTAAAGGTATCATACAGAAATGTGAAACATTTGCTATAGAATGAAATAAGATAAAATTTGCCTGTTATCAATTTTTTGTGTCTAACTATAACATGATGCATAACTCTTGCAAATTACTGTGCAACCACAGGCTTTTAAAAAGATCAACTACAACAGAAAAGAGTCTGTTTCATAGCATGTTTGACTTAAAATAATAGAAAGCAAGTATAGGGATTACTTTGTTGGTCTAGTGACAGAACTGTTGTAAAATTTAATACAACAGCATGGTAACCTCAAGGTATTAGGTGTACTGGGCAAAGAGATTTAGGGTAAAACATTCTCCAGTCACTGCTATCTGTATTTACATTTTGAAGTTAAATGCAAAAAAAAACCCAAAACAAAACAAAAAAAAACCAAAAAAACCCAAAAACAAACCAAAAAACTCAAACAAACAAACAAAAAAAAACAAGACACAAATGATATTTCAGAATATGACAGTATCCTGAATTTTTTTTTCTTTAACAAAAATAATGCTTTTTCATATATCCCCAGTGATAACAAATAGGAGTTTGGGGTTTTTAAATTCAAAATGTAGGTATTCAAAAACTGCTCTGGGCTAAGATTAGATATAAGAGATTTACCTCTCTCAAGAATTAACTAATTTACCATATATCTTTGTAAAATGATACGAAGACAAAAGTAAAACCTCAGAAACAAGGAGAGCAAAAAGGTAGTCCTTCATAATGTGACAGTGTTGAAATATGAAAGCATACTAACCACTTTCCATGTTTCTTTCTCTTGTGGTCATGTAACAGAATATGAGACTTTGTTTTTAAAACACGAAAGCCCCTATTAACATGTCAGTCACTTCTATGCATTGTATCATGTTCACAAATAACATCATACAATACTTTCACTCTCTAACATACTGGCATAAAAAGAGAAATGTAGCAAGAAGGAGGAGGAAGCATTTTTCAGCTAAACTGACCATCCATTTAGAATTCATAATCCTAAATTTTAAGGTGATGAATGAGCATCCCAATAATTCTGTTACTCCTCCTAATCCTCGTCAGGTCTTGAATCCATTGACGAAGTCCAAACAGCCACTTCTTTCTGCCTGATCCCCTCCCCTTGCTATTGCTGGCTCTCATTCAAGTCAGGATCGCATTTATCTGAGCAATATACACCTAATAAATCTTCCCCAACTCAGTGTGTTCTTGCTGGCACGACAGCAAGCTTCCCCCTCCACTTCTCTTGTCTTTCCTCAGACATCATTATGGGTGTTGACACTCTAGCAAGTTACTTAAGGTGCTCTTAAATAGCTGTCTGCATGTACACATCTCCCAGTAAAAGGCAAGGTAATTGCTGCTAGAAGCTGGGTTTCAGTTACAATAAGCAAGAGCATGGTCATGGACAATGAAAGAAGCAGCCAAACTAGCAATCTCCAAGAGGATATTTATTAGACATAAATAAAAATAATTCCATATGGTACTTTCCATAGTACTTCTCAAACACTTTGCAAGAAAGCATGTACTATTCTCCCTAATTTATCTAAGGAAAAATGAAGTATGAAAAGGCAAATAGATAGACCAAGGCTGCCTGATAGGTTAAAACTAGACTGCAGATAGGTATTTTGGGTCTCAGTCTACTGTGCTGTCAAGAATAGGACCAAGGATTATGAATCTATTATGACTTACACCAGACCTCACTTTGCTCACTGGGCTTATTAACATGTGTTTTCTTTCTTCCCTGTCTCTGTAGCTTCACATGATGTTAACAACAGCTATTCTCCATGCTGTAGTACCAAGCTAGTACCTCCCCTGTTGAATGCTGATGTGAAATTAGCCATCACCATGTATGTGTTCCAGTTGCCATGGTTATCATGCTTTACTGAGTCATGGGTTCAAAATTATTTCCTGAGGCCTGGAGATTTCCCCAAGGCTAAAACAGCAAAAGTCTCTCACATAATGGGTCAACTGGTCCAGGTGGGTGCATGTGCTTATTTCCTCCAGAGGAAATAAATTTAATTAATATAGAGTTCATTTAGGTAAAAAGTCTTGGATCTCACAAGATGGAAGATAGAAGTAAGAAAAAATTTGCTTTTGAAAAGAATTTTTTCATTGTTCATATTTTTTTACTAAATATAATTTAAAATATTCCCAATCAACAACAACACCACTAACAACAAAAGGTCCGCCCCAAAACCTTTATTTCCTTACCCTTTATTCCTTTTAACTCCACCTGAACACTACAGTCCCAGCATCTCATGCTAATAAGTCTAGTATCTCATGTGTAATATAACAACACAGCTGCTTCATAAACCAATTTTTAACCACTGCTTTGACATGTTTAAGGCATCAGTCTTTCAGTTTTCATCTACTCTAGTGGCCAATTTACATCTTACATCTTGTTTTTACGTCTTGTTTAACTAAAGGTTACTGTTGTCTCTGTAAAAGCTGAACTTTTTTCTTCATCAGACCGGAGGTCATGCATGAAAAGAGAATGAGGTTTAAAGAAGTACATCTTAGCATTGGAATGACTTGGAAACTGGTGGTTTTAAATGTGGAAAGTAAAATTTACTTGCTTTAAAAATGAAGAGTGAAGAGCAGGTTGATTCAGTAATGATATAGCTACTGTCACAAGAATAGAGAGTGAAAACAAGAGCATTGTTCTGAAAAAAAATTCATTTCCCAGGCAACACAAGCTTTATTCCCTGACATCATTTTATATCATCATCAAGTTGCTCATCTTTTGATCATTTTGTAATATATATTTTGAGTAAAAGCATCCTTTGTCCTATCTTCCTCTCACATTTGATTGGACACTCTGATTTGTAAGCACAGAGGAAGAGAACTTGGGTGAGACTCGGGCACCAATGTTGCCTTTTAAATGACCCAAAAAGAAAGGACAGGGCTCTGAGATGATTCCTGGTGCCATGGAGCTCTGCTGCCACACAGCCTCCAAGGCCATTACCACCACTGCACCTAGGGATGGTGCTTTGGCCAACACAACCTTCATTACAGCTTTCTCTAATGCAGTGTAACAGTCAGTCTCCCTGAACCTGCATATGCATTAGGTCTCACACAACCATTTTTACCACACACATGCAGAAGTTTTAATCCTGATAATTTCAGGTTCAGATTCCTTTTTGTGAAGCAGTGATCAATTATGGATGCTGTCTTTATCAGTAATAGCTGATTTTTTCTAAATGTAAGGAAGAAGGACTGCTATGTGTCACAAGCCATACACTTACTCTGGATCATCTCTGAGTTCTCACCACAGGTTGGAAATTCTAACTATGCTTCTCTAAGCACTTCTTCTAGATAAGGTTTAGTTTACCTACTTTCTTGAACATTAAATTTAGTTGGTTATTTTTGCAAAGGTGAATCACCTTTTTAAGGTAAAAATACAGCTTTTAATTGAAGTGAAGGCTGACCCATTAACAGCAGAAAATTCTGCATTCTTTAAAAATAAACCTTCACCTGTGACAGCATCTCAACCTCAATAGGGGAAAGATACCCTACGTCTCCACCAATTTCTATAAATTAATGGTATTTCATGTAAGCTAAAGAGCTCATCCTCTCTGTTTAAAATGGAATGAAAATACTGATTTTCTCTCCTATTTTATTTTTCCATATTTATATTTTATCACACTGTATCTTTGTCAATTTAATTTTTTTTTCTTATTCTGTTGTGCCTTTATAGAATAGAGTCCTTAAATACAGTGAGAATTTGGTTATTTCATTTCCAGCCTGAACTGTTGAACTCACAGTTTGATGTTTGATGGTGTTCAAAAGGCAAAAGCACAGAGCTCTTCCTCTTGTTTTAAAATAGCTGCTTATATGGACCACAAAGAACAAGGCAAGGTTAATTTTCTTTCTTGCTTTTACTGTTTAAAAAAAGGGGGAAGACGCTCAAGTGAATGTTGCCTGAGATCAGCTACAAGAGTCTAATATACATGACAAGCTGGTAACATTTCTGAAAGTGTTCATTTTTATAGGAATATTTCTAGAGCAGAGAGCCCATAAACTACACTCTGCAGAGCCACACCTGTTTGTGCAATATAGTGAATTTACTATATATTTTGTTTAAAAGTATTTTGGGTATATGCTTTCATTTTGTGATTCTTGAATAGGTGAAACCATGCCTTTCCTTCTTTGGAAGCAAGGAATTGTTTGTATCACTTATCTCTGCAAAGTGATAGTGCAAACACTCTTTGTCAAGAGGCCTGAACAATTACAAACTTCTTTAAGTAATTACTTTCAGTAAAGTCAAGTGCTAGAAAATTCAGACTTAATTATTTCACTGACAATGGTTGGAACATGAAAGTCCTTTGGGCTGTGGAAATACTACATACAAATATACCCCGGTCGAGAGGGAATCCAAGCCCAGAACCAGAGGCCTGGAAACTCAGTTTGAAACTGCTCCATAATCTATCATGCTGTTGCTAAGAGGATATTAATACAGCATTTAGAATTGCAGTCATGTGTCTGACAATCCTGTGTTTGTACCAGCAGGTCAGTTGACTAATTGTGAATTGGAACTTCTCTGTGTACTGCACTATGTAGAAGAAAAAGGATGACAGGGGTACAGTTAACCATTAAGGCATTTGGGCCTGGGAGGGAAAGCAGAGGACAATCAAGTCCTTATTATTAGATGCCTTCCTGCAAATCATTCCCTTATGCAGTTACAACAGAAGGAGAATTCACCTTTTAAACTGAGTAATTGTGCCTGTCGGGCAACCCTTTACAATTACTTTACCATCCAGCAAGAGCTCATTGATTGCATTAAGGATAACAGTACTCCACACAAACAATCCTCTTAGGCAGGCTACTTCCAAAATCCTGTGTCTCTGTCAGGCAGCTGCCTGCTCTTTGAATAGCCAGAGAGATAAAGAAATAAAAATATTAAAGGCCAAAGCTCTCCTGATTTCACAACACTCTTTAAAGCCGGATGAGTGATTAGGGTGGTTGTAGCCTGTTAAACACCCATGCCTCAGGTGGAATGCTTCTCTGAGCACGTTTTACAGCAAATTCGAGACTGGTGCCTTGCTTCAGCTCCGAAAATACGCCTGCTTAAGCAGCCCTATAGAATTCCAAGTTAAAATGCAAGCCCGAGTGACTGTGTGTCTTCAGCAGTTGATAACAAACTACAATCAAAGCCTTTCTCTTTTAGATTACCAGCAATAATCTAATCCAGGTCAGTGATAATCCCCCACCATCTATTTAGCAATGATCCCAACAAACAGACTGCTCCATCACAAAAGTCACTGTTTCTAACAAGGCTGCAGAGACTAAATGAGAATGGAGATTCCTCCTTCACTGTGGAAGCTAATTAGATTTGCAAGTAGAACAGGAGTGCTGAACTAAAGCACAAGCATAGTGTTTCATTGTCAGCATCCTCCTTAAATAGCATTCATCTGCTATTTAACAAAGTGGTAGAGGGGAGAATGATAACCCTTGATTTAATTACTGAATGTTTCCCATCTTCTGTGCCTGGGACACATTTGTCAAGTATTCACCAATCTTATCACACCCCTCTCAGAATCCTCAAATGAAACTGACTTCAAATTCTTGATTTGCAGCTATCACACAACCTTCTCAATTTGGATTTTACTTCTCTATTGTACGTCTCCTCTCATTTTTATATTTTTTGAGTTCCCTTTCATAATGCCAAGTTCTCCCAGCCTTTCCCATTTTTTCTGTGAGTCCATTCTCTCCTCCTTCAAAAGCTTCCTGTGGGTCCTATACAAAAGCTTCCTATACAAAATGAAGGCTTGGTCCAGGAAGCAGAGTAGGCAGTCTGTGTTTACAGGAACAAACCCTGATTTTTACAGAGGGTATTAACTTGACACTTGGTGGTCTCCAGGTTCCAGTATTATTATTGTGATAGAAATTCCTTTGGGCCAGCATGTTTACCTACATGTTTTTGACAATTTTTTTTTCCTTTCCCCCCCATCTTCCTTTTGAGGATACTTATTGGAGAAGTTTCTTCCTTTTTTTTTCCCCCTGGAATTCAGATTGAAAATCACACATAATATGCAACCAGTATACTTCATCTCATCTGGACTACTCTGTCACTTATTAGTCTACCAACTGCATAAAATGAAAGACAATACATACAGAAAGCCAATTAGAATGGGATTACTTTAGCTGTCCCAACAGCTGGGGCATAGCATATGTCTGTCTTCCCCATGCTAGAGTCAGGAATTCACATTTTATGTGCCTGACCTATCTAATAAACATATATTCTGATCTTACAAAAAACATTCAAAAATGAAGGTAAATGTGGCTATGCCAAAAAGTGCATGAGCCAGGTTAGATACGAAGAGGTAATTGATTAATCAGGTAACATATGTAAAGTTAAGCTCAAAGATATAGTGCATTTCCATCCTCTTCTGGGCTACTAAAGTAAATTAATGACCTAGAGCTGTGTAAGGGTTTCCAGAAACAACACTACAATGGCCAACTGGCCACAGTTTGCAGCCTCTAGAAGGGGGAGATGTTTATTCTTCAGGAAAATTCCAGCTCAAGCATCTCATTATGTATACTTTATATCTGTATTAATAGTGCAGAAATGACAACTGAACGTTAGAATAACACCAGTGAGTATAAAATATGATGTTGGCTTGGAAGAAAATGAACCAATCATAATCTTTGACAGGGTCCAGATATTTTCAAATTTTCACAATACTTTTTCCATGCTTATAGTTTGGCCACTGCTCTAAAGTACCTGTTTTGTGCCATTTTACAATCCTGAATGTGTCAACCAACCAACAAGCATTCAAAACAATTCTGCGAAATATTGAGGGGAATAAGTGGTGCAGGTAGCAACTCCGAGACAAAGAGCTATGAAGGCAGGCTTTGCTTCACTATCTCCAAGACTTGTCTATCACTGTGCTGTGGTCCCCATAGGAAAAATGCTTTGTTNCGCAGGCAGTGCCGCGGAGCCACCGCGGCCGGCGGAGACCATGATCCTCACACGTAAGCTCGGGGTCCCCTCCCGGCCCGTTTTGGGGGGCGGTGGCGGCGCACCGGGGGCGCAGGCTCGGCGCATCGCGGCCGGCGTTGCCGGGAAGTGCCGTGGGGGCAGCGCGAAGGGCAGAGGGGGACGGGATCCGCTCGTGTTATCCCGCAGATGCCGGGAAGGGGCGCTGGCAGGGGGCGGCTGCCCCGTCCCGCCGTGCGGTGCGTCCCCAGCCGCGGTCGCGGCCCCGCCGCCCGCCCGTGTGCGCGGTGGGAAGCGCCGTCGGGGCGGCAGCAGCCCCAGGTCGGACGGGAGCGCTGCGGAGCCCGGGATTGCCGCTGTGTCTGGGATACGCGGCCGAAAGGGTTAACACGCGGGGGTACCGCGGGCTCGGAGCGCTGATCGGGATGCGGCCACTCCCTGAAGATCACCGTGGCGCATCTTTCTCCTTTTTTTGTTTTTTTTTTTTTTTTT
>VXBI01012908.1:285287-340692 GCA_013397375.1 Toxostoma redivivum
TTTTGTTGTTTGGTTGGTTTTTTGGGGGGTTTTTTTGGTGGTTTTGGTTATTTTTCGTTTGGGTTTTTTTTTCCTCTTTCCTTTATTTCCCCCCGTAATTTTCGTCTCTCTCTATTTTGGGTGGGATTTTTTTTGTTTTGTTTTTGGGTTTTGTTTTCTTTTCTGGGAGCCCTTGCGAGACGGGAACCGTCGAGTTCCTTTTGAAGTTTTCCGTAATTAGCCCGATGGCCTCCAGGAGCCCGGTGGCTCCCCCCGTGCGGCGGTGGCCAGCCCTGATGTCACCCCCGGCAGCTTTGATCCCGGTGGAGGAGCAGCACCTCCTGCCAGACAGGCTCACCCCTACCCCCCTCTTCCTTTTTCCCTTCTCGAGGAAAACAGAAAGCCGATGCCGTTTTCCAGTCGGTCAGTTTTACGTCCCATGTCACCCTCTCTTTCTTTGCAAACCACTGCAATGACTTAGTACCACCGAAACTGAGAAGTTGTTGAGCGATGTGTTGCCATGAACCTAATGAGCTCTGTTGCCAGTCAAGGCACTTACTATTGGTACAACAGGTTTCTTTCGGTTTTTTTTCCCCCCCTCATATTCTCTTTGGGAAAATTTGAAGAAATAGCTACATTTAAACAATTATTTAAGTAAGCCAGAAGGTTTTGCCTGATGTGTCATAGTACTCAACACACCAGATTTGAAAGACTGAAGAATGCAATTTTATCTTAGCCATCGATTATAGATGTTTTTAATTTTTTTGTAGGAGTAAGTGTGATCTGTTTGAATTGCCCTGCCCTGATCAAGAAATTCCTAACAGAAGTTTAGTAACAATTCTCTGAGTCAGGTTATGCTTTAAGGCTATTTGTAGTGAATTTAAGGAAGATAATAGGCAGATTTCTTATGAGCCTCTGAGTATGAATCTGTCAACAGCTCAGTGCCAGACTGATTCAGCATCTGTCTGGCAAGCAGGCCGCTGCTGGCTGACAGCACATGGAGTTGGTATTAGGTGTGTCTGTTGATTCTACAGCTGTAGCCTGCTATCGTGTATCTATCAGGTATTATTACTGCAGTTCTCTAGGCATCCTGCTCTGCATCTCCAGTAGAAGCAACAAAAAGAAAAAGAAAAAGAAAAAGGCTGAGATGGCCAGTAAGTGGGATGGATGTCTCTCAAATTAGTGGGCTTGGGTTACTACTTCAGTTTGTTGATGGGATCATAATTAGGACTGAGATTCTTTGATTATAGAATACAGTATATGAAAGAGAAGATATACCTGTTGTTTTGACAAGATTCCTTTCACCTACAAGTTCATAGAAATCAGAGCATTTGGAGCTACCTTTTGTGGCCTCTAGGACTTCTTGATCCCATATTCTTTTAAAATAAGTTTTGTTGTTAATTGATACTTTTTTAATCAAAAGGAAGTGCTGATACATTGTTTTAAACACCATAAGGTTTAAACTTCCTAGTGGCATAAAATGTCATTTCTAAGTGGTTGGTAGTTAACAGCAAGAACATATCTGGTGGTTTTCTTTGTTTTTATTTCTCAGTAGTGTAGATTAAGTCTAGGATTTTTAATTCTCGAGTCAGGGTCTTCCCAGCCACTTCTGCAGCTGCCCTTGCTGGGCCAGAGAGGAAGACTGATGGTACTCATGGTAACTCACAAGTGCCCAGTGTATTCTGCCTCTGGTAGGGAGTGGAAAAAAGGTACTGTAGTTGTACTCATGCACTAATCTTAAATGTTTATATTAAGATTCCTAGAAAAAGGAGATGAGGTGGCTTGGTTTTACTTTTCTGGTCCTTCTGATTCATTACATTCTAGGCAGTGGTTTGTTTGAGGCATGCGAATTTATGAGTTCTGCAAATATTTAGAGATGCAGTTTGCACTATAAAGTTGGAGTTTTTTCTAGGCAGGATACCACAGTATGTTATGTTTGTGCTTCTTGAGAGATTCAGACTTCTCTTCCAATTCTCCTCTGATGGGAGTTGTGCTACTGGCTTGAGCATAAACAATGCACCCTCGGCTGGTTAAAAGGAGACAGAGGAAGAGAACTCATGTGCTTAACAGGATGGTCCTGTACTGTAAACAAGCACTTTTCATGCTTAACTATCCTTCCTAGCGACAGGAAGAAGGAAATGAGGCTATGCAAAAGGACCCTGACACATTTCAGACAATGCCAGACCCACCCTAGCATTCATACAGTATGGCCAGAAGACTTGGGGAAATTAAAATAACTTCAGATGTTTCCCCTTCCTTCTTGTGCTTGTTATAGAAATACAGCAATCAAATGATACACAGTTCACAGAAAATTTGCTGGTTTGATCTCCACTAAATAAAGAAATCATGCCCTGTATAATTTATATATATTCTTTAGGTATCATATTGATCTGCTTACAGTTTGAATCTCAGTGTTTCAATGTGAGTTAATTACAAAATTCTATATTCTCTACAATAATGTAGTGAGTGTAGATATACAGTAATTTTGATAATTTCAGCAATTTCAGGCATATTTCTTGCTTGTACCTAAGCACTCAGTAATTCTGCATGGTGCAGGGTATCAGGATTGTCTTGCATGTGTTTTGATTTCCAAAGTTTTTTGCCAAGTTTTTATTTTTTAAAATTTTTTAAAATTTTATTTTCTCATCTACTTTCCCTCCTTCTCCTGTTTGAAGGAAAAAACAAGTCCTATCTTCAATGATGAGCAATTCTCATGAAAGAGGCACAGGACTGAGCTGTGATTGGAACTTTCTGGTTCTTTACTTACTCTGCCATTCTTGCTGACAGTGCTACCCTATCCCACTCAGCATATCTTTGAAACTAATAGATCTGCTAATACAGTATACCACTGGCAGAACTGGCAGAACCAAAAGAGAGTTGAGAATGACTTAGCCAGCCAGCTGTAATTCACTGAGTTTCCTTATCTGAAAGTTACAGGTAATACTACAGACCATTCAGAAGTACTCTGGTGCCTTTAGAAGAGCATGACAAGCATTTTTATTTCTTAGGATGAATATTCTTTCAAATATCATTTAATATTTGTTTTCCTTGGAAAGGAAGGACTGTGGTAGGTGAGACAGGATCAGGAAAAAAAATTATCTGATCTCTCTGCTAATAAAGACACAATAGGATGGCTCACTTAGTTCTTGTGGGGCATTTTTTTAATGTCTAAAAGGGTGCAGTGTTCCATAGACTTTGGTTTAAATATATTTATTTTACAGTTGTCTAAATCTTTTTATTCAAATGCAGTAGTCAGTACTAAAAGAGATTCCTGGGGAGATGCATGAAAGATATTTGCTGAAGGCAGTGGTGGACATAGTTTGACCTTCCCAGACCTGTTCTTGTAATTTACTGATGTTTCAGGATTAAAAAAAATAACAAATAATTTAACAAAAATCCTCCCGCATCGCGTTTTTTGCACTTCGGGGATGTTCTCTCTGTGACCCTGTGGACCCATAGAATTGGATGCCATGCTGACCACCCTTCCCTCTCTTCTCTATGAGTTCTAAGAACAGATTTCCTGTGCACATAAGATACGAGAAACTTTCCAGTGTAAAGCTTCATGATGTTTTAACGTTCCGTCTTCTTCCAACCATACAAAATGTGACCATTATCTTGTACTGAGAAAATGTTTTCAAGTATGAAGTATCACAGACAATACTGTAACTGTCTCTAATAACTGAAAACAGGATGTTTATAGTAATATTTGCTTTGAAAAAATCCATGTTTGCATCTTTAATTCTGCATCAGGGAAAAAGGCATTTGTCTGTGATGCAATTAGCTTTATGCTGGGCTGTTCACTGCCACTTGTATTTTGTATCTAGTGTTGTATCGTCCACACAGGATGTAGTTTGGGACTGGATCATCAATGAGATTGTCTGTAAATGGTTATGATGTAAAGGTAGTCATTCTGCCATACAGTTCTTCCTACATGTGTGGATAGTTTTGAGTTTGAGGCTTAACAAGCTCAAAGAAGCAACTGTCTAGAAAACCTGTTTTCTTTTGTATGAACCATTGGGCCAGTTCAGATCAGTTCTTACAGCATTGTTATTTCCTAGATCTGAATAGGTAGCCCACATTTTATGCCTTTTTTAGATGAAGTATCTGTCATGCTGGGCTGACTAGCCTTAGCCTCCCTCTGGAGCTGAGTGAGCCTTTGAGCTGAGCTTTGCACACTGTGTGTGAGCATGCACACCACGACAGGCAGGGGCAAATGGGGGATGTTCATGCTGGGCTTGGGAGTAGCAATGGTTAATGTTTGCCCTTCAGTATGTTCTCAAAGGTCATGCTAACCAAGTAATTTCTGGGAGAAAAGAAGGTTAAAGTCATCTTCTATTTCCCTGTTTTGGAGGAGGGTTTGTTTCTCACTCTGGAATCTGTCAACATGACCTCCATCAGGGGATTTGACTAACTGCTTTCTCTGCCCCAAATAATCCTCCTCCAAGACCACCCTGTGTTAAGCAGGCCAGATAAATAACCCACGTGCCCAATTATTTCTTGAGGGTTTTTTAAATCTCTTGACATCTTGTTCCTCTTCATCTGTGAACCTTCTTAAAAACAAGATGGGAGAAGACCATCTTTAATCTAAAAAGTTATTTGACTTGAAAACTGCCACATCAAGCCATAGTTTTCTGACCAAACAAAGTTAGCTTTTATCTTCAGATCACATTAGTTTTTAAATTTCTTTCCTAATTCTCTTGTGTATGTTCAAAATGAAAAACAAAACAAAAAACCACAAAACCCAAAACATCAACAAAACAAAACAAAATCGTAGTAAGAAATAAATTATTAACTTGCAGTGTAAGCCAGGTGTTGTGGTGATACTGTTGTGTCCTAGAACATGCTTTCCCAAAGTCTTCAACAAGTTAGGAAGTAATGCAGCTAACTTTGGGCAGCTAGAAGCATATTTAATGGTGTGAAAATAAGCAGTATTTGCAATCTGTTACAGAGTGTGTAGGGACAGGGCTTGACAGATACAGGGGGAATATCCTTCATTTCAGTAGCCCTTTATCAGATCTGAAATTGATGTTGATTTGGTGCTTTTTGGAGCTAATCAGCTGTGCTTGGTCCTCTTGACAGAGGGAAGGACCTCTTGCCAGGCAGGGCATGCTCTGGAGGTAGTGGCTGTGCCTTCTCTGACCTTCTGCCATCAGGCACTGTCCTTCCTTGTGCTCTCATGAAAACCTGGGTTTCTCCCCATGCTAAAAATAGTGAAACTGACCCCATTTATTTCTGTAAAAGTTTTGTTGGGTTTTAGAGACCCACAGATCCACACTGGGAAAGTCCTAGTTAAGTCCTCTGAAATTTATGGAGGCTCCTATTGATTTTAACAAGTGCTGCCTCAATCTCTAAACATATGAAATATTTTCAACAAATGTTGCTTCTCTTTTTATGTTTTGAGCTGAAAAAATTCTGAAGTGATTTTGATATGCTGAAGACTGTGAAAAAGTTGAAGTTTAATAATTAGATTTTGGTTCACAAAAGCAGTATTGTGCTTGCTGTACTAGCAAGAGTATTTGTGAGCATTAAAAGTACTCTATTCTGTATTTTGGTATAGTTGCGAAGAAGGGAAAGTACATACAGCCAACATACACCTCTGTAGATGTTTTGGAAACCAGTCACATTTACATTTTTTTAATTTTTTTTTTTTTATTTTTATTTAGCTTTCATCAACAAGGAAATAAACAAGCCAAAATCCTATCAGTGGAAGTAAGCCATTTGCTTTTTTCAAAAGTTCTGCTGACCAAAAAAAAAAAAAAAAGGGGTTCAAGCTTCCTGCTTTTTTTTTCAGAGAAAACATCAATATATGATCTTCAACATCTGTTTCCTTACTTCTTCATCTGTTCCCACACAAATTCCAAACATACTCTGTTTCTTCTCCCAGTGTCCTGTGGTTTATACATAACATCAACTACATAGTTACTGTCTTGCTTCAAGGCTCTGTAACTTGAAAAAGCCAGCCAGTCCCATGTTTAACCCAAAGCCAGCAGGAGACAACACAAAGAGAGTATTTTTTTAGTCATCATCATATAGTTGTGGATTATCTGAGTAACATTCATCACTGTTTCTAGGGGATTTAGGACTAGAAAGCAGTATATGTATTTGGTGTCATAAATGGTTTCCCGCTGTAATTTGTGAGTTCCCCTCCCCATCCCTCTGAAAGTTTTTAATAAGAGGTGTTTTCCTAAAATTGCACATGCATCCATACTGGCTTAAATTGATTGCTGAGGGAGGCAGCAGTAAGTGGAGGTCACAGCATGTAGCAAAAGCACAGCATTTTGACTGTAGAAGGTAGTGAAGTACAGAAGCACATCAAAAAAGTCAGCTGCAATTGCAAAATGTAACTTGCACTTTGAAGGTGAAAGGAGAAAAGTTACTCTCTTAGGAAGATTGCTATAGCTTTCACTTCAAAACCTGCAAGCTCATAATCAGTTCCAAAGCTGTGCTTTACATTCTCTTGATCTCATTGGTTCTTCTGGAAATCCTTTATGGACTGAATGTGTCAGACTGTTATTCTAGAACAGTTGTATAAGATAAGATTGTTCTCTCAGAAGTAGAAGAAATTCCAAATGTGTTAGAAATTTGGCAAGAGCTTTTAATGGGATTTTCAGAATGCTGTAGTTTTTAGTGGTCAAACATTTATTGACAAGCTTCCCAAGTTTATGTTTGAGAGCATTATCCTTATAAAATTCTGTTCTTTACTAATTATCTTTTTGCTTTATTTAATCCTTGCTATGTGCTGCTTTCTTGAAAGGTGTGGAGCACTAAGTTAATGATACTGCCTAAGGAATATTTAACAATATGAGTTTGATAAAAAACAGACTTATGAGAAGGAATTTAATTATTTTCAAGCAGCAGTCACATATCTTCAAAGTGAAAATTATCCGAGGCCGTGGACACATAACAGGCTTACTCTTAGGAAGTCAGTCATACTGTCCCAACTTTAAAGGGCTGCAGGCGTATGACATTACACAGAACTGATTTATCATTTTTAATGCCTGGACTGCTCATTTGTAGACAGCTGCCACAGTGCAGTGATTTCCCCGGTTTGTCTCAGATTTCACATCTGTGTTCACGTGTCTATAGACTGAGTGGTTGGATAGTGTGATCAAGTGTAACGTAGGGACCACAATTCACATGTCAGGGATGCAATTCAAGCACTAGGAAAAATGATTGCTTGTACTTGGGCAGCGGAATTCTATCCAAAGAAGAATATTTCTCACATATACCACAGCTGGTCTTAAAAAAAAATGATCCTGAATTATCTCAAGTTTCGTAATAGCTCAGAACAGTGTTTTTTAGTTGAACAAAAATTTTGCAAAGCACCAGAAGTTTCAGAGAGATATGAAATGTAGGGAGAGGTAATTTCTGATATAGACAGAAGAAGAGTGTGCCAGACGTTTGCAGCCATTAACATGGACTGTCAGTCCTGGATAGGGAAGAATCCTTTGTGTGCTCTGTGTGCTCCCTGTGCTCCTCTGTGCCTTAGCAAACATGCAGATAGTCTATGGGGCCTTAGGCATTAAAGTAAGGAGATAGTGTGTTCATCTCCAGCTTTCATGAAAATCTGGAACCATTCTCTGCACTGTATGGGAGAGCCTCTCCCACAAGCTAATTCAGGAAGATGATTTTGTATTCAATTTCTACAAGTTTTTTTCTCTTCTGAAAGAAAAGTCAAATAATGAATTTCAACTAGAATAACTTACTTAAAAATTAAGACCAAGATGAAATTAAGAAGCTCAAAAAAACCCAGTTATGTATGACATTTATTTAAATCTTAAGAAGTGAAGCCCATTTTTTTCTGAGATTTGATTTTGACAGTGCTGATTTTACCAGTCTCACTACAAATTTTTACAAGCTGCTCTCTTAACAGAGCCAAAAGGTGAGATGAGTAGAACTAAGGTGTGGAGGTGCTAATATGATTATAAAGGTTTCTGAGCTGAGGCAAGAGGAAACCATCTGCTTAGAAAAACTGTTCATAAGATGTTTAGCACTTAGGTGAAAATTGAGTCAATGCACGACTGTACAAAGATACATCTGCTTTGCACCTTGTCCTGAAGACCCTGAAAGAACTAGTGTTTAAATTGCATGTTATTTCATGGAAGCAAAAAAGAAGAATGAAAGTAAATGTTGTTGCTGTCTTAACTGGACTGCTATGATGTTTTTTTTCTGAAAGAACGTTATTGCAGCATCACTGTTGTTTTTCTTTTCTATGGGAGAGTAAGTATCATTAAACAAAAGTCTATAGACATCTTACAGTTCTCCCTTCTGCAACTGCAGTTTCAAACAAGGTGTTAATTGAGATATTTTTACTCTGAAGGTCTAAACTTGCAAACTTACAAGGCCAGGAACCAAGATTAACCAAAGTTTAAATAAAAAAAAAGGAAGATAGACTTTCCAATTTTCATTTACTACTCTAGGGAAGAACTGAGTTCTCCTAATCCCTCTGGAAGAGGGTAAATAAGAACTAATGGTTCCCAACTATACACAAAAAGAACTCCTACCCTGGATTTGAGCATGGAGGATGGCTTTGTAAAACAGATTAACAAATAAAGCTGTTTCCAATAAAAATTTCCTGTTTCCTCTTTAGCACATTTGCCTGTTGTTTGCTTACACAACACCAAGAATAAAGACTTCATTGTACTTCTTTTTGGGTTTTTTGGGGATTTGGGTGGGGGTTTTTTAATTTGTTTTATTTTACTTTCTAAGAGGCATTTTGGTTTTTTGGGGGGTTTTTTGGTTGTTTTTTTTTGTTTGGTTGGTTGGTTTTTTTGTATCAGGACATTTAGAAAAATAATAGCACAATTTCATTCTTGCCAGGGGTTTTTCGTACAAGAACCTCCTGCTGCTGGGGGAGGGCACAGGATGCATGTCTGAAAAGCTGCACATACATTTCATGCTTGGAATGTATACTGAATGGTAGTTTATTGTAAAGGTTTTAACTGGCAAGGATGTTTGATTCAGAAAGGAAGTGGCACTGCAGGGATGGAGTGGGAGACCAGTCCTTTGCCTGCAGCAGCTTATCAGTTCAGCTGCCAGAGGTTCATCAGAAATTGCTTTGCAAATTGTGGTTGTAGTAGGACTTTCCTAAAATAGGTTGGAAAGCAGTGTAGAGTTCCTCTGCAAGTTTCCTCTCCTCCCTGTGGCTATCAGCTGGCCCCAACCAAGCAAATGCTGTGCTTGACTGTGAGTTCCTAGCTCAGATAATTATCTGTAACCTAGGTCCCCTGGGATACTGAACAAAGGCTATTGAATGTTCTGTCCCTTCTAAATGTTTTTAGAAGTGGTTGGAAGTCTGATTTTGGAAGACCTGTTCTCTTTTGTCTCTTATTATCTTGATTGCCATTGATCAGGATGACAAGGACTTGCACATAAATATTCTCATGTCCAATTGGTTATCGAACTGGCAGCTAGCAAACCAAGAGTTCCAGGGCTAATGCTGCTGAGCTGGAAGCTGGAATTTGGAAATTGTGGGCATGAGCTTCTACCTCTAGGGTAGTTTAAATTATTTGGCCAGAACCTCAGGTTTAACCAATGTGTTTTATTCTCAAACATAGATTCCAGTTAAGCTGCAGTAATGAACTTTTTACCTAGACAAGCTCTCAGCTGTTTAAATTGGTATCTCTTATTGTGAGGAAGCTTGTACAGTGTACTCAGCTTTCTGTGCAGCTTATTCAGTGTACCTTGGGCTGGATTCTCCCTCTGACTGTATTTTAATCTGCCTGAATTTCACACACATACACAATTTTGTTCATACTCTGGCTCATCAGTAGCCAACAAGGTTGAGATAGGGAAAATGGGTTAAAAAATTACCTTTGCTTTTGATCGTGCCACATAGGAGTACAGTCTAGGAGGAATCTGAGTTTGACCAGCTGGAGTTGAACAAAAGGAACTACTCTTTTAGGTCTCATCTCCACTCTGTCACCAGTACCTGTCATGTCCCTCTCTTACCCATTCTTTGTGTGGGTGGAGATGACATGGAGAGAGCCCTGGCCTCAGGGCACTCCCTGGTCCCTTGTTCAGGACAGTACACCAAACCCTTTCAAGGGCTTGCAACCCTTTGCCCTTCCAGGGACTTGCAACTTGCCCTATGAAAATGGGGCAAATAAGGCTCTTAAACACTTAGCCCTGTCTTGTACAGAACCCTAGGCATTTACATAGCCTAATCGATGGACAGGTGCACTTATATTTTATTGTTCTCTGCAATTCTTGTGGACAGATAGGAAAAACTCAGATGTTTCATTGTCTAAACTTCTTGGGGGATTCACAAAGGTATTTTGAAAGCAAATATGCTCTGAAAATCCCAAAGGCACATGACAGCTGGGTGCCCATAAAATACAACTTCCATATAACTGGCATATACATTTGCAGAAAAGATACACAAAGCCTCTATAGAGAATGGTGGAAAACATCCAGTGAATGCATATGCATAATTTTCTAGGTTTTGAAATAATTTACAGGTCATACACCTGGGGTGCCCAGTAAAGGGCCTGTGAACAAATATTTAAACACATTGAAGAGTGCCTGTAGTAGTAAGGAATCCGACGCTTTTTTCAATTGCACTACAAGCATCTCCCTCCATTTTTTGGCAAATGCTTGTTATCTAGGATAATTTTGTTCTCTGATTTTAAATCAAGTGAAATTCTCATTCAATCCAGACAGTTCTGCAGAGTGTGACCTATAAGATACTGCGTACTCTTAAAAATTAGTTGCAGGTTTTTTGCTTTGCTACTTTAATTGCTTCTGAAGTATTAATCTATTGTCTTGTTTGTTCCTGCTTTAGCCATAAAAGTTTCAAATACATTTTAGAAATTTTTTTCTTCTTTAGTAAATTTCTCATATATTTCCTTAGTATACTGAAACTGAAATACTATTTTAAGCAAAACTTTGTAATCATTTGCAATTGGAATTGAAGAATGCCTTTTCTTAATCAGTAAAGTCAATATGTCTGTACGTGCTTGTTCTCATGTGGTCCCATAACCCAAAGGTGAAGCAAACACAAGTTGCACAAATGCCTGCTTGTCTTGACTTCAACAGGAGTGGATTTTTAGGTGTTTATTTATCTGGAATGTTGTGTTTTGGCTCACCTTAACCCCTTGGTTTGGATATGTATCTTAGCAAAGTAGTCTGGCAAAGCACAAATACTTTAACGCTATTGTAGCAATTTGGAAAATGAGAGGGAGAGTTGTCATCGTTTTGGAGACACTAGAATGTGCCTGCCATTTCATCCAGTTTTGTGTACCTATATCTCAGTGCGAATATTTCATAGCATGACAGAATCTTGTGATATTTTACTTACATTGTGTTTGGCTTCTCAATGCCATGTATGCATTAACCTGTATTTGGAGCAATTCTGAGCAGGCCCCTTTGTGCATGGTTTCTGCAGCAGGTAGGCACAGTATCCTCTCCAAGTAGGTGGCAAAATTGTGTACTGAGTTGTGCATAATGAAGCTTTTGTTTCCTAGTCTGTCAGGAACAGTGAATATAATCAAAGCCAGACAAACTTTAATAGTTTCTGATTTCTCATTGTTTGTTTGATCAGTTCTAAGCAGGGAGTTAAATTCCCAGTAGCCCTTTTTTGAACTTTTTGAAGAACATAATTAGCCCAATCCATTTCTTCAACGCTTGGAGAGTATGCTAAGTACCTTCTATATTATCCTAGTTTGAGCTAATAGAATAGCATATTCTTTATCTCTACTTGTATTAAGTAACAAATGAATTTATATGTGATTTATTCACAGACTAATATTCCTTTCTTTCAGTGTAACGTATATGTGTGTGAATAGTTTCATTCTGTGGCATGCTGTTTTGGGCAGCTTGAGGGAAACCTTACTGTAAAACACCAAGTAACTCATAAATACCTTGTAGACTTCCAATGAAACTAGGTTCTTGTTGAGTAGTAAATATGTACTTGGGTGAGCTGCAGTACAGTGTGTCAGTTGTTCTTGGGCTTGAGTTTGTCAGTATTATCTACAAGGTGTTAAAGTGCACAGTAATGCGAGCTCTGCAAGGAATTTCTGTCAAGACAAAGTAGTTGTGCCAAGAGGACCGTAAGATTGCTGAACAAACGCTGCTCATGTTGATTGCAGATTGTTTTTTCTAGTGTTAACAAATACTGTAGAGGATAATCCATTACCACTGCTGTTTTCTTTTGTGCCTGTTTCTCTTACAATTAAAATGATGAGCTGTTGATAAATAGCAGCTGAGTGTTAGTGACTTTCCAGAATCTAAGATGTTTGATAGTGAGAAGAAAAGCAAACTGGGATAAGCAAACGTGTCTCAGTTCAAAGTTTCTGGAAACCTTTTTGCTTATTTTGCAGTGAGGAGAGTAGAAGTGGTGGAGAGGAAGTTTTTTCTCTTCAGATCACTAATCAGAAGGTGATTTGTTTCTGTCCTCTTTCAGAAATCGAGGCCAAGGAAGCTTGTGACTGGCTGCGGGCTGCTGGGTTCCCGCAGTATGCACAACTTTATGAAGGTAGGCACCTGCACTCAATCCTTCCCCAGCAACTTTTGGACAATATGATGTAGTACTCACCAATAAATGAGATTCAGGGGCACCACTGAAGTTCCAGTATATAAGATGACTTTTAGGGATTGGGCTGCTCTTTGCTACACCACACACATAGGTGTACCAAACCCAAGGAGACTCTGATGCACACTGGAGTTTTGAATTTGTTTCAGGTTTCTATTTTAGGCTGAATCTTCCAAACATCATCATAGAACAAATGTAAAGGTTAGTACTATTGTATGTTCCCTTTGGTTAAAACAGAAAGGAACCTAGTCAGCCACTGCTACAAGCCCGGTCTTGGAGAAATACAAAAGCAGTGTACAGCGCCACTGGCCAATGTTCTCCTAACGGAGCAGTTGCATATACATGGGTAAATCTGTATGCCTCATGATTCCCAAGTCTTGTGTCTTTTTTCAGAATGGTTTGGGTTGGAGTTAGACATAGGCTTACTATGAAGGGAAAAAGAACATACAAGCTGTGGTTGTGCAGATGCTCCTCAGAGGAGTGGCTGCCTCCTGCAGTCACTTGTCTTTCTCTGAGATGAATTCATTTTGTGTGTCTGCTTTTACAAGGTTTTGCTCAACTAGAACTGTTTCCTTCATTGCCTCTCCAACCTACTAGAAACCTGCAGGTTTGGCATACAGTTCTCCCACTCTGATGCAGGGTATCAGAAGTTTGTTTTAAAGCGGGACATCTTTTTAATATATCTACATTATTGTTCATAATTTGCCCCCACACCACTTAAAATTACTTTCATTGTACTGAAACTATTATGCACTCTTAACTGCTTCTTCATTTTTATGAAGAAAACTTCAGCTGCTGCTTGTAAGAAGGAGCATAGAAAGTTCATTATTTACAGTGAATATCTGCTGAAAATTACAGCAAATGCTGAGCTGACCTTCTTGAAAAATGATCTTGTTTAGCTTTGAATTGCAGCTGCATTGACAATATGAGATGATAATAGCACTTTCAAAAGCTGCACTTGGCAAAACTTTTCTTTGCCTGTTCAGAAATCAAATTTCATTTTATTTTTTCTGGTTTTTTCTTTCCTTCGTTTTTTTTCTGTGCTAATGGAGATGCCAAGATTTCCTTGGGATGTGGAGCTGGAACTGTACTTCCAGTCTTTGTTACAACTGAGACAAAACTCTCAGCTGAATATGTGGGTTTGTGGGTTTCTTATAATGCTGAGTCATGAATCTTCTAATAAATTACTTGCTTTCAGAAAACATGTCCTACCTGTGTTATCATTGCCCTATCTGGAGATTCTAAACTTACATGAAGTTTCTATTGTAACAGCATGTCCTGTCTAGCATCAAAAGGACCACAAAGGTGAGAAAGAAGCAGTGAGAGCAGGGCCAGCCATACCTATTGAAAGGACAGCTGTCCTTTCTGAAAAACACTTTACCATTGTCCCTTGCAAGCCCCCCCGGCAGCAGCAACAACAAAGCTAGCAATGGCATAGATTAAGCACTAAAAAGATGGTCTTATGCAGACTATCAACTTCTTTGAAGTCACCTCTTTCACTTAAGTTCTTGCATGTTCTCTTGTAGACATTCTAAGATATGACTGTCCCAGTGGAAAAAATTACATCAGCACTGCTGAAAAATACATGTTGAATGTGCTCACCCTCTTTACTTGCACTTTCTGCTTAAAATAATGAAGCAGAGACCTGTGAATTAATTTGGTATAATACAAGAGTTCTGAGCAGATGCATATATGGAGCATTCCCATGCAGTGTACATTTAATATGGGAGATTAATCAGTGTACCTTTGCCGGTTGCTTTGCTGAAACTGCAGTTTTCTGTAGAAAATGCAGAATTCCTAGCATTTTGAAGAATATGTCATAATTTGTATTCCTGAGGCAATTGTAGAAGTCATGTATACCCAGTCCCTGGAAGTGCTCAAGGCCAGGTTAGATAGCTCTTAGAGAAACCTGGTCTAGTGGAAGGTGTCCCTATCCATAGCAGGGGGTTCGGAACTAGATAAACTTTAAGGTCCTTCCAACCTAAACCATTCTATGATGCTATGAAAATGAGGACATAGAATTCATTCATTCATAGAATTCATAGAATTCATTGAAAAATAATTAATTTCATAGAATTCATAGAGTTCATTTTCTGTTAGGATAGAAAATACCTTTCTAGAAACTAATATCAGTCTTAATTATTTTCCTCATTTCAGCTCATTCATCCCAGTCTATAGAAATCTAAAGAATCACAGACAATTACTTGGATCAGGAAAATTGTGTGCAACTGCAGCAATCTGTTCACAGATTGACCTTGTATTTCTATGTGCCCTGAAGAACTAGCAGCTTTGGGTGGGAGTTTTAGCTGTGCAAGGAATTCCAGATCAGGACCTGTATGACAGTCAGGAATCTGTGGAGTACAGTAAATAATATATATATGTGTTTGCTGCTTCAGAGCTGTAGTAAATTTTAAGCTCTCTGCCAATACTGTTTCCTCCCCCTCACTCTCCCAGTTGTTTACCTAAATAATCTCCTAAGGAAAGGAGGCAGTATATGCTCTCCACGCAGCTTGGTTTGCTTTTATTTCAAGCCATTTCTCATTAATGAAAGTGTCAAACTTTTAAATAGTTTAATTAACAGCTAAGGAGATTCAAGGCATTTTTTTTCATTCTTTCATAGAGTTTTGGCATTTACTGGCCTTTTTCTGTAATGTGAGATATTGATGCTTGGATGGAGATTGCATATTTATTTTAAATAAAGCTAGCCTGAGTTAGTTTACACTTCTGATGTCTAATGGGGAAGCTTGCATTTGCCTTTTCCAGTCTCCTATTGTTTCATCTCTGCTTTAACCATTTTTCCTTTATTCTGTGTATGAACGTTCGGTTATCAAGGCTGCATGTCAAAAATCTGTAGATGAAAAGGAAGCACCTCTGGCATTTGAGGTGATAGCATGTGTTTACCCAAGTACCAGTCACTGGCATCTTGATGAGCTCAACTGCAGGCAGCTGGTTGTTTGAAATAATGCATCACTGGGAATAAGCATCACTTTGAGTCCATCTGTTTCTTTTCCTGCAGATCTCCTTTTTCCAATTGACATTGCTCTAGTCAAGAGAGAGCATGACTTTCTGGACAGAGATGCTATTGAGGCATTATGCAGGTAGGTGAATAAAAATCACACTGCATTTTGAAACAAAACCCTTCCTATGTAATAGAAAGTACCTGGGAAGAGCACAACAAAAAAAGGACACAAAAGTCTGTGGTTTTCATTATAATACTTTACTGGGCTAAGTAATGTTTGGGGATGTTATTTAAAAGACAGTTGGGAGGAGAGTGGCAGGAATCTTTGTGAAGGGGATTTCATAGGCATATTTTTTATTATTCTTCTTTGTTTGCTTTCTTTTTTAATTCCCAAATTAGTTAGGCATGTGAAAGCAGAACTGTGCTGGTTATAGCAATCTGCACGCACAACTGCAGCACCAGTTCCCACACAGGAATTGGGTTTTGGAAGCAGTATCAGCAAAGCAGTGCTGGTGCACCCCATCACTCTCCTTTCTTACCTTGGTGGACAGCTGTGTATACAAACAAAATGCTGTGTGTATAAACAAAGTCCTGTCTGTGCAAACCCTCATGCTGGCCTCAGTGCATTGCCCTGCGTAACGTGGGTATGGCTGAAAGGGATAATGTAAGGGAATCTAATAGTTTATCACTATTCTAAAGACAGGTCTGCCCTCAGCCACATGCTCACATTAACCCATCTTTCTTGTTTATGGGCTCCTTACACAAGCCAGTTCAACTGGCTCCCCCCACAAAAAGGGTCTTGATAGTTCTTTCCTGGGTTGATAAATTAAATTGGTTGAAAATAATGAAGTGTGAAGAATGGGGCAGGACCCGACAGCCAGCTGCAGAAGCAGGAAAAGGGATAGGTAGAGAAAAAGAGGGAGCAAGACTTGCTTGTGTGTGGCAGGATGTTTTTTACAGAGCTACAGCCTCAGCATTACCAGTTTGGTCATAAAAGCAATCAGAATGGCCCCATCTGACATCATCTAACATTAATCCATCCATCACTTACCTTCTCTAGTGTGAGTCCACAATCTTAAAAGGCAAAAGAAAAAAAGCTTTAACTTCTTGTATCTCCTCTTACCTAAAAATAAGTGCAGTTTTATGGCTCTATCCTTCAGTATGGCAGCTTTCCAAACTGCCTGCAAAATGAATGCTTTTGGATACTGCATGCATGGTGTCTGCAACTCTAAATGTCAGTAATTCTAATGAATTACAAAAGCCTTTTAAGAACAGCTTTAAGTTTATAGTGTTCTCATGCCATCACTGCCATACTTGGAAGGGAAAGAGAGGGACTGGAATTTAAAGTTCTTCAGAAATATTTACAGGATTTTCAAACTAAGAAAACAGATTTGTTGTCCAGTCATTAGGAGAGGAAAAATCTCATTAATGTTAAATTCATGCAAGATGTGCCTTACTCAAGTGTGGCACACCTATCCAATTGATATTTAAATATGATTCATTGGTCTACTTACTTATGTACTCTGGAACTTGTGAAGTCATTGAACAGAAAGCAAAGCAAATAAATGCTGATTCCCAGAAGCATGGTCTTCCCTCGCCAGCAAATACAGTCAGGCCAGCATATTTTGCTTTTGGTGCTCTCCTCCAAGAATACCTTTTAACCTGGGATTAATTAATTATTCAGGGAGAAAAAGGTAGCAGATTGTTTCTAACTGCAGTGTAAAATAGTAAAATAGCAGTGTAGGCTCCGTATCTCTGTGAGACAAAGATTTTAAAGGTTGAACTGTATCATTCTGAGCCTTTGGCTTATACATTAGTGTTATCTTTTACAAAATAACTTTAAAACTGACAGTGAAGTATCTCCAGAAACATTCAGATCCCACCTCAAAATAAAATTGAAGTAATTTAGTTAACCATCTGAGATGTCTGAATTTGGCCTTTTACCATGTGTGTTAGACAAAAGCAGTATATTATCACAACCCTTCTACCTCTAGATTTTTTTTTCCCACACCTCCATGTTTAATTTTGCAAAGCTCATTAAAAACTGTGGAGAAGCACATAGTTTGGAATGCTGCCTTTCTGCCTGCAGCCTGAGTTTATTTTGACTCATGCCATGGTCGGTGTGTAAACAGTAAAGGGGTTTACTCAGTAAAGGCTTTGAACAGTTTCACAACTATAAGCCTATCACTGTTTCTTGACTGAAAATCAGAATACTTTGGGAGTTATTTGCACTTTCAGCACAGCGCTAAGTGAACATTGTACACAGTGGATGGTGACAAAATAGTAAGAGGTCTGTGCTGAGAATCTGCTTTTCTGTGTAACAGCCAGTGTTTCCCAGAAGTTCTAATATCCATGTTCTGATAGCTGTATGTGAAAAAATTGTATTAAAAAGACCGTAGAAATCACAGTGATGGGGATTTATTTTTTAATTTTGAAGCATTTTAAATGATAGCTTACATTTGAACAGTATTGTTATTTAATAACCTTATTAATGTAAGCAAGAAAATTAACTTTAACCCATCCCATTATGTTTTTTAAGGAAAATTTTCCAGTCAAAAGTGGGTTGAGACTTGAACTACAGAGATAGCATATAGCACTCAGTAAGAGATGGTTAAGAAATGTCATTTAGTGATCTTACTGTGAAAGGTAGGGTTAAGAATGTAAGAGTGATGACCATATTTTAATTTTCTGGGATGTTTTCTTTAGTGACTATGCAAACCAGTGCTGGCCTTGGTTTCATAAAACTTTATGTAGATTAATGACTGGGAATTTATCTCCAGCAGATAACTGGATGCATCATGTGCTGCTGAAACTAAGTACTGAAACATGCTTATCCTAGAGGTTGTTGCTAAGTACAAAATACATAGCAAGCTATGATGGAAATCCTTTTAAATCTCCTTATGCATGGCTAGGAATCTGTTACACTATATATGCAAGAGGTTTCTTAAATCTTTTATCATCAGGACTTCTCATCCAAGAAGTTGGTTGTAATGTACTCACTGTTTGTGTCATTTGGTCTGTGGAAAGCTGACCTCCTTTGCAGAAGAACATGCAGATGAACCCCAGGAGCCAAAGTAGAAGCTGTCCACTGAGACAAGAAGGGCCTTGTGTGACAGTTAGTTACATGTATAATGGACTTTGCTCTGTAAGCGGAATTATGAATTTAAGTCCATCAAGAAAATATTTTAAACTTTAAAGCTAGAACACACAGTTCCTCAGATTCAAAATTGTAATTTAAAGTGCATAAATCTAATATTCTGCATTGCTACTGCTTTATTTGGGTGCATGGGGTGAGAACTTCTGTTAATGAAAATAAAATTAATTACCTAGTTTTATATCCAACATAGAACTGACTAGTACCTACTTTAAAAAAGACTTCACATCATAAACCCACATTTTAATTTAAAAGTTAGCTCTTCACACTGCAGTTTTTTTGTGGTGAATGTCTCATTCAGGCTGCCTCTCTTAAATGAAGTACAGGCTAAACTAGTTTGGCCATTTCTGAGAAGACTAATAAAAATGCATCACTTGCTCATTTCTGAGAGGAGCTCCAGTGCCTCATGTTTTGGGTGCAGCAGGTTCAGGCTGTGTAATGGCCACTCAGGGCTGATGTGGGCTGACTTGGAGTCTAGGGTGGAGAGGCAGGTCCTGCTGCCTTGGTCACCCTCAGGAGGAAGGGATTTGCAGAGCTGGGGTGAAGAAGAATGAGAACTGAGGTAGGAGTCCATGGAGAATGAGGAGAAGTGATGTCTTGGAGATAGAATGCTCCATGGGAGTAAGATAACCTCTGGATGTGAGGATGTATAGAGAGGGCTAACTCAAAGATATTTCTCTAAATGATGGGAACGAATATTATCTTGTCATCCAGACAGTCATCTAGAGAGTAGTCAGGGTAGGAGGCATAGTCAAAATTGAGACTGAGACAGCCAGGTGGTGATAGTGGCTGTAGCTGCTGTCTGCAGCAGTTGTGACCTATCCCTCTGTTTCCCATCTTGTCTTCAGGAAGGTGTCACTGAGACAGGGAAGAATGAGGCAGGTCTGCTGACTGTCAGTAAGGAAATGATATGTGAACTTATACCTGTGATTGGAGTCAAAAAAGGAGAAGGTCCAGACCCAGAAGAGAAAATTGTGGTTTATTAACTAGCACCAATTTGATGAGAAGATCTGTAGAAAATTAATATATGCTTGTAGGCTTTAAAAGTATTGCAAAGCATATGTGAAGGTTAATGACAGTTGTATAGATAAATCTCATCCTGACAAACCAAACTGTAAGCTTAGATTTTAAGACACACTAATGTGTTTGGAAAGCAATTTTGCATATTCTCAGTGGTGTGTAGTTCAAGGACCTTGGCACACCTGAATTTGAGCAGAAGTTGAAGCATGATGTGATGTTTGTAATGGAAGTTGCAGACCTGATGCAATTGCTGCAGAGTATTTAGATTTTAAAAGGGAAACTGGTTTTGAGATGCATCCATGCTAAATATATAACATTTTATTTGCCTCACTGCTATTGAATTTAACCTCACTCATTGGAGATTATCTTATCTTGCCTTTGTACTAATTTTTGTGAGATGAATGCCAGGAGATTTTTTTTAAATACCTTCTGTAAAAATAAAGGTCTTTGCTCTACCCTTTTCCACCTATTTCAGGGGTTTTAGTTGAGTAGGAGAGAAGTCTGGGGATGTAATCTTCGTGAAATCAGAGATTGTCTTTATTAGTGGTCAGACAGGCTGGAGCTAGATAAAGCCTGATCCAGGGATTGTGGTAACTTCTCTCTGCATAAGTCAAAGGTTGCAACACCGTGAAATTTGTGAATTATTGCACAATATAGAACTGAAACCAGTTTAATATTTCCTGGTCTTGAGGTCCAGGACTTTGAGAGGAGAGTTTGTTTATAGCAGAGCTTTCTGATGCTTGTGTGGCCTCTTGAAAAAAACCCAAACAGTTTTGTGTGTAGTATGTAGATGGGACATTCACCCTTCACCCGCACCATAACTTCAATTGTGAATTCACTGGACTTGTGCATGTACCCACCAGCTGCAGCCAGCAGGATTGAGCCTTTTGCCTTCTAAATTTAGAGCAAAGATGAAATCTGGATTAAAAAAGAGAGATCTGGATAACTTTTCTAACCTGCCAATGCCCTGCTATTTGACCCATGACAATTCTTCCTGTTTCTCTTCTTCTCTGCTGTGTTGTGGCTGGGTCTAATTATAGATCAAACTGCCTTTTCTTTTTTACTTCATGACTTTCAGCAAAAGCCTCAGTAGCAGCTTTCCCATTTTCTTTGATGGCTTCAGGATCAAGCCCTGTGTAAATACCATCTGCAGCCAATCCTGTGCATAAAAGGCAGAGAAAAGAGAAGAAATTAGTAATTCTCCCTGTGCACACATTTTCTACATTCAAGTACAAGTTTCATGAGTCTGAGAAAATTCATATGAAGCAATAGGGCATGTCAGCATTTCTTTTATTTTTTAGTTTTTCAAAACTGCAGATACAGACTCTTTTTTGCACTTTGCTCAAATTAATTTTTATGTGAAAATTACATTACTTCCTTTGGAATGAATTAGACTTTTTAAAGCTCAGCTTTGGCACTGTTGAATTTGGGCTGTGGTCCAGTTGAAGGAAAGGGGTGGCCCTACTCCTGTGCCTCCTCCCTGCACACACAACTCTTCACACAGCTCAGTGTACTGACCCAGGGGAAATTAAACTCCAAGAAGTATTGAAAGATTGGTTTTCAGCTCAGTTAGTCTCCTCATCCAGCCCACAGTACAGTCTCATGAGCAGACATATTGACACAGGACTAAACTATCACTTCCATGAAGCTGCTGCTTCAGTTTTTCTGCCTTCTGCATCAGGCCCAGCCTGTTTCTTCCTTTTGCCTTGTCATAGCCCTGGCAGTTCTCTAACCACACTTTACCAGTACAGATTTTAGTTGAACCATGTCCTTGGAGAAGTTCCTGGGAAGGCAAGGACATGGTGAAGGGCAAGAGACCGTGGCAGCCTCCACTTAGCTGAGCCTAACCTTCCTTGCAGCTGTGTCATGAATAGCACTGACTTTTGCTGTGGTTTAAGTTGCTTTTGCTCAGCCCTGCACACTGAGTGGCTGGGGAAGAGAGGAGAAGAGAGAGTATTTTTGGTTGTTTTAGGGATACCTACCAGATGACCAGATTGGCTCACTGAGGAATAGAGGAATGATCATATGTATTCATACAGTACTTCAATATATGTATCCAGACTGCTGTCGCATTTCACAAGGAAAGAAGCTGGCTAGGTATTGCTGCTGCAGCAACTTATTTTTGCTTAGATTTTTGTCCTTCAGAAAAATATTTTTATATATGGAAGAAACTTTCCATTTAGGAAGCAGAAATTGGGTCTCTGTTCTGGGTTGGGATTTTGTTTAAACTGATGAGTGGTCTTGTCCCAGGACTGTATTGAAAATAATCACTGTTCAAAAACAAAATAGGCATCTAGTGAGTGGAAAATAAGTTTTCTTCTGGGAAGTTTCAGCTTATAAAGTACAATTTTAAAGCAGCATGCTTTTTTTAATATAGTCACATATTTACAGTGTCAAATTGGAAGACTTTTCTGTTATTTTTAGTCTGTCAAGGTTGAGTGTTTCAGGGTTCAGATGTCTGCTATTTAGAACAAATGTAATTATTACAATTTGTAGTATGTGATGTACTTCTCAATTTAGTCCAAGTTTCCATTAACTTCTCTTTACCTTGGTTCAGGTAATTGTGACAAATAGTCTTTCATTGCTCCCTCTGAAGTTAGAGTACAGCCAAATGTAATGGGTTAATAGTTAAGTAAATTAGGGCTCTAATTGAAACTCTGCTTGTGGCTATTTGTATGCAGAACAGTTTGGGGACAGCCTTCACAAAAGCTTTGAACTGGAATAGCCTATGTCAAAACACTGGAGTATTCTCTTAACGCGGTTTCCTTTGCTCTTTGCAGGCGCTTAAATACTTTAAACAAATGTGCAGTGATGAAGCTAGAAATTAGTCCCCACAGGAAAAGGGTAAGTTCATTTTATTCTTCTGTTACAGCATTATGTGTTTATAAAAATGGAAAAAAACCAACTAGCAGATTGTTTAGCTTCAGTTTAAAATTACACCTGAGTAGTACCTGGCAAGGACACAGTAAAAAAGTAAAAAATCTGCTTACATTTCTTTTTGTGTTCTCACTGAGTAAAAAGTGCAAGGCTTGGCAGTGGGTAAAGGTTGTCTAGCAAACTTTTCCCTGGGATGCTGCTTCCAGTGTGAAAGGCACTTCTTTGCCAGGGAGGTTGTTGGTGTTGTAGCCTATTGCCTGCACTCAGGCAGGATTTTATAGAGTGGGCTTGATGGCCACAGTGAGCTGACCTTAATGTTAGACCACCACCGTCTTTGACACCATCTTCAGTTTTGGTTCTCTGCCATCACGTTAGAGTTTTATTTTATTTTATTATGATGTAGACAGGATCAGTTAGACTGTGCTTGGGCTGCAAAGAAAAGGATTAGGTACATTGCTTCCTTTCCAATATATTTTCAGAATACAGCAGCTACCTTTTCAAAAAGTTAGCATGTTTCCAGGGAGCTCAGCAGGAATTAAAAGTGTTTCCTGAATCTTCAGGATTCCTGTGGAGCAGGGTGAGAAATAAGAGAGCATCTACTGTAATTTCAGTAAGGCAGTACAGACTTGCTAATAAGGTGCTGCTCAATAGCTGTCTTAAAACTATGTGTGTGTCCTAGGAGGGATCAGTAATTGATACCATCCCCTGGGATATGACAACTGCAGATAAAGATGACTGAGTTAAGGCAATACAATGCTGCCCTACCCCTAACAAGAATGCATACAAATGCTCTGAGGTTGTTTACCAGGAATTAATCCCCTCTTTCCCTATCTGTTTGAAGTATGTTGGAAAGAGCATCCAAGCTCCAGAAGATAACACTCTGAGGCAGCATATGTAGGAACTCCTTAAAAGTAGGGGTGGACAGCTGGATTGCCATTTATGACCACCAGAAGATTTCTTATCCTTTTTCCTAAACCTTGTTTAACAGTGGAATGATCAGTGTTGATATCAGAGGTCAAACCAGACCTGACTTCAGGTCCAAACTTCAGATCTTCCAGAGTCTGGATGTTACCTTTTGTTTCAGTCCTTCCTGAATTTCATTCACCACCTATGTTCTGGCAGATGGACTTGGAGCCTATTCCCTTTCGTTATTGATGTCCATAAAATCAATACTTAGCTTTTAAAGCTTTTTAACATTAGGGAAAAATTCTGTTGACAGAAACACGTTTCTTTATGTTTCCACTGGCTTCTTTGGAAATTAAAATCACTTTACTGCTCCTTTTTTTTCTTTCAATCAATCTCATTCACCCCCAAACCATCATTATTATCCACTGGCAGTTTCAGATTACTTTTTTTCTGCTGAAAACTTTAATAAGCAAGCCAGAATTGTTGTGTTTTCATCTGACTTTTGGACAAAAGTAGTTTGCAATAGTTGGGAGACAAAGAGAACGATGCTTGCTCTGTGTCTCATGTGTATTTGGTCATAAGAAATAAATACAGTATTTCACTTATTTTCTTGAGCTGATGAAATGTCCTGTAAAAAGAGAAAGGAAAAACTAGGAGATGATCAGGATCTGAAGTATGCATACATAAACTACTTGAAATATGAATAATTTACTTGTTTTTCTAAGAATAAATGTTTGTATTCTTGGCACACAAATAGTTACAGTTTGGGGCATGCATATGTGTTTGTTTTTAAATGAAAGCAAATTAAACAAAGTGAAATTCATGGAGCTGGGTGGCAATTAGTTTTTCTTACTCTAAACTCTGAAGATTATTTTGTGGTTTCATGGTGTCATATTAAAATATCTTCATTGGTTTTATTCCTCCAATGTGAAACTTTCCACATATTTGGAAGACCCAATATGTCAGGATCATTCCCTTTCAGTATTTAGATGAAAAGTTTGTAGGCTTAATGGATGTATGTGTAATTGTACTCTAAGCATTACTCATACATCAAACATGTTATTTACAATTTACTTACGTGCTGCACTGTCAATGAGCTCTTGCTGCTCACTATCTACAAGTGTTAAAGTTTGCCTGAAGCTAGACTGAAGTAGAGAATTCACAGAACATTCTTAAAATGTTAGCTGGTAGCCTGTGGGAGGAAGAGTGGACCAGGTAAGAGCCTGGAGCCATCACACTCTAGCAGTACCAGAGCTTCTCACTGTCTCATTAGTCATAGTTAGGAGGCTGTTCAGAGTTCCTGAATGGGTAAGGAATTAAGCCTCTAAAATTCAGAATGTATGAGAAACATCTCATAATTGCAAAGAGGAGTATAAACATATAGCCACTATCAACAAAGTGTAGCTTTGGAGAGAGTCCAGAGGGACCCCAACCCCTGACTGACTCCAGTTTAAAATGTTATGCATGCCAGGAATTTCCATTGATGTGAGGGCTATCCACTGTGACCAATTAATTAAAAGTCTATGGATACTAGGGTTTTTAAAATAGAACAATTTAAAGTAGATTGTATAGTTTGTTTCTTTTTATGAATGTTATATCTTTTGTATTTTAAAACAGTAAAAATATATTGCCTGTACTATGTTATCTTTTCTCATGACAGTCTTTATGGCCTAATCTTCTTCTCCCTGAAGTAAAACACTGTTTTCACTTTAAATTCAGTGAGAACAAGGTCATGCTTAAAGCAGTTTAGTGGACATTGTATTTAAATGCAACCGCCTTTGCTGTTTGAGCAGTTTACAAGCAATACTTTCAGGGTTCTTCTTTGCAGAGTGAAGATTCAGATGAAGATGAACCTTGTGCAATAAGTGGCAAATGGACTTTTCAGAGGGACAGCAAGAGGTGGTCGAGGCTTGAAGAGTTTGATGTCTTCCCTCCAAAACCAGACTTGAATATCCCGTCCCCAGAAGCTTCTCACCTGACGAACGCAGCAAGCCAGGAGAGTGTGCTCACAGATCTCAGTGAACGCCAGGAGGTGGCTTCTATTCTGAGCATCAGCAGCACCAGCAGCCACCAACCAACCCTGCAGAGTGAGGCGTCTACCACCAGGACAAACTCGGTGGTGAGCGTTTGTTCATCGAGCAATTTTGTAGCCAATGATGACTCATTCAGCAGCCTGCCCTCGCCCAGGGAGCTGAATAGCTTCAGCTTCAACACAAAAGCCAACGAGAAGAATGCCAAGTCCAAAACAAAAAGCCTGCTCAAGAGAATGGAGAGTCTTAAAATCAAGAGTTCTCACCATGGCAAGAGCAAAGCTCCTTCAAAGCTTGGCCTGATTATTAGCGGGCCAATCCTGCAAGAGGGCATGGATGAAGATAAACTGAAACAACTTAACTGCGTGGAGATTTCCACCCTCAACGGCAATCACATCAACTTCCCTATGGTACGAAAGAGGAGCGTCTCCAATTCCACCCAGACCAGCAGCAGCAGCAGTCAGTCTGAGACGAGCAGTGCTGTCAGCACACCCAGTCCTGTCACACGAACACGCAGCCTCAGTGCCTACAATAAAAGGGTGGGCATGTACCTCGAAGGCTTTGACCCCTTCAATCAGTCAACATTCAGCGATGTGATGGAGCAGAACTTCAAAAACCGGGGCAGTTTTGCAGAAGACACTGTGTTTTTTATCCCTGAGGATCATAAGCCTGGCACTTTTCCCAAAGCACTCTCCAATGGCAACTTCTCTCCTACAGAAGGCAACACCTCTGTGAACTGGAGGACAGGGAGTTTCCATGGACACGGCCACCTCACCCTCCAGAGGGAGAACAGTGGTGACAGCTCCAAAGAGCTAGGCATGGGGAAAAGGCGCAACTCCTCCAGTTCAATGAGCAGCCGCCTGAGTATTTACGACAACGTGCCGGGTTCAATCCTGTATTCCAGTACAAGCGACCTGGCCGACCTCGAAAATGAAGACATATTCCCAGAATTAGATGACATCCTATACCATGTCAAAGGGATGCAGAGAATAGTGAACCAGTGGTCAGAGAAGTTCTCAGATGAAGGGGACTCTGACTCAGCACTCGACTCCATCTCCCCATGTCCTTCTTCTCCAAAGCAGATTCACCTTGATGTAGATAATGATAGAAGGACACCAAGTGACCTCGACAGTACAGGGAATTCACTGAATGAAACAGAAGAGCCCACAGGGATCCAGGACAGGAGAGACTCTGGGGTTGGTGCATCACTGACACGTTCCAGCAGGTGAGATCACAAGCGCTAGCACTTGGGGTAGCCTGGGGTGCCCCTCCAGCCCAAGCAGCTCTATAGTAGCTGCACCACACTTAGTTAAGCTGAAGTAGAAGCTGTGGCTGTTCTAGCACACATTTGATGTTCCATTGCTTCCCAAAACCATTATGGGCAAGAGAAGTATTTGGGCAAGACTTTGTGGTTCCTACAATTCATAGCTTATGTTTGTATGTTCAGCCTGAGTCATTGTTGAAAAAGCAATGTTAATGCAGTTTTGGAGCACAATAATTCTTCAAACTGAAATGGTGCATGGGAGGGGAGTGCCATCAAGTAGGATTAATAACTTTTAAGTTGGCTAGGAGAACCTAGAGTAAGTATGTTCTGGTTTGTGTCAGTGTGTAGTAAAAGCCTTGACTTTTAGACTATTTCAAAAAATTGCATTTTTTCAGTACCAGGCTGTTTCTAATAGCATGCTAGGGCACTAAATCTGTGGGGAAAATGAAGCTTGATTACTTTCTCTTGATCAGTGTAGCACAGTGGGAGACTGGGGAAGTTCCAGTGGCCTCCAGATTCTGCTGGGAGTTTTACCAATACTGTATTTTGTATTGTGAATAGAGCAAGGATTTTAATTCTTTCTAGCTTTGTTTCCAGTTTTCCTTTAAAAGTGGTGCAAATCATTTAGTCATCTACAACTGCTTGTTTAAACTTAATGGGACTTTTAGAAGTGCAGAGTTCCTATTTGGTACATCTTAAAAATTTATGCCATTTTTTGTTAATGGAGTTTTTTTGATTCCCACTGCCATAATACTGAAACGACTTTGGGCGAAGGGCGTTGGAGCCCTTGGAAGATATCTGATAGGGCAAGGCTGTGTAGCTGTGGGTCAGCTCAGAGTGCACATTCCCATGTGAAGCACCTACCCAAGCTGCATCGCACCAGGTGAGGCAGAGATGCTGCTGGCTGATACCTGTGAAATCTCAGAAGAATGCAGCCACCAAGGGCAGGGATCTCAGCAGCACATTTGCGGTAATTCCTGCTTGTGACATTTCAGTAACCTGCCCTTTCTCTGTCTCCCTTCTTCTCCACAGGCACAAGCTAAGGTGGCACAGTTTCCAGAGTTCCCACCGGCCCAGCCTCAGCTCGGCATCACTGCAGATCAACTGCCAGTCTGTGGCACAGATGAACCTGCTGCAGAAGTATTCTCTCCTGAAGCTGACTGCTCTCCTGGAGAAGTACACACCTTCCAACAAGCATGGTTTCAGCTGGTAAGGAACACTGTGTATAGACAGCACTGTGTATAGACAGCCTGACTATGCCAGCATGACAGTTCTGCTTATCCCAGGCAACATTTGGAAAGATGTAATGCATCCGTCCAATCCCTCTTTTTCCATATTTGCACTTCTTCCTCCAGCCTGTGCTGACAGTGATTTGTGTTTTCCTAAGACGGGGCTAAAATCACTAACCCTTTACGTAACTGTAATCCTATTAGGCTTCAGAGATGTGTTTATGGGGACACGTGAGGGAACCAAAGCAATGAAGTACAAACCAGCTTTCTGAAGAGGAAAATGTTCAGTATCTGTAGAAAAAGAAGGACCACTTGTTTATTGAGGCAATTAGCAAGCAGTGGCACAAATTGCAGCCAATCTTAATAGTCTCTCTTTTCTTCAGCTATTCTTATATATTTGCATTATTTCATTTACATAATTATGTAATTAAGTAACGTAAATTTCTCTTAACTCTAGTATCTCACTAGCCAAAATTTTGTTTTCCCTTTTTAAGGCACTATAAATCAGTTAGCTTGACAAAGAGATGGAGAGAGGAAGAAAGGTTGGGAGAGCCATGGAGTTGTTTGTAGGCAGCAGTTTCTGCTGTGGCCAGGTGCTCATTACTCAGTTGAATACTTTTTGTCAGAAGAATGAAATAGAAAGCTCTTTTATTATTGTATCTGCAGTACAGCCTGTAACCTTCAGGATGCAAAGGACGCAAATAAAATTTTCCTTGTCCATACCACAGGCCAGCCTCCTCCCTTCCCCAGGAGTCACAGAGAGTATTTAGCTTCAGCATCAAAGTACCTCCTGTTCAAAGGCTGTTATTATGTCAGTCTTTCTAAATACAGAAGTTGTTTGTTCCGAAAGACAGAAATAAGTATTGACCAGTTATCCCTGCATGCTTCAGATTCTCAGTGGAGATCGCAATGTGTTTTTTCACATTCCATTGGCATGTTTTTTGACAAAGCAAGTATTATTCATACAATTATCAATAATGCCCTAAACTTAACTATATGGCAATACAAATTGGTTCTGTTTTACTATGTAACAGATTAGTCAGCTGTAAATCCAGTGCACTGTTTGTATAGCTGTACTGTATGTTGAAATGTTAAATGTCTCCCTGTTTTTAGTGCTACTGTGTCCTATTAGTCGTTACACTAGACATTAGCTTTCTTCCCTATTTAGGAAAATGACCTCAATATTTTCACATTTTAGTGCCTTTTTTTTCCCCTTTATAAAACCAATACTCTTGGGGACACAGGGGTAAATCATTCCTTTGTGTTTAGTAACTTTTTCCTCGGAGTCATAAGCAGATGGAAAGGCCTCTCAGTGAAACTGGAGTGGGAGGTGGGGGTAACAAAAGTCACTGGCTGACAAGGAGGGGGATCTTTCAAAGGGGTTGTTTATAGAGCTGAAGTTTTTAGCTGACAAACTCAAATGTATTACATCAGTTTCCTGCTGTTCTGCACACTGGTGGGTGGTGGACCCAGTTTGAGGACTTTGCAGAACAAGTAGTTGACATACAAAAGCTCATTGTTCAAATGCCCATCTTTCCTGAAACTTAAAGAAGCAGTGTTATAAGGGGTCACTGACCGCAAGATTTATTTTGACTCTTTTGCAATTCAATCTGGCCCCTGCAGTTTTACCCTGTAGCTTTCATCCTCCTAATATTGATGGAATAGCACCATATTAATACTTAGAGGCAGCATACTGCCCCAAATGTCAAGCCTTTCTCTTAGAGAAACTCTTGTTTTCTTTCTCCTCACCGTTTCCAGCCGTGAGTGGATTAACTAATTTATACTGTCACTGTTGTTCATGTTACTAAAAGTGTTTCATTTATTTTCACTTACTTCCCAAATTACTGGAAATACAGAAGATAAATAATCAACAGAGGTTTAATAAAATGTGTCATTCTCTTCGCTTAAATAGGGCAGTACCAAAATTTATGAAAAGAATAAAGGTGCCAGATTATAAAGACCGAAATGTCTTTGGAGTGCCACTGCAAGTGAACGTGCAGCGCACGGGGCAGCCTCTTCCCCAGAGCATTCAGCAAGCCATGCGCTACCTCCGCAACCACTGTCTGGATCAGGTGTGTTTTGTTACTCTCTTATTCCTCGTGCATGCATCCCCCAAAGCCCAGCTTTCCATTAGTTGTTATTGTTCCTGAGCCAGACTGAAAAAAGGAGACTCAAAATAGATAATTAATGTGTGGAAAGCTTTCCACGCAAAATTAGAGCCCATACTTAAGAAGCTAAAGAGCATGCTTATATCTGAGATTTTCTAGATCCATCATGAATGTATTTACTTTTATACGTATATTTAGGTTGGACTCTTTAGGAAATCTGGAGTCAAATCAAGAATTCAGGCTTTGCGTCAAATGAATGAGAGTTCCACAAACAGTGTCAACTATGAAGGCCAGTCTGCCTATGATGTAGCAGACATGTTAAAGCAATTCTTCCGTGATCTCCCTGAGCCTCTCATGACCAACAAACTCTCTGAGACCTTCTTGCAGATATACCAGTGTAAGTAGTGAGGTTCTGCAGCAGATAACAAATGGTCATCTGTGTGGCACGGGTGGAGCTCTGTAACACTGCTGCTCTGGGCACTATACGTGTTTCTTGTGTTGGTCCTTGCCTTTCTCCAGTCACTGTTACAGTTCAGGCTGCCTCTAAGGAATGCTTTTTTGGGGGTATTGTAGTTTTATTACAATTTATTGTACAAGTTCTTTTAATTTCACCTTTCTCTCTAGTTCAGGAGCAAATATAAATCCTTCATCGCTTGCTCTAAATTCTCTTCTTTGAGCATGCTTGATATTATGGTGTGAAAATAAGCCACATCTAATGTGGCTAAGTAGACGAGCAGAGCAAGCATTATATGAACAGAGTTTGGGGCTTTTGAAGGGATTGGCAAGGCTGCCAAAAATTTTTATTTTCTTATAATTCATTTTCTGCTATCATTCACCTCAACTGTTTAAAAACAACCTCTAAGTGGTAAGCTTTTCTGTTACTGACTTGTAGCTACTTTACAGATAAATACCATAAAGTGTTCAGAGTAAATCACATAAAAATTGAGTTTATCAACGCTCGTAAAAAGAAGTAGTTACAACAAGGTTACAGAAATTTCCTTCAGAGCTCCATAGGTGGAGATGATGTTTTAAAATATTGTACAGACCATTTTTTCAGTACAAGCATTTTTTTGTGCATTTGGATCCCCAGGCAGGTTTATGGAGAAAACTAATCAGACTCTCCACTTCCATGCATATTAAACAGCAGCTCTGTGGGTTTAGAGCCAAAAGAAGTTTGACAGAGCATTGCAGGAGTTTCTCTTCCTTTCCTTTTGCAGGCGGTAGGTCTGAGGAATTCCCAGAGGTGGTCGGGAAGTATTATCTCTCTGTAAAGCAAAGAGCTTTAAAACAGCTGTAAATTTTGCTTCCCTGCAAAGGGCAAAATTTCCCTTTGCTTTGGTGCTGTGCACCAGGCTGCACACTGGAATGCACGTGGCTTAAATGTGCTTTGAGCTGATTGAGAGGAGAGCATGGAAAACTGGATTTTTGCTTAAAACTGCTTTCTAAACTCACCTGCTAGCCTTACAAAGTTGCTGAAGCCCAAAGCAAATACCAATTAAGTATCTGGGTAGCACCATGTGTATTATGAGACATGCAGTGAGGGTGGTAGGCTGCTAATGATGATATAAATGCTCCAGGACTCAGACTCTGATGTTGTCTTCAGAGGTGGCTTATTGGAAATCCCTTTATAAGAAGCAGATCTGGTCTGGGTTATTTCATTTTTTGCTCCTTTCAAGTTTGGAAGAGAAAGCTTTATATAAAGACACATCAAATTTTTCCAATGGCTGTTTGTTGTTGGTAACCAAGGAGCTGTTTAATGGTATGGGGCTTCACAGCGTTGACTTTCTTTTTCCACTGCATGACTTTGAATGATCTGCTCAATAAAGTAACCCTCTCTGTTTGGTAAAGCACTTTCTGGATGTCTTGTGACATCCCTGTTGAAAATGTTTGCTAGCTAATTTACTTAATTAATTTACCTATTCTAAAAAGCATTCATATTTTAAATTTCTTTGCAAGCCAAAGGACTTCTAAATTGGCTGGACTATGTTTGCTTGTTCCCTGCCTGAATCCAGGCTTCTGTCCTTTTAGTGCATCTGCAGGAGCATGTAGCTGTTGAAGCTAAATCTAAAATTAACTCTGGCCTAGGTACAGCTTCTTGCTTGCATTTCTTGTGAGACAGGAAATAGCTGAGGGTAGTTAAACTAGTGGGTTAAAAAAATTCCTTCATGTTTCCTACAAATGGTATGCATCCTGAAGGAAATCACTTCAAACTCGAGTCAAATATTTGAAGCTGGAGTTTGCTTTGGGATGTATTCATGCTGTGTGTGTGGAAAATCAATGGGCTGATGAGAGAATTACTAATCTTATGCAGATGTGCCAAAGGATCAGCGTCTCCAGGCTATCAAGGCTGCCATTATGCTTTTACCTGATGAGAACAGGGAGGTCCTCCAGATTCTTCTCTATTTCCTGAGTGATGTCACAGCTGCAGTGAAGGAAAACCAGATGACACCAACAAACCTGGCTGTGTGCTTAGCACCTTCTCTCTTCCACTTGAACACTCTCAAAAGAGAGAATTCTTCCCCAAGGTACGTTTTTGGGAGCAGGGCTCACTGCTGCTGGTCCTGTAGCACAGCTGGCAGCGATGTGCAATAGGCACAGTCTGGGATTGATACTGCCAGCTGTGATCACCTCACACACCTCAGAGAGCACCAGCTGTAGAACAGTTATGGGATTTTACCTTCTGTTGGAGATTTGTTAAAATATAAACAAGCTCATATGGAGGAAAAAAATGGTGGGTGGAGGGAGAGGTTTCCAAAGAAAAGGCTTAGAAAGAGTAGCAAGAGAAGCAGGCAACACCATGTCAATATTTGGTACCAGGCAGCACTGCTCTAATTCACCAGCACATTTGGGAATTCTACTGTTTTCTTCCCAAGCATGTCACTTGCTCTGCAACAAATAACTGGATTTGTGTATGTGTGTGCTCTTTTCCCCCGTGAAGGGTGATGCAAAGGAAACCAAGCCTGGGCAAACCCGATCAAAAGGACCTAAATGAAAATCTGGCTGCAACCCAAGGGCTAGCTCATATGATTGCTGAATGCAAGAAACTCTTTCAGGTAAAACACCTGTTTACAGTACTGATGGGTGGAATATTGATTAAGATGTCTTAGATCTGCTGTATAATGAAAAGTCTCTTTATTTTAATGAAGTTTAACACTATGATAAATAGCTTTTTGAAAACCTTTACATCCTGATTTCTGTGCATACATGAATTAGAAGTGGTGCCAAAAGAGAAAGAGATTTGTTCTGTTGGCTCTGGTGCTCTGAAGTCAGGAGGCTGTTGTGGGGTTTGGCACATTTTTGTTGCATCCAAGCTGCATTTGGAATACATTTTCAAATTTTTATTGTGCAGCCATGAGGGTCTTTGAACCTCAGCTCTAATTACAAAGCAAGAAGCTATTTCCAGGAATTTCAGTGCTCATTTTATACTTAAATTCCCAAGAGTTAGAAAGACAGGCCACAAAAGCATCCTGGAATATAACACTGTCAAACCGTAGGTTGAAGGATCTGTAGGAACTAAAGCATGCTCCCTCTAGGGCCTGTGATGGAGAACCAGACAAGTCGAGTCCTGGTTTTCCTCACTGTCATCAAATCTTTTCAGAGCCCTCAACTGAAGACGTGCCTGTCTCTTTTCCTGCGGTTGACAATGCTGCCTTCTTCCTTCAGTTTGCAGGATAAACTGTGTTGTGGGAATTAATCTAGTTGTGTAGTAAAGGGAGATACTCCACAGAATAAAATAAGACACCCCATAAAAGAGAGACTAATTTGAATTAAATCAAAGTCACAAACTTAATTTTGGCATTTCTTCATATTGAGTGCTTAACCTGACACATACACATCCCATCACTTACAAAACTAACAGACACATGTCCCTGTGGCTATTGAGCTGCTAGGCTAATGCAGTGATCTGGGGGGAGAGCTGCAAGAGGATGATTTCACCCTTGTCACCCCTCAGATACCAGAAGAAATGAGCAGGGGTCGGAACTCGTACACGGAGCAGGACCTGCGTCCCCTCAGCCTGGAGGAGCTCCGGGGCAGCAGCAGCAACACGGAGCCCTCTGACTACCACTGCTACCTCCAGGACTGCGTGGATGACTTGCTCAAGGAGATGAAGGAGAAGTTCAAAGGCTGGGTCAGCTGCTCCACATCAGAGCAAGCAGAGCTGGCATACAAGAAGGTATGCACCCTGTCACTCACACCACAGCTCTGGGTTTTAGCTCGCTTGTGACATAGGATATTACAGAAGGTTCAGTATACATCTTTACTTTGCAGATGGATACTAGAAAACAATCTTGATCTTTTGATGCAGTTGCACACCATATGAAAACACCATGTCTTTCAGCAGTAGTTTGCCAACACACGCTGATTTGTGTTCTTCTGTTTATCCAGCCCAGGAATGTATTGAATTTACATGCCTTCACTCACACATGCAAAGACTCAACAAGCTGAGTCACTATGCAGGCAGTAGGAAAGAAATTTCTCATCTCTGATCTTTCACTGCTCAGAACTAGCAGATAGAAAAATGTTTCAATAAGATTCTTAAAAAATAAACTTGAAAAAGAAAGTGTAAGAAAGGGGAAAATTAAGGACTCTGCTAATTTTCCCCAGGTGTGTGAAGGTCCCCCACTCCGATTATGGAAAACTACCATTGAAATCTCAGCTACACCAGAGGATGTTTTAAATCGTTTACTTAAAGAGCAGCATCTTTGGGATGAAGATCTTATAGAGTCAAAAGTAATCGAGCCTTTGGATAGCCAGACAGATATATACCAGTATGTCCAGAACAGCATGGCACCTCACCCAGCAAGGGACTTCGTTGTCTTAAGGTAAGACATTCATGTGCAATGATGTTTGTATCCTACACATATGGCAACCTTGTTTATTCCTTTATAATATCAGCTATATGGTAAATATCTGTTTGTGCCTAAATTGAATTCTTATTAGATGTTTGAATTACTGCTTGTCAAATAAAAGATTTTTGGGTTTTTTCTTTATTTCTTAGAACATGGAGGACAAACTTCCCCAAAGGAGCCTGTGTGCTTCTAGCAACCTCAGTGGACCATGACCGGGCTCCTGTGGCAGGTGTCAGAGTCAATGTGCTCCTGTCGAGGTACCTGATTGAGCCCTGCGGGTCAGGAAAATCGAAACTTACCTACATGTGCAGAATTGATTTAAGGTAGGAAATTCCATTTTGTCCTTTGGAGGTGGCAACTTTTCTTGTGTAGTTTCAGTGTGGTCAGTGGAAAACTTAGACTGTTAAGCAGACTTTAGCTTGGCCAGTATCACATCGTTCCCAAAGGCAAGCACACAGGTCTCAGAGATGTCACAGAAAGTTGGCTTCAGTGCACATCTGACAGGAGGTGTAGTTGCATTAGAAGCCTCCAGTATGTGTTCCACCATCACTATTGGTTTACAACCCCACCCTTTCCTCAGACAGCCATATTGGATGCAAGGACACGTTAATTTTAATACTTAGCTAGTAAAAGTTGTCACAAAACTTTCCATAACTTTTTCTTACTGCGGCAAACTTTTTAAGCAAGCCTATATATTAGTAGGGTTAAGCTGCACAGTAAGCAGTACTAAGGAGGTTTCCTAGTCAGGCATTTAGCCAGCTATATATACAGATTTGATTGTGACTAAGAAAATATGTACATCACTGGTACCTTCCTCATCATTACTTTTTCCTCCACATAACAGGGGCCACACGCCAGACTGGTACACCAAGTCTTTCGGACACTTGTGTGCATCAGAGGTTGTTAAGATACGAGACTCTTTCAGTCAGCAGAGTCCTGAGAGCAAGGAAGTAAAATCTAGGTGACTACTGAAGAGGAACAGCCCCACCTCAGCAGCATGGACATTACCCAAACCTGAGACTTGTGCGCTGCAGATCAGACCTCTGTTCCACCTGCAAGTTGTGTCATGAAGGGATGACAGCGTGAGAACTTGACTGTGAGACTTACTTTAGGACTGTGGCCATACCATACACTTTAAAGCTGCTTCCTGTCTGTGTAAGGTCTATAGTGTAGGCCTCGACTGGAATACATAGGAGAACTGTGCAAAAAATAAAATTTAAAAAAAAAATTACTATTAGATGGTTTGAATTGCTTCTGAGAAGCAAATTTCTTTAAATGCAAAATATATTATGAAATATGGTGAAGGCTCATCATTCCCATGTGAAATACTTAGCTTTATGTACATACTCATGTCATTTTATTTGTAGTGCATTGAGGGACTGGTGTATCCACTGGAATAGTTGGTACTCTTCAATGTGTTCTCACTGAGATAAGCAGAGAAAGGTTTGCACAGAGATTGAAGTGTGAATGAGTGTGTTAATGGTTGAAAGGATAGAAGAAGTTGAATTTGAAATGTGTCTGGTACACTGATAGGCAACCAGAATGGATTTTAGTATGCTGGATACAGTTCAACCTAGAATGGGACTACCCTGTGGACCAGGAGTAGCCATCCTTCGAATGTGCTAGTTCTGCCTTTTGCTCAGCTCTAAACTTCTTGAAAACCCTAAGCAGATGTTACAAGAGGCTTGCTTCAGCTACTATTCACTCCTTATCCAGATGATCTTTAAGGAGTGATGAGCAATTCTATAGCAAATTTAAGTAAATACACTTTTGAGCAACATAGCAGCTTAGAAATGAAATGTCTGCAATGGTGAGGAGAGCCAATAACATCAGTTGTTAAAAAACAAAAATGTCCATTGCTTTTACTCCTGCCTGCGTTATCTATAGGTGTTTTAATGAGCTTTCATATATTTTATTGTATTCTAATGGCTCAAGAGGAAAAAAGTCAACACTGGAGTTGTGGTGCCAGGAGGTGGCAGGACTCCTGCAGTAGCAGCTGGGGTGACTTGGCTAGGGAGAGTCACATAAACTCTTTCCCTTACTCACCCCCCTTTGCCTGTTTTCCTAAAAGCTGCATGTTAACATGAACATAACCTGCATGTGAGCAGTTTGGAGGGTTATATTTGGGGGCAGAAAGGAGGGTGCAGTTTTGTTGTGTTTTAAACCCTTTGGGATATTTTCCCCTTCCTGAGAATCAACTTATATGAACTGTAGGAAGTCCTGAGGTCCTCTGGAAAGATGTCTTTCTGTAGGTTTTACTGTAAAGGTAAAGATTTGCTTTCATGGTGCAGTATTAAGTGATAAATGTATTTTGTGGCAAGGGTATGAATGAGTTGCAAGATGGAATCTTGACTGAGACTTTTTTACCATTGTCAGTATTATTATAAGCTTTTTGATGAAGATTTTTTTTTATAATGGCAAATAATGTAGTACTTCTTGTAACAATATTCCTCATGAGTAGGAAAATCTTGTATATTCTTCTACATCAAACACTTTTGAATTTGTAAAATTGTATGTTGTACATACCATTCTATTGTAAACATGTATACTTGCCCACAGTGTACTGTCAAACATAGATTAAGCATGATAAAGATTATTTAAAATATACCTGTATTTATACCTCAGATATTCTTTTTGGGTTTTTGTACCTCAAGTATGTTTTCTATTGTAAATGTGCTTTACATTAGTATGATCTACGCGAGAGAAAGGAAAATGTTTAACTTGCTATAGATGTTGTACAGAATATACTCAATAAGTGCACTATTAAATGTTTAAAATTGGATATTTGTTTCATTGATAATGAGTTTTATTTTATTCTGCATTCTTCCTTCCACTCTCATACCAAGAGGGGGAGGTGTTTTTCTTACTTCTGGTTCTTTACATACCAAGCCAACAGCAGAGCCATGCCTGCCCTCTACTGGGCTGATATTTATAGTATTGTTAAAAGGCAGGTACCAGAGCCACTTTGGAAGACAGGACATTGCATATGGCAGATAGCTGGACAGAAACATTCCCTAGTCAATTGCTTCATACTTTTATAATAGTGAGAAGGAACCTCTGGTTTGCTGTGGTCTTATAGAATGTTCATGTAGAAATGCTTGAATTTAACAGGGTGGGAAGCAGCAATATGCAATGCTGGAAAATAATTCTTTGCTTTCCTATATTCTGAAGAGAGAATGAGGGCATAATAAGTTGTGGAGTCATAGGTTTGCTTCAAAAAACACAAGTGTAAAAGTAATTGGAGAAAGTTAAAAGGACGCGCAGCAATTAAATGAAGCCAAATTGGAGGTCAGGAAGATACACAAAACAACAGACTAAGGTGAAAAACCAAGCCAAGGACAGCTGTTAATTCAAGCAACTTTTCAAAGTTTTTAAAGCCTTAGCCAACAGAAATATAATCTGGGCATCTGAAGGAGGGTTTTGATTTGTGAGGCTTGTCTGATACAGCAGCTGTGAGAATGCCTGCTGCCTTTCAGTAACCAACATCATCCTATTTTTTCTCTGCCTGCACATCCCAAAGTCCTGATCACTGTCACTTCCCACTTCATTCCCCAGGGAGCACTGAGGGATGCTGCTTCAGAGTCTGGCAAAAGCAAGCCTCTTGTTGTCATGGTATTAGTTCTCACACACCAAAGAGTTTTAGAGAACCTTTCTGATAAGGGCCTGTCATTTGTTTGGCTGTTACAAAACCCTTTTTCTTGCCAAGTCAATACTTAACTGAACATTAAAAAAAAAAATACCAAACAGATTTGTTCACAGTTCTGGGGCCCTTGGAACAAGCAGAGTTAGAACTATTTTTTTTTTTTCTGTAACGATGGTTTTGTTTGGATCTTTAAGCACACTGACACTCCTCTGAAAACTTAGGGATTTATCCTGCAATTTGTTTAAAATGCATTTAGATTACTTTCAAATTAGGATTTTCTAAAATATTTCTACAATATGAGTTAATTTTGAATCTTCTAAGTAGCCTCAGCCTCCTGAATGTTTGTGTTCTTGGCACCTTCATTTGCAGATGTCCATGTTGCTGCAGAACAGCAGAATTCAATCTTCCATGTCTGTGGGTTATTTGTCAGCTGTCTCTCAATTTCCCTTTGGGATGTTCTCCTGCTTTAAGCAGTGGTTGCCACAGAGGAAGTGCAGGCTGAGCCCCTGTTCCATTCTGTCCAGGTGCTGGTGTGAATAACTGTGTGCAGTTAACTGTGTACTGTGTAATATGTGTACATCACATCCCTGGGGTAACACAGGTCCAGTCTGCCCTGTGCTTCAGTAATGCTGAATTTCAGTACTTCTGATAAATTCAAACTGAAGAAGTAATGTTTCACTGTCATTCCTCAAGTAATGCACTCCACAATTAGATATTGATGAAGCTGTAAATAATCAGCATCCTTCACCTTAAAGGCCAGAGATGTCACTAACACACATGGACAGTCTGGGAAAGGGAGACTGAGGTGGTGCAAAGCAGTACCTCTGCAGTCTGGTACAAGACCGTGAAAAGAGCAGGACCTGATATCCACAGTAGGCTGTGCCAGGAGAAAGTTAATATGAAAACAGTATCCATGACTTGGGCTACATTATAAAAGGTGGATATTTTCACTTAAGGCATATGAAAATTAACTGTTATACACAAAATCTGCTAAGTGCTGGAAGCAGTGTCCTGCAATCATAAGGAATGAAAGCATGATACTGTTTTAACAGAGCAATGCAATAAGAGTACTAGTTCCTTCATCTCTGTTATACCATAACTTCTCAATACAACCCTTCACTGCATCTCTGAAAAAAATACTTTCATCTATTTCTTGTCTGTCAACCCAGAATATTTTATTTCTCTCATAAGGAAAGATATCAAATTGTAAAACAATTATTTCACAGCACCAGAGATTAGGGTGAAGATCTGATGCTAATATGCAATGCTTGCACCCATGTGCCTATTGCACTGAGCACCCTCCTGAGCTCTTGAGACTCGCTAAATTACTCCTCTCCTCTGCACCATCCTACTGTATTTTCCTGTACATTCTGAGGTGTCCAGATTGCTTCCAAGAAATGAATCCAGGGACAGTAAAATGCAGTGAAATATGGGAAAGAATTCAAAGAAGAAAAAATTCCATCAAAAGAGATTAAGGCACTGAAGGGGCACATTTATGAAAAGAGATTCAAGACACAGTCTGGCCACTAGACAAGAGGGATGTAGTAAATGTCTACTAGCACTGGAATGTCATAAAAACCCAGAAGAAGAGTTCAAATTAGCTGAGTGGGTGTACAAGATGGGATAAAAATTCATTAATGGAAAATGTGAGGCAGAAAGAAAGGAAAAGGCATTTTCCACACAGCAAGAGGTCTTTGAGACTGTGGGACAATCTCTCTCTGAGAACCAGCAAGAGCATAAGTAATTTAAAACTGCGCATCCTCAAACCCTGGAATCATTGCTTCCTAGCTTTCATAAAGCATCACAAAGACATAACAAGTCTCTCTTCATTATTTGCCATGATTACAGGACTTACAGGCTACCAGTTTTGACCTTTAAGCACTGTCAGATAGTACTGCCTTGCTGAGCAAGAAAAAATCGGGTGTCAATAATAAAACATCTCAATTATTTTGGAAGTTATTAATGAGTCATTCTCTAAGAATTACATTGGAGATTGTGGAGTGAAATTTGCTTCCATTTTATCTAAGTGGACATTCACTTAAATAAGAAGATGCAGTGCCTTCCCACCATGGGCCAAGAGCATGAAGATCAGCATGGGGAGGTTACCACACAACTGGGAGACCTCTTTGCTTTCCTAAATTTTACTCAACATCCAGAAAGATCTCTAACTGATTAGCATGATTTCCCCATCATAGAATCAAATCCGTTCTTCCATAGGCCTGGGGGATTTTCCTTACTACAGGAAGAAAAAGACCTACAGCAAGTGTGTTGTGCATGCTTTTCCAGGTACCAGTGTTCTGCTAATCACTTCATTAGCTCAGGTAATAAAAGGGTGATGTGGTGGTCTGAATATCACAGTTGCTCCTAACTCACACAGATATTTCTTAAGGCTTTATAACACTAAAAATGGAAAAGCCTCTTAGGAACAGAATTCTCAGTGAATGAAAGAATACTAATATTCAAAAAATCAAATATTTAAAAGGTAGAGTGTTAAAAGGGTTGGTATAGTTATGCATGCTTTCCAGGGAAGGAAATTAAAGAGCTTTTTCCATGATATGATGACATAAGCATGTTATAAGCTGGTAGACAGGGTGATAATAGCCAAGATGGCTCTGATTTGAGGGAGCTTATACCTTCATTTATTAGAGACATAGCAAGATGGAAGATGGAAGATTTCATTAGTAAATGAAAAAGAAATTTTGGAAAAGGGTGGCATCAATTAAAACACTTGAGTATCACTTGAAAGAACTGTGATTTTTTAAAATAAGCTAGCTAGCAGTAGAAGTAGATTACATTCATAAAGCAGCCCAGACTCAGATGGTGTGTAAGGTGTGCACACCTTAAATTTCAGTCAAGGCAGTGTTATGACCTGATTAAATACATCATCTTCCACTAGACTATAATTCAAGTCCATAGAAATACTGACAGTATGGCTAGTGAAGCTTTTAATGGGCTACTATTTTACCCAAATCTCTGGGGAAAGTTGTACAATTGAGCGTATTCTAAGTAGTCTATTTAAACATATGAAAAGGAATGCAAAGATACTAAAACATTTGTTTTAACGCAAACATATAATCTCTAGCAATCTGTAATCTTTTCATTTCTCTCTCTCAACAAAATGTCTGAAGAACACACATGGACTTTTTCACTTCTTATTGAAGTCTTTGTCACCTACATAATTTATCAATTAGAGCTTCCAAAGCATAAAACAAGTAATAAATCATACAATAATACAAGCAATAATCCAAACTGAATTTGAATATCACACCTCACACATACCTCACCTATAGCCTACAAAATAGCTAGAACAACATTAAAATCGGTACCTAAGTAAAAGAAAAAAAATAGGTAGAACTTTGCTGTCTACAAACAATTTCATTCAGCAGATAACAATGAAAACTGCTTTAAGATACATAGAAAAGCATCTTTGAAGGCTTTCTAGACTTTCTTGAAAAGAGAGGGACATTCATTAAGGTAATGTGTCTGGAGAATGGCACCTGCCCTCCCTCTACTTAGGTGCTTTTACTCCATTATCTAGGACTGGGAGAAATACATACAAATTACTGAAACTGAAAAACTCCCGTGGTGCCTCCTGTAACCCTCAGCAACAGTGAAGCACCTACCTCCCAGCGAGGGGAAAAGCAGGTGAGGGTGATTCATGTCTTCCATGGTGAGAACTGATAGTAATTCTCTCCCCTAAGGGCATCCCATCTCTGTGCTACTGCTCCTCATCAATTCAAAGTATGCACAGAACCACAGAATCCATCTGGGTAGAACAGACCTCTAAGAAGGTTGAATCCAACCATTAACTCAGCACTGCCAAGCTCTCCATTAAACAGTGTGCCCCAAGTGCCCCATCTACACATCTTTTTTAGTAACTCTGGGGATGATGACTCCACCACTTCCCAGGCCAGCCTGTTTCAATGCTTGACAACCCACAAAAATATTTTTCCTAATATCCAATCCAACCCTCCCCTGGAGCAAGTTGAGGGCATTTCCCCTCACTTTTTCCCTAGAAGAAGAGACTGACCTCACCTGACTACAGCCTCCTTTCAGGCAGTTGCAGAGAGCAATGAGGTCCTTTCTGAGCCTCCTTTTGTCCAGGTTACCCACCACAGCTCCCTCACCACTCCTCACAAGACCTGAGCTCCAGACCTTCACCAGCTCTGTTGCCCTTCTCTGGAGTCACTCCAGCCCCCCAGTGACTTTCTTGCAGCAACAGGCCCAAAACTGAAAACAGGATTTGAGGTGCAGCTTCACCAGTGCCAAGTACAGGGGCATATAGCATAGAAACACATACTCCTCATAATGCTGGGCAAGTATTCAATAAAGTAGAAACATTTAGATGGGGTCACAACTGTTCATGAATTCCAGAACTGTACCCACAGCAGCACTAACACTATGCAGTACTTAGTCTGCAAGCTCCCTTACTTGGCTTTGGAGACCTCTGAAAACACATTAAATTGCATTTGAGGCCTTTTAAGAACTAATTTGAGCAAGTAGGAAAGTCAAGATTGTCTAGCTAGCATCTGAACCACAGTCCAAAAGAAATTACATTCACATTCGCTGTCTTTACCCTTCCAACCTAAGACAGTAGTAAATGATTATGTATAAAATTATCACATAACTTTCTAGGTAAAGAACTGGCCTTGTCACGTTAGTTGTGAACAAAATCAAGCAGAGTAGCTACGGAACTGTTCAATTCAACAGACTTGGACTGGGGAAGGAGGGGAGGCTGTGTCCCAAGCATCCTACCAGCAAGATCAATGAGGGAGTGAATGGCACATCAAGAGCAGTGATAGAGCTCAGAGGCTCTGCTGCTGAGGAGCACAGAAGTTTAAGCAGGCCAGTCATGACTAACACACTAATACACCTTAGGCATGCATTTGATAAAAACCTAAGCAACTAGCAGACCCTGAGAAGCTCTAAGTATCTAAAGTTTTAGGCTTGTGTAGAATCATATCCCTAGTTTGCTTCTAGAAAAGAGGCTAGAGACACTGATTCAAAATCTCACCACGTAGTCTGTTGAAAGAAGGCAAAACAAGCTATTTTCTGGCACCATCTGCTCCATTATAAAAGGAATTATTTTCATAATTTCATAATTTGAAAATCTACATTTAGAATTCACTATTAGCTTTCTCTGCAGAACTTTGAGAAAAATGTAAGTACTGAAGTTCCTGTTATTGTTAATTTCTGCACTAGGCACCTGGACTTACTTCTGGACATATTTTTCACAAGAGCCTGCAAGAAGTTTCTTGTGCTGGTGTGCAAATAGCCTTGCAATGGTCACTGTCAGAGAGAGCATTTGTTTAAACTTATCAGCAGCACAATCTAGGACATTACACGATATTTACTATGCTGTATTTTATAAGGCACTATGTAACAAGTCAAGCTTATCATACTCTTTTTTTTAATTCCTTGAAAACCACCACAAACTTTCTACTGTCTTACTGACGAGGAGATTTTCTCTAAGGCTTTATACAATTTTTCTTTTCTTTTCTTTTCTTTTTTTTTAAAGCTTCTTTCCTTTGCCTCCTCTTCCTATCCTGTTAAATGACTAAAACAGTTTCCAGAGCCAGTTGCTCCATGTAGTGGTTTGCTGGTTTGCGATGACAGAGTTGCTGCCAAATTTTATAAAGAATGTTCCCTGGGGCGCAGAGGGGAGGGAGGTATTCTTCATGGCCTCTGTTTTCTTTCCATATTGTTTAACAAACAAGCAAGCTGCCCTGCAGTCACTCTGACCCCTATTTAGACATATCCCTTTCAGGCAGCCACACAAATGAACGAGGAAGGAAGTGCCGTCACAGCCCTTAGAAAAGATAGAGAGAAATAAAGGCAAACATTGTGTGTCTAAACAAACAAGCTCACTCTGCTCTGCCCTTCTCTTCTGCATAATTCTTACAGAAATTGGTCCCAGAAGTAGTATTTGGGGCACGAGCATTTTCCATGCTGTGTAGGAACTTGGTTACCCACCCACCACGTTCCACTGCCCTGCCAGGTTTTTCCCAGCCTCAGAGACAAATGAATAATGAATAATCCAAAAACCTTTGGTATAAATAGGAACTCAGCCCAGGCTCTTTGAATGACTTAAGCCTGTCCCTCAGTCAGCTTTCCTACATGAACTTCATGCCCTCTGTGCCTTGCCTTCCCTAGATAGACTTCCACAGAACACCAAGAGGAAAAAAAAAAAAAGATTATTTTGCTTCAGTAATCATCAATTGAAAGCGCAAGTTTTGCAAGAAACTGAAACAAAAATATCGAAAGGCGAAGCTGAGAACAAACTTTTCTTTGAGCTGCTTCTTGCCTATACACAACCCCAGAGGATTTCTAAATCAAATTACTTTTGGTAGACAAGAGATGAAACTGATGTGCTATCAACTACATTTTGTGATGGGGAGCTAAAGTATAAAGGATTTTGAACTAGAGATGCAAATAGAATATTTGAACCTTGATGTTGCATGCTAATCACAGGAAAAAGCTTTGACATATCAGCGCTGATAGACCTCATTAAAAGAATGCTTAGATAAACTCAAGGAAGGGTAAAAGAAAAAAAAAATACTGTCATTTAAAAGATTACAAGTATGATTTTTTTAACTATTTCCACATTTTCCTGGTAACATACCTTCGTAGTAGTAGCCCTAAGGTGGTTAGAGAATCTGAAGCCAGCACTGGGTAACAGAGACAACGTCTTGCTGCAGGATCATGACACAGCACAAACACTGCATCACCCCCACAGCCCCCTGGGCTGCTGCAGGAGATCTCTGTTCTGCAGGGCTCTTCTCAACACAGCAAACCTTGGGGCTGCTTTTGCCCAGACATCAGCTTCATCAGTTTTAGCCTGACTGAAAGACAAGAAATCCAATTTCAAACAAAATTCCGGGCTGATTGCAAGACTGAAGTCTTATTTGTAATCTACTCTCCTGCTAAAACAGACACCTAGATTCTGTTTAAAATTTGCCAGAGATGTTCATAGGACAGCAAACTCCAACATTTGTGAAGGATTTGCCAAGAGTGTTGCTTTTCCCTTGCTCGGAGCTCTTTGTGGATAGCACCATGCAGAGCAGACAGAAAACAGAGCTGTATCTGGTGGACATCACGCACAGACTGCGATATGTGCGTATTTGTGCCTGAGGAACTACTTATCACTGTGATGAATGGCACTGCATTTAACTATCTCCTTAAAGAGATAAGGTGCTGTAAGTTTTTGTTATCAGTTGTGCCCAGATTTGTACCATTAAACAAAAAATAGGATTAATATTTCTAAACAAATCAGATTAATGTTGTGTACCCATTATCATGCTCCAGGGGATCATAAACTGGGATAAGAATATATACGTATAGTTTGCAGTTGTTTCAAGCCATGAAACAGAGAATAGCCTAGGAGATGCCTTTTGTAATGATACATTTCCTAGGGAGCTGCTGAAAAATACCAATTTCTTTCTCAACCTTGATTATTAATCAAGCATACTGTATGTGATTTAAAGATGCACACTTCACAAAAGCACCAACAACCCCCAAATGCTTCCCAATCACAGATAAAATATTCTGGTTGCTCTCTGCTGAACACTGCAGGAGAAGTCGAGGCTGAGCAACAACAGCTTCTGAGATCATTCACTGCTGTTGCAGTCCTTCTCTTTCCTCTACAGACACTTTCTGTTCTGCAAACCCCCTCTTAAACCCCTGCAAGCTCTCTTTTACAATCAGTTCTACACTGCTCGTGTGTTTTGTCTGCCTGTGAACTTTTTCTCCATCCTGCCAGATTCAGCACTGCAGTCAGGTCAGGCTCAGACCCTGGTATCTCATTTCCTTCTCCCTTTGCCTGCCCTCATCTGATACAGAACCTCTCACAGGCATATGCACAGCTCAGACTAGGTGCTTACAGATTGCATAGTGTTCAGCAACGCTCCAAGGTAAGGGGCCTGTCACCACCCTCTTGGGAAGCTCAAGTTCTGAACAACCAGCCTTTCCCCTAAACTGCATGTCTTTACATAAGAGGAGGGGTTGTCTAGAAGCTTCCCTGGCTGGGATAAGAGGAGAACTTGATCAGACCTTGATCTGTTTTAAGATATTTGACTATTTTTTTTCCAGGAGCAAGAAATCTTTAGCTTCTCATGTGTCCTCAGTTCACCCACCTGCTTCTGGTGAACTGAAACAAACCCTGGCATTGAACTGGATGAACATAGCCTGCTGCCAGCCTGGAAAAGCAACCATTACAAATTGTGGCTAAAGATGGTGTCTTCAGGGAAGTCAGCTGCCTTGCTCTGCATTGCTTCTCGTGGCAAGTATTGCACCCAGTCACTTTTCATCAGGAGAGAGACCAAACTGTGAGAGCACAGCCTCTTTCTGGAGCTACTGCCTCCAAGAGCATTTGTCCAAGTGTTTGAGATCCATACACACACTTCCCAAGGAGGAACCAGCCACTATCCAACATGGTTTTTCTAGGCCTAGTAAAAATTAATTTGGCTTTAATTCGTCTCTTTGGCTGTCATATTTCCTGTGATGCAGCTGTGATGGGTGGAAAAGTACCTACTTTCTTTCTTGGTAAACATGAATAAGCCTAGCCTGCTGCTCCATGGATGGCACTCTCTGTTGTGGCAACTCTTTCCAAACTGCTTCATTCTGTGCTTTGGGTAGTCACCTCTCAATTTCCTCAAGATTATGCAGTCACCTCAGAAAAATGGTGACATCAGGCTTTTTAAACAGGTACATGTAACATTCTTCTCCTATTGCTTTCAAAATGAGGGAAAAAACACATTCCATGCCAACAGCTTTCCTCTGGGCAAACACTCTCCAAGAGCCAATATCAAGTACATTTAAATTGTTTCCTTCCAAAACCTCACTCACTGCAATATTTTTAACTTTCTTTATTCAGACTGATATCTACACACCTCAATTCCACAATTTGTTTCAACGCCTTGCTCCTTTCTGGTGTAGGAAACTTACCTGCAGGTGGGGCAGATGCCTGGCTCCAGGTAAAAGCACATCTACCACTCTCCTCCTGCTATCCAGTAGCACAGGCAGTGGGGTGCTATCATGGGCAGCTTTACTTAGATTTAACTTCTGAAAAGATTTATTGTTTAGCACCAGACACATACTATGACAAAGAAGCATAGCTCTTGTTTCATCTTCTGCTTTCCCTGCAGAGAAACTCTGCCTCAAGACACCAATTGTCCCCTAGCTGTTCACTCTGGAACAGCTGGGAGGTTCACACTCAGAATAGTGATGGAGGAAACTTTCTGTAAGAGGTATCTCAGACTTTCTCTTGGTCATTATTACCTATCACTATTCTACAGAGTATAAGAAATATTCCCCCTCTAAGAGTCCAATGCAATACCTATAAATTAGCCCCAGTCCAGACAAACCCACTGAGCTAGCTCAGGGGATATTTATAGCTGAACATAGCTTCCTCAGGGAATTACAGTCTCCAAGTCAGTGCAGTTGTTCCAAAAAAAATCTGAGAAAAGCTGTTTCTTTCTTGGTCTCCTCAAGTATAGTAAGTTCCTTTCACTACAGAACTGTCAGTATGAAATTCACTCTTAAACGCAACCAACTGGCTGAAATAACTTCTGTGTGTGTCTGCAATGCCATATCCAGAAACCCTGATCATCAGTAACTACACAGCCACATTTGCATGATAAAAATATGATGGCATTAATAATTTGTGTCGGCATGCCTTCCCAATTGTCAGGGCTTTACATAAATATAGAACTTGGCCTATAGATTTGTTTCAGAGCCTTTTTATATCTGATTATGGCTCCAGGCCGATCATTATCTGTACAGACACTGTAATTAAGGATCAGTAATTCTGTCCCATGGCCAATAGTCCCTACAGTGAGAGGCACAAGATGGGTTTCCAGCTGCTCAACATTTTAGAGTTTCACTGGAAGTCAGCTATTAGAAAGCTGCGCAGTACAAGGACAGAGCACCAGCCTCAAAGGAAAACAGCCAGCAAGTATTTCCATTCCAGCATGTGAGCAGGAGAAAGTACTGTCCTGAAGACCTCTGCAGGAAACCATTTTACACAGGTATCTGCAGAGCCACACATGGAAAGCCAGAGCTCCCACGTGTTTAACTGAGGGCAGGCACCGGGAGCCAACACTTCCCTCAAACAAGCACGCAGTCACACCGTTTCTTGGGAACCAGCTGGATACACACAGAAAAACAAAGGAGGGTTCTTACATTGCTGAAGTACATGTCATAGAAATAAAAAATAAATAAAGCATCATAAATAAAAACATTTTTCTGTAGTGATTTCACAGAGGTGAGAATTTCAACAGCAAAATAAAAATTGGCTGCAGCAGATCCCAAGTTTTATTCCCACACTTCACAGCCAAGGTTTCTGCCAACTGGGAGGAAAACACAGCTGAGCTAGAAATAATGGATGTTTGTGAATAGCAGGGAGAGAACACAGTGTAATAGCAGTACCGATTCCAGCACCAGAGACATCAGTCTTGAGTGGACATGCAATTTTCACAGGATCAGCTCATGTTGTTGGGTTTTGGTTGCTGTAGGTTTGTTATAGGCCAAGGCACACATGGCAAGGCAGTTGTGAAGTCTCCCATGGGCACTCCCGGCTCATCCTGAGACTGCTGGCTTCTTCCCCCAGCCCTGCACTGTCACAAACAAACACCCCTGCATATATAAGTTCTAAGAACCTTTTGGCTGGAAGATTTGTATGAGCTTGATTTGAAACACTTCAGGCTGAAGGAGGAAAAGTATGACACTTAAATTAGAAGTGTGCAAGAGCTAAACAACTTATTTAAACATCTGGAGGATGGAGGGAAAGGTAGCACTAAGCTACAGCCTCCAGCTCATCTGGAAGTGCCTTCCCTAAGACACAGGTGACATTCGGGTCCTAAACCACCCAAATTTACCATGCCAGGAAAAAGTACCTCCTTTTGGCTTGCAGCCAAGCTAATCAGAGGCTCACAGCTTACTGGAAGGATGGCAGAGGCCAGTTCCAGTGACCTCCAAAGCATAGCCTATATTAGATATATGACTTTAAGAATTGTTAACATAGGTCTGCTATTAATAAGAGTATCTGAATATGTTTCTTGGCAAACACTAAGATACATCTTCCAAATCAATTGTTTCTAGAAAAAGTCTTTCCATATCTGATCCAATGCAGAAACTTACCCTTTACTTCAATACCAGAGGCAATATGAGAAAATTTTAGCATTCTTTTTTAAGTCCCTGAAGTTACATCATGAGGCTTGCTGGTGTTGGAGCTTGAAAGCACATTGTGAAGATATGAGCTGATTTTATTTTCCTCCTCCAAGCAGGGAAGCTGAGCTGAAGAGGGTTGCTGAAGGACAGCACAGAGTCACTGGACAGCTGGTTCCCAGCTCATCCTGCAAAGCCTTGCTGCTGCTTCTTCCAGGTGGTGACTCAAGTGCCTCCTGGGCTCCCAGGCCATGCTGCTCTGGCTGCTCTGCCAGCTCCAACACTGACAGGAGGAACATGGACTGGTGCTGGTTTTCTTCTAATCACCTCAGGTGCGGTGGATTCACTCTATCTTCTGTTATGCAAAGTAGGATACAGCTCTGGATATTTCAGAGGGAAGAAGAGCAAACCAGGAAGCCTGAAGGATTTTTGTAGCTGCCATTGAGTCTGTCCATTCTGTCTTGCAAAATTGCACAAACAGACCCACGAAAAGATTCAGTTCTCTCTCTTTTGTACCATAACCAATACTTAAGCCACAAAGAAGAATGATGCAACAATAAACACAATAAACTAGGTTTTAGATTTTTGGGGTGTAACTGTGTTAAAATACATCATAAGTCCTCTACCAGATTATTTCAATAACATTACCGTGACATTAATGGGCTAATGGCTGGGTGAATGAGATAACTGCACTGCAGTGAAATGAGGCAGTCCAGCACACAAGAGCAGTAGCTTGCAAAATACGATACAGATGACAGGACATTTTGGTGTCAGTGCAGAAAATACAGGCTGGGCAATAAAATGCCACACTGGGAGTTTCTGAACTCCCAGATCGCACAACCCAGCAGCCACAGACCCAAACCAAAACCAAGTGGCTCTCTGGGCAGACTGGAGAGACAGACAGCCCTGTTCCCCTGCTGTCCCTATGGACATTGCTTACCAATTCCTCCAGTGAGGGCCTCATCTTACACGAGCACAATTAGTCTTTAACTTTTTTCCTGGTGGACAAGAGATATAAACTGAATTGGTGTCAGAAGAGTGCTACTCTCTTTCAACAGACACCTCAGACATCTATATCACAGCCCCTTGGTCTGATCCCAGATCACCATTCCCATAGGTATCCTGCCAGTCTTTTTCAGGCTGGGGTAGAGAAGGACCCTTGCAGCTCTCAGAGGAATGGTTTTACAGAGCCTCAGGGATTAACAGTCCTGCTTTACATGACTACCCAGGACCCAGTAGACAGCCTAAGAAGCCAAAGCCCATGTGAGTGCAGCCTGTTCAGAGCAGGTGTGTATGTGAAGCACTGCACTGAAAGCTGTAGCTGGGACACAGGACACACAAGAGATGGGCTCTGTTTTTATGAAGCCAGGTTGAAGATGCTTGCCTTCTTTCTTCTTGTACTTTAAGTAGCAGCATCTGGTTCACTTTGTCTGGTTGAAAAATGTCTTGCTTTGCACCATCACTTTTCTGACCTTTCCTTTCCTGTATGTTCTTTGGGTGCTGCCTTCCCACAGCAGGTCCAGTCTGGCCAGACCTGGCAAAAGAAGAGGTTGGTAACCTTCAATTGCCATTATGACCAGCAATGTAGGGCCAAGGCTATCACTAGGAAATTTATGTCTGTTTTCCCTTTTCAAAATATTGGCATATTCTTCTCCCTACATCTATCTTGTCTTCTCTCTTCCTGCACAGTTGTTTCTGCACTCTTCCTGCACTCTCAAGACTTTTCCCAAGGGCCTTATCATTCCTTGCACTGGGAAAGGTGCCATTTCCTTTTAGTGCAATGGTAGTTGATGCTTTGGAGCTTTCTTGAAAGTTATTGGATTCTGCTGTCTTGGCCACCCTCCCCTTGAAAGGTCCAAATTCTGCTGCTGCTGGCTCAGGACTGACATGAAATAACCAAGCAGAGTCTCTATCATCAAGGCCAGACTGCTCCTTTTCTTTCTTCCTTCTCCCCCGTTTCCCTGGAACAGTATCAGGAGTTTGTAGGAATTTTCTTGACTGATGTTAAATGGAAAATGTAAAGCTAACGAAAAAAATAGAGGTAAAATTAAAATTAAAAAGTCATCAATGTGGTCTCAGTCTTTAAAAAGGCCTCCGTTTGGTATTCACAAAAATGTAACTATTTTTATAGTAGCTTGGCATCAACTTTTTGCTCTCAAATTTCTTCTGCAGAGCCTATTTAACTAAAGTAATGGATTGACTGACACCTAGTGGAAAATTGAAGATTTTCTTCATCTTATTTAGTAGAGTGAAACACTTCAGACAGTATTCAAATCGAATTTGAACATATTACCATTGCTGTAGAAAACAATATTATTACTTGATCACCTGTATTTTATCTCTATTTCATTAGTGTATTCAAATATTCAACAGAAGCACAGGCAGGAAAACCAACAGGAATTTATTTTAAATATATACATATTCATTGGTTAATGAAGGAGCCTGATATTAAACCAGGCCAAGTATATCCCTTCCCAACATTGAGAATATCAGTAATACTTAGTTCTGGAAGCCCATAAACATAAACTTATCCTCAAAACGAAGAGTCTTCTGGAGTTGTTGTTTCTACCAAAGCAGAATCATTGATTCCCTTATTAATAATTTGTGTGTAAATATTTAGAAAGTGAAAAAAAAAACATTTTTTCCTAAATTTTTATTATTATTTATTATATTTATAACAACGAAAATATGAAGACAATTTTTCTTTCTCATTAGGATTTGTAGATGTTCTATTCTTGTTTCAGTGATCACATAATGTTCAGCACCTGTGAAGGGATTTTGCAATGCCAGACAAATGCCAAACCCGTGTGAGCTGACTGCAGAGCTCCCACAGACCAAGGCAGGTACCATCCCATACGTGCTGTGCTTGATAGATGTGATTGGTGCAATGCTGTGCTTTGCCAGCCTTGCTGAGAAATCACTTCACAAGGTCCAGATGGTGAAGAGTTAAAGAGAGGGGGTTCTCTTGCAGGCAAAAATCTCCAACTATAGTTTCCTGGTAGCAAGAGGCTTTTGTATCCACTTCCTTAGGACAGCACTTCTGTTCACTCAGTGCCTCTCTATGTACTTTTTCCAAAGTATGTTATCTAAACAGTTAGATCCATATTACATATTCTTCTGCCTTACTCCTCGATCTCAAATGAGTGACATGTTTGTCCTGAAAGATAATCTAATATATTTGGGGTTTTTTAAATGAGAAATTATATAATAAGTAGCTTAGAATAAAATTTGGCACTACCAGCAGTGCAATTCACACCCAAATCCCACAGATCTGAATTTTAGGTTTGATAATGATTACACAACTTGATCTGAAGTGACCTTAATATACATCTAGGTCCTGAGAAGTTATTTATAAGCTGAGTCTGTTTAAGGCACTGTTACCCAAAAGCTAATTTTCCTACAAAGATCCCAGACTAATGATCCCATAAAAGCTTCTGCAGTCCAACCATATGGTGATCAGGTTTTACTTTTAATTTTTTCTATTTCTCAATTAAAAATATGTTTAGAAATTTCCTGTGGTCCTTTGAATAGACTCTTGGCTGGTTTACATGAGAAAAACACTGCTTTATATTTCATGTTGATATTTTTTCTTCCTTTCCTTTAATAATTTTTTTAACTTCTTAATTTAACATTTCTTTCCTAACTGGTATTCTCCAACGCTGTTATGAGTATTCCTACCTATTGTCTCTCTCCTTCCATTTCTGAATCCTTCTGACTTATCAGTTCAAACATTTGCACCTGTTCTGAGGGTAAGCAGGCACACAAATGCAGGAGATCACTATAACACTGACAGCAATGATCTCAGCCTTGGCAGGAAAATGTCATTTTGCATTATTCTCTGCACCCAACCAAACAATCCAGGAACAGTACAGCTTTGGCACACACAAACTGTAGGGACCAAACTAGCTGAAAAGTAGCCCTAGATGATGCCCTGGTATTTCCTTGATTATGTTACTCCCCTTGTATTTAAGAAAGAGCACGAGTCTGTATCTATTAGAGTCTGCAGGGATGATTTTCACACTGCCAGCTCAATGTAACCAATATGGCCTTCAGTGAACTAACACCCCAAAGAAGCTACCCTGCCAAAAATCCCCTGACAAAGATGCAGCTCAGACGTGGACCACAGTGGTGTGTGAACATCACTGTCATGCAAAGTCCTCCTCAGGATGTGAGGAAGGGACTGTGAGTGTCACCCAAGGGTGACTTTCCGCAGTGCTGTCCAGTGAGTTAAGGGGAGAATTTTGGGAATGTGCACTCATCTCTCCCTTTTTGATTCTCCTCCCATTCCATGGTTTCACATAGGCATCTTTTAGCCTGTTAAATATAGGAAACAACCCTTTTGACCCATGTACCTGGAAATATAATTTTTTCTTACTTCGGTTTCATTGCCAGCATTCCATTTTCATGTCATTCCTGAAATCTCCATATTTATTATCACCAAATGCCTATCACTGCACGACTTTTTGTTTCAAAGTTCAATGTAAGAATGTTGAAACTGTTCATGTAGTTGCTGTATTGAATCTGGTTTTTTTATTTATCCACTTGAGCATGGGCTTTTTGATACTCTGTCTCCAGCTAGTTCTCCTTTAGGCTTCTTTACTCTCAGTAAGCCAGAGCCTAATATGTTACCACAGAGACATGATCCAGTGCAGATTGAAGGGCTCATGTGGTTAACCTGCTCAGAAACACTAATGGTTTGTTTAATACTTCATAGATATGTCAATTACAAATTCAGTTCATAGTTGAAAGGCTGCTTTGCACAGCACTACATCACATCTCCTGTAAGGTCTTTATGAGAACTGAAAGGCAAAGCTGCACCTGAGGACACATTGGGGTGCATACAGCAGGCATGCACTCTGTGAGGCAAAATTCCCATTTAGGAGGCTGATCCAAACACTAGCAAAATCAGTGGCTGTAACTCAGAGCAAATTCAGGTACAGAATCACTGGTTTTTCACAGATAAGTTTTAAAAGTTTCCTTTCACTTCAGAATTTGGTCTCTCCAGACAAGCCTTAGGTATTTTTCATGGCAAATAAAAATAAACATGCAAAGTTTTGGTGCTTTGAATATACAGATCAAGGAGCAGGTGAGAACATGTCACAGCCTCAGTTTGCATTTCATGCAGAGATTTTTTTGAAACTTTTATTTCCTTGAGAATATCAGGTAGAGAAAAAAAGAGTTGGTCGTGCCTGTGGCTCACTCTTCTAGGGACTATGGAAACACTCCTGTGAAACTGTGGCCAAACATTTGTTCCATTATTAAAGTGACTGCTCTGTTTTATATTTAAACATTAATTAAACCTCCCAGGGATATTTGTTTCTCCTCCGAACCACAGAAAGGAAAATCCCAGGGTAAACAGGCATTTCTGAGAACAACCAATACAAAGACCAGGAAAGTCAATGGAATCACTTTGAATCAGATTTTTAGGTAGTTTTTCCCTGAATGAGGTCATATTTCACAAGCTTGAGCAACTTTCTGTCATTCTCTTTAATGTGACTCTCCCAGCACCTTCCCTTTCTTTCCTACTACCTCCATCCAAACAAACATGCTCTGGCTGGCATCTCAGTTCTACTCATGGCTTAGTCCTTTCTTCCTTACTGTCAAATTGTTTTCTTCCCTTTCTGAAATTGCACCAAGGGCTACTTACCATTGTACTGTAATGTAACTAAAGCATTTAACATATGCGGGGGG
>VXBI01012908.1:340715-363656 GCA_013397375.1 Toxostoma redivivum
GGGGGGGGGAAAGGTTGCATTAAAGAAATAATTATGTATATAATATATGTATACTGAGATATATTTGTATCTGCTCATTATTTAAACCTATTACTCAGACAAACATTTTTAATGGTCCAGTACTCAATGTTAGAATGCCAGTCCTTTTAGAGTGGAGAGGATCAGATGCCAATAAGCAGCAAGCACTTTTGATGGTTATTGATGTTGATAGTTGCTGCTAGTGCTCAGTACAGGCAATGACATTCATCAGGCATGGAATAAACCATGAATTTAAACCAGCCTGGAAACTCTGTGTGCAACTTGCTCTCTATTACTTTTTTAATCTGTCTCATCTCTTTCGTTCTCTTGGACACACTGGAATACAGCTTTGGCCAGTAAGCCACAAAACATTCTGCTTTTCCCTTTTCAAGTAGAGAGGTTTTAAATTTGTCTGTAGTATCTGTCCTTTCTCTGCACTACAGCCTTTGGTCTGCTCAAATGGCCAATTCCTCCTTTCACAAGAAGCACTTTGTTTAGAATTAAACCTGACTATCATGTCAGTTCTGTGGTAAGAAAGTAGAGATGTGAAGGGTCAATTTATTCCAGTAATTCTGACAGGTAGCATAATATCTTCTGCAAAGATGCGGAAGAGAGACACAAAGAACTTGATGCTGCCTCACCAAAATGCCTCTCACAAATGACTTTTTATCCTGTGCAAGAGGAACATCAGCTTTCAATCTGATTGTGCACACAGAGACTTCTTTGTTATCATGAGTAAGAGGAGATATCTTCAGCTATATATTTTGTCTGTTTTACTTGTGACAGCTTCAAAATGACAAGAAATACTTTCTTCATTCAGAAAAAAAAGAATTTTGGATGTACAAAAAGCAACAACAAGCTGAAAATTTTGCAGAAGTCAACCTACTTTGTCACAACTGAAGAGGGCAACCTAATACCATCTCACTGTTCCTGAGTCCACTGTCCTATCCATAACCCCCTCATCAAAGCACAGCACAGCACCTTGTCAACAAGGCTAAAGGAGATGGAGAATTTATATCCAGAAATCTTTTATTTTCATTTTTATTTCTGCTTAGATATGATCATAATTGCTGAAGTACACCTAGTAGAGTTTTTTTAGTAGTGGTACTGGGAGCTTGGTGGAGGGTTGGTTGCTTGCTTTTTAAAATAATAGGACAATTTGTATTCTTTTTAAGACAACGTATCTCTGTTGAGCACTGGGAGAAGAAGCAGGTGCAGATAGTGAATTGCCACAAGAGCAGCAGAGGCATCTGCTGTCCTCAAACACCCCAGCTCTTGGAAGATGCAGAGATAGGTTGAACGCTACAAAGGCAGAGATTCCCCACTCCACAGCAATCACTATGCTTTCCTGTTCTGCATTGTGTCCATGTGGTCTAACTGAATAAGAAAACAGCACTAAGACAGTCTTCTCAAATTTAACATTCATTAACAGATTTCCAAGACACAGATTTTCAAGGGCTAATACATTTATTAGCTAATGTGAAAACACAAAAATCTTGGAAAAAATTATATTTTAACCAAGTAGGATTTATTTCTGTTGAATACTAAAGAAGAGATTCCATGTATGGACACAGAATTGACTACAGAGCAGTACCTAAGCATGGTTTTCACCAGCAGATTGGAAGATAAAATCATGGCTAACTGCCAGAATTTATACACTGTAAGAGTAAGGAATGTTGAACTCACAAAAGAGAGAAGCACTTATATATTTATATAAGTGCTTATATATAAGTCCTTATATATTTAGTACTGACACACTTCATTTTCCTGGAGTACTGAAGTAGTCCCAAATCCTGTAAAAATGCTGAGCAAGAAAGTAGGTAATGCAGCAGATTTAACATAATGTCAATACTAATACAGCCCAACAGGGATATGAATGCAGTCTGATGGACATAAGACACAGCAGAGAGGATGCAGGATCAGAGCTCTTATTTCTACTCAGAACCTACCCAACCAGTTCACTAGCAGTATTTTGCTGGTGAAACATACACAATTCTTCACTCAGCATTTTGAACTGTGCTCATAAGTAACCTGTATAAAAATAAGTACCAGAAAAGTCTGCTAGAATATTTTTAGCATTCATTTCTCAACTGTGATTTTAAAATTCCTACATGACGAGCTTGGAAGAAAATAAATTAGTCACTGTAAGTACCAAAAAAAATGACACATTCACTTCTAATAGAAATATTTACCAACTGTATTAGTCCTGCAAAAATAAGTCTGTTCAATTTATTTTTTATTGCAGTTGTGATGCCAAGCAATAGGACAAGAGGCAATGGGCAGAAACTGATACACAGAAGTTCCACCTGAAGTAATTTTGTAATAAACCAGGGCATCTTTCTCATGTCATCAAAACTTCACATGCCACTTAGTGCTACGTAAGCACCTTAGGAGCAATCCAAGCCCACTAAAGCCAGAAGCAAGTTTTATATCAGCAGAATTGAGATGAGATTATTGCCCAATTGTCAGACAAGCAATGCAAAAACACATTTGCCTTTTTGCCTTGTAACAGTCAGACCTTTCAGTCTTGACATTGCCAAAAGTTTAAGCATTCAAGGACAGCTGGGTTTTATTTACTTATTCATTCATTTACTATGGTATATATTAATTTTTAATGGTATATCCACTTCTCTGAGCACATTAACTTTGTCTGTAAGAAATTAAAGTCTGGGATCACATGGATTCTCCTGGAAATTACCTTTAGCTTAAGGTGGGCCTCCTCAAAAGAAAAACCACTCAAGAGAGACCTTCACCATGCTCTGAGTGAGGTAATCTGGCTGATGAGATGATAAAGCTGATAAAGATCCAGGCAGCCTCCATTAATAGATGAGAGACTGCCTACAAGAATAAAGGTTTGCTGGGAAGACTTCACAGTCACAACCTCAGCTGACTGACCCCATTCCATAAAATTTATAGTACATGGTGATGATACATCCTCAGAGGACAACTGAATATTTGAGGAAGAAAAAAAAAAGCTGCTTACCAAACCTCCCCCTCCTTTTCCCAGGAATTTATAAGAATACAATCCAAACTCAGCATCAACTCAAAACATAAGAAAATTCAATACAGAAATAAGTATTTGTGAAAAGCCCCAGGCAAGAATCCCAAACCAAATAATGCATGGAATGTCTACAAACAGAAAAGTGGTTCAAAGTACTTCAGCAGCATTGAGGGGACAATTGTTATTCAAACAGATAGAGCAAGGAGTTCTAACTGGAGCCTGGGATAATCTTGCAGGGATAATAAGCCTATATTCTAAAGAGAATGGACACCTCTCCTTTCTCAGTTCACCCTAAATTTCATCAGTCCACTTAACTATACACCAAACATGCCACAGCCAGACTGTAGAAGTTCATATAACAAAATTGTGATGTTCTTTCTCACAAATAACTAAATCTAGCTGTCAGTTAAGATTAATGATACTTAATAAATATTTTTATATGTGCATGATAAAGTTTCTGCATGTTGGCATTTAGGGATGAAGTTTCAAAATTGGATATAGGATGATAATAATCTACCTTTTTCTTGAATGCAGCCCAAATTCCAGGATTGCTGAATATCCACTGGAATACTTTATCTGAAAGAAATTGACTTCTCTTCTAAAATTCTCAAGCTCATCCAGAAATTCCCAATAAAAGAGGCAAGCCTCCCCTGTCTGACACAACCATGTTGCAAATAGATGGGGAACCCAGTACAATCCATGCTGGCTCTGCAATATGGGTACTTTGGCACTAGCTGTCTAAATCTGGAGCCTGGGGATGCAGCAGATGCAGCCCCCTCAGCCAGCAGCAGCTGGACGCAGTGAGGCAGGGAATATTGCCCATTTTCTGAAGTATGGCTCATACACAGCAACTGAAAGACACAGCTCCAGGCTGTATTGAAAGTAACATTCAGATAAGAGTGGAATGGTATTTCAGAAGTCTCAAATGTATGGTTCTTTAGCCACACTTTTATTTTCAAAGGCCTGTGGGGTGAGGAAGTGGTACAGACCCAGGAAAGATAAAGTATAGGGATCCCAAACTATGAGGAAGACAAAAATGATTGCTTGAGGACATTGCTCCAATAAATAAATCTGTAATACATTACATGTGGCAATTAACAGCTGGGAAGCTACATCAAAAAATACGCTGCACTGTCAAGGTTTTCTACTGAACAATCTCAAATACACCTACTCGTGCAGCATAGACTGGGAAAGCTTGGCATTTCACTCCTATTGTCTGGTATTCAAAGCTACTCACTCAATAATAGGACAGACAATTATATATCTCTTTAAAATAGCTGTAACAAAAGGAAATCCCTTTTGTTCTTTTTNNNTGCAGCTCCATTAAAGGTCATGAAATCACACCAGCTGAAGATGTGCCCTGCACTGCAACCACTGGCTATGAATTAAGCCTAGGAATGGAGTTACTCTGTGCTAATGAGGCAATTAGCCTCTTCTAGCTCCGCTTCTGTTGGCAGTTCCACTACTGATCTTCTGAAGCAAGTGCTTTTTATCCCCAGCACTATAAACTGCTACAACCTACTTCAGATGGATAGTGATGGTATGTCTTGGAGAGAATAGGAAAGTTGTGTAAACAATCTATTATCACTTAGGTCTCAAAGGATTCATTTAAACTTCACAAGACAAAAATTTGTATTTTATGTGCAAACTGGGCTTATCCCCTTCCTGTCTACATTATTTAACACATCATTAATATATATTCTCATGTCTGTGAACAAGAAAAGTAAATATGGCAGATATGCACTGGATTTTTATTCATTTAATCTTAGCTTCTCAGGCTTATCAAAAAGATATATGTATTTCAAGGATTTGATATTTTTAAACTTTATGTAATACTCAGACTCTCACAAATCCCTCTGACTTTTATATACACATAACCAATGAAAAACTACAGCAAAGGAAATTAAGATAAAAGTATTTGTGAGAGCTAACACATAAAACTTTACCTGCACCTGAGAAACAAATTAAATTATTTTTAAAACAAAAGTAAAAAATACTGTCCGAAATCTGTGCTGTCATTTGCTCCCAAATACAAACATCAAATGACAGAATATGCAGGGCTTGTTTGGTACACAGTTTTTTGCCCATTAATAACTCTACTCCCAACTAAGGAGCACTGGGACCATGCTTGCTCCAGTTCTGCAGCATGCACTCTACCAGTGTACAGTCAAGTACTATTTTAGACATAGTGTTTATGCCTCACTTATAGGACTTCAAGAATAGGAAGCAATATGACAAACTTCTGGCATCTGAAGAACAAAGACTAGACCTTCTACTGAGAGGATATTTCTCATAAAAGATGCCCTGCTCCTTGTTTTATAAAAAGGTTTATTTCTCAGTAGAAAAGTATATTTTAAAACACATATTTTTAATTATTTGCTAACAGCAATATAAAACTCTACAGTTTTAACTTCATAAAAGTTTAACAAAACATAAATAGTCTACCACTTACATTCCTATATACAGACCTTCATTAGCTAGTTAAATAGTTGAGAGATAGTAACTCAAAAATGACAGACAACTACAAGATTCAAATTCCATGTCACACTGCACAATCACGGTAACACAAGGAAGAGCTTAAAATCCTCAGTCACTGGATTCTGCTTTGTTCTCTTTATAGCTATGTTCCTCTTCTCTCTGCAATAATGCACCAGTTCCCATGGTCATAGCAGGAAGAAAGTATCTGAAGCTCAGGCACATTCTCTTCTACCAGAGAACACAGCTCCCCTTCCCGAAAAACATGGTAATAACGCATGAAGGCCTTTGGATCCAACATGGCATCAGTTTGGTCCCCAACAGACACTGCTGAATCCAAAGCTGAGTCTGTGGAGTCAGTCGTTGAGGTTCTTTTGAAAAACTTGCTGGCATCAGACTTACCAGCACCATCTTTATTACAGCCACAGATGCAGCCCCCGTCTTCCACTGGGCCATTTCCAAATGAAGCTTTGTCCCCCTTGCTCTGAACTACACTTTGGTGTCCTCCATTTAAACTTAAATCCTTCAGTGGACCTGTGGCTGGTGACCACTGTGGTTTTTTGAGAGACAGGCTTTCCACAAACACATCATCATAATCATCTAAACTTTGTTCGTTTAACAGTGCCCCGTGGTGACCTAAATCCAAACTGCAGTGCCGCGAGTGTTGAATGGGTACAGCAGTGTTTGCCCACACTCCTTCATGTTTCAGCTGCTTCATTTTGTCACTTTGCTTTCTCAGGGCTGATTCATCGAGGGATCTGGAGAAAAACCATGAGCGAAAAGATTTTCCTAGAGCACTGTAAAATCTGTTTTCTTCCTCAGAAATTTTCATGCAACAGGCTCTGGGTAAGCAATGGTCCATATTACGGGAATGTTTTGAGTCAGTTTCTGGCTGCAGATTGTTTTGGTAGCTGCACTCAGAGATGACAAGCTGTGCAGGGTGTATGTCTTGGCCTTTTGCAGTAGGGACAAACTCACCCTTATCTCCAGACTGATTTGATTCTGAAAAATGGCGTGAGCACAAGGCCTTGTTCCATGGAACAAATACATCTTGTTTCTCAAAGCGGCGATTCTTTTGTTCCATAGCCCAAACATAAATCATTATTTGGCCTCCAGGTGTCAATATCCTTGCCATTTCCTTTATTGCTTTGATTCTTCTTTGTTTAGTTGAGAAATGATGTATCACTGTGAAAAAAAGAAAGGGATTATGCATTGAATATTATTAAGGACAAAGCATTTCCATCTTCAACCTGTTCTACATGTTCAATTCTTTCAGTTGCCTCATTCCAAATTATCACTTGCTGCAAGTCAGCAACAGAGCTGAATTTATAAGTACTACAACAGAAGTTTACCTCAGAATGCTCTCTTTTATGATTATATTCAATGGATAAAAATAGAAAAATCTGGAAGAAGGAAATTAATCTCATCCCAAAACAGGGATTCAAGAAAAGTCATGTATACAAGCTAGAGGTTTCTGTTTCTCTGCATAACTCATAACACATTATAACATGGCAAGCTTTCACTTAAATGCCTGGCCTTTAGGTGAGTTAGGTAGTATCAAGTTGAGTTTAAGTTTTGGCACAATTTTCAGACTTATCTTACTGAAAATAGAAAATCTTTTCACCATGTAACAAATACAGCAAAATGTAGTATCAGTAAAAAGATACTTTGAACTTTTACATGAGCACATTTGCAAAAGATCTAGTGAGAAAAATTAGACAAATATTTACCATTGATTTAATTTTGTCAAATTAAATTTAATTTTTGTAAAAAGAATGTCTACATTACATGTCTCAACTTTTTTTTCTTTTTTTTTTTTTTTTTCATTGTGTTATGCTAGAAAAAATAATGTCAAATTTAAAATAAAACTTTGGATCACTACATTTGGATTTTCTTTCCAGGACAATTTCCACATTTTAAATTTCACTTCAATGTGAAAGGACACTATGTTCCAAGATTTCTACATTATTTCTATCTTTCTAGTCACCTGGAATAAGAATGAGCCAATATTAACAGTCAGAGAACAGCTAAGAGAACTATTTTCTCTCTAAACTCTCAGAGGCATTAACTTGCACTGAGCTTGGACACATTGGTCATGTTGTTCTATATGTCATTAGTACTAGATTTCATTCAGTGATGTAAAGAGGACTGATTCTATAATTTGTTTCCAGTGGACTTGGAACCAGCCACTTCTACATGAAAAACATTTAATCTACCTATGGAACAGCAGATAATAGAGTATATTCTTAGCTGAAGACATTTATCTACAAATTCAGAAAAATTTGATTATATGTGCTGCTGACAGTAACCAATTCTAGTTGTAGAAACAGTGTTAGTTCAACACTGCAGTTATGAAAAGTGCATCCAACTAGTCCTGTCTTTCTTCAAAACAATGATTAAATTACCAAGGGGGAAAAAAATGTAGCTTTATTATCACAACCCAAGAAAAGCATTCTTGGCAGTTAATATTAACAAGGCTCTCACAAGCTGCTGAGAATACAAAATAGACAACCCTGAGAAGAGTTTCCCATCTATGTAGTCAGTGTTTCCAGGTTCTCCTGACCCCAAATAATCTTTTCTCAAACTTTGAAAAAAAATTTTTTGAAAAATCAATTTTTTTTGCACAGGATAGGGACAAGGGAGCAGATATTTTCTTATACTGGCCGTATATAACCACACAGCCTCCTGTAAAATCTGATCAAAACTGACAGAGACAGCATACACATACAAGTCTTAGTTTACCAGAAAGAAATAACAATCAACCAACAGAATCTGTGCAAACTCTTCAATGGGTTAAGTATTCCTTCTGGTTAGAATAACTCCAGTGGTTCTGCAGAAAAATCAATGCTATAAACATGATTATACCAGCAAATCCAAGAAGAGGACTTGACTGAGTACATAAATACTTGTTTTTCTCTGTAATAGGATGAAAACCACTTTATTTAGAATTAGATGGACACAAGCATACTATGTGTCTATTCAACAGGGACTAAAATCCATTATTGCCAAATGTACTGAAATAGCATGTGAACTTTTAAACTTGTCAGGCTTATAATTGATATAAACACTAGACAGGTATGCTATCCTTCAGAGTCAGCTGATCTGACAAGCACTGGAATTATGCTACAAGACCTAAAATGTGGGTAGGGCTCAGCGGTTAACTAGCCAACATGAAAGCAAAATAATATGATTACTACTTGAGATTTGATCACCCTTTTCTTCCACCTGTTTATGTGAAAGATACATTTTAAAATAAATTTCTATCACATTTAGTTGTTGATTGCTATCAATAATAATTATCATGCTTTGTACTTTTGCTGATGCATTTAAGAACCCTGAAAGAAGATCAGTCAAGACTAGACCTAAAAATGTAGACTATAAACGTACTCTATTTTTTATCTACACTTGGCAAATTATACTTCTCAAATTACAAGTATTATTTTCAAAAATAGAAGTCAGAAGACTTAAGATGCTGAGATACTCTGGTCATTTTAGACAACAAGTGCTTATATGACACTGAGTTCTCATGACTAAGAGAAATCTGAATTCGTAACACATAACAGTTAATCTGAGTACCAAGTTACGCTATAAAGTTTTCATTTCATGCATTTGCTGATCAAAACAGATCCTGTGGAGAAACCAAAAGCTTGTCTTGAGCATCTAATCTGTTTAAGCTTTGAGCAGCCATGTTTAGATTATTTTTCACTTGTTTAAAATGCATGCTGGAAGGAAATCTTTTCTCTACCACATATAAACAAACAAGTGATATGCGTATTTCCTTGGTCAACAGTGCCTCTTGAGTAATATGAGTTTTGTTTTTTCATGTTGACTACATTCATTTCAGTTACAGCTCCTGTGATTCTAGGGAACTGTTTCAAAACAATTAACTGAAATGAAGCCACATGAATGGAAAAGAACACTCAGAAATTTTCATTTGCTAGGACCAGAATTCAGGTATGTTGTCTTACCTCCAATCGAAATGACTGCATTGAAGCACTGATCCCTAAAGGGAAGGTTAAGGTTGTCACACACCAGAACTTCATCATCTTTCTTCCTTGCAATTTCTACCAGTCCTTCACAGTAATCACAGCCCAGATTATACACCTGACTGTTGACACTGAGATACTTTCCAGTTCCACAACCTAAAGAAAAGGATACTAGGTCAGAAGCCATATATTCCAAACATCTGCTCTCCCTCCCAAAGCAGTGAAAACAATATGAGGGCTTCCCTAATCCCAAATTTTCCTGGAAAATAAAATAAGGGCTTGTGCCAACTAGCCTAACTGCTGCAGGGTTCATTTGGACTGTTGAAATTGTATGCTCACACTACTAGGATTGTAACAGTATCAACATCACAAATAAAAATACTCATTACGCAGCCCTGTATAATAGGTTATCTGTATTTCTGTGGGGAACAAGGATAAGTGCAGGTGGGAAGAGGAAGGAATGGTCCTCTGTAGTCACTAGTGTATATCTTCAAGAATAAAAACCCAACGATGTTGCTTCATACTGAGAGAGCCTGGTATCCTGTGACCAACAATGAGCATAAATGGGTGCCCAGGAGAGGGTAAGAAAAGGATAAGCACTAAGGCCCCTTTCTCCAGTACTGTTCCAGCTTCCAACTACTTTCTGTTCAGGGGATTTCCCGAAGCCAATATGTTATGTCTCTTCAATGATCTGCAACAGATCTCTTTCCTTTGCTTAACCCCATGCAGTACTTCTCCAGTGCATCCCATTTCTCTGCAAGAAGTCCTAAACCATAAATGTCACTGACACAAGTCAGAGTGGAAAATTTTTACTTTAGATACAGATGCAAAAATAACCATAAATCATAAAAGTTCTTTCCATATTGCAGGCACATTCTCTTTTTGTCTTTGTACCAACACATTATAAGCCATGTAAATGTAATGAACTGTTCCAGAATTACTTCCACCTAAAAGTCTGTCTTCTCAAGGACTGTGCTGTACTAAATTGAAATCTTTCAGAGGATCCCTCAATGCCTTATGCATAACAAGCACTTTTCAAAATTATACTGGGAGCCACTCACTGCAGCTCTGGGTCACTAGTGAGGAATAATTTCTGAAAGTTGACAGCCAAGCGACGGGGTAGCAGCTTGGCAAAGAGAATCATCTCAGTATTGGTAGTTCAATTTAAAGGCCTGGAGTTATCTTTAGAAACATCACTGCTTCTTGCAGCACTGCTGCTCTCGGTGATGTTAATGTGTACCATTATCTAGAGAGACAGCACAGGAACTATTGCAGAACGGAACAACACTTCAGTGGTGAAAAAGAGTGTATTTCTCAGCTAAAAGCAAGCCCTATTCTTTGAAGTAACACTTGAGAGAAATGGAAAATACTAATATTGCTAACGCAGTTCAAGGAATATATCCATAATACATGAAGCTCTGAATGTTGGAAAACCACAAATTTTTAAAATTTTTATAAATTATTATTTATTATTGTGTTTGCAGAGGAACACATTTATTCAACTATCATTAATTTGCAAGATTCAGTTGCTTAATAGGTGGCTTTTGGTGAAGTGCTTTTTAATCACTGTGAGTTTTTGGAAGCATAGGGTCCTCTTTGGAATGAAGCCGAATAGTGTCAGTAATCCCAGTATTATAAAAATCTACACTTGTCAGAGATTCCCTTTTAAATGAATCATCAGGAAGATGAATTCCTTCATGAAGCTAACAATGGCCAAGCTATTTTCATGTGTTTTGATCAATGAAAAATAGTAGGGCAAATAGATAAAATGGTATTTTAATAAAAAGTAGTATTAAACTGAAAATTATCAATTAAAGATCTAATTTTAGTGCTACTAGGCACTAGTGCCACTTTATAGTGACTCACCCTTAAATGTGAGGCAAAAGTAAACCCTATAGTCAGATTCCTGTAGATCTTATTAAACCCCATAAAAGAAGATACCTTGTGTGCCTTAATGGAAATATTCTTGTTGGCAACTGTAAGGATTGATCTTCTCTCCAGATGAGACTGCAACAGGGTGACCTTAAGCTTTCAGCAACCACTGCTGATAAAGCCTCAAAGAACTTCAGCTAAGATGCAAATTACTTCTATTGAGGTGGCAACAATTTTGGCTGAGAAATAGCAATCTAACTCTCAGTTGAGTGAGTGTATACCATGGGATATTTCCTGAGCTTATTAGTGACAATGGTGCAGATATATAAAAATAGCTACATGATCAAAATAGCATCAATCAAGTATTTTTGGTGTAGTGCTCAACAGCAGAGGGAGAACTACATATTATCTTCTGATTATGGCCTACAGCATATTCAACTAATGTTTTTCTCTTATAGGATAAAGCAGATGCATAATTTAATGTGCACATTTGTTAAACCTTGCTGTGTAAAAATATTTTATTAATTTAAACAGTACAGAAAACAAGATGGTGCAAATGAGCACTTATTTTGCAATGATGTGCTGTATAGGACTGAAGTCATAAAGCAAGCAAAGGAAACACGCCAGCACCTGGAAACCCCCAGAAAGTCTGCAGGAGCAACAGAAAATCCAGGTATCAATACTAAATGTAGGGAAGACAATGCCATAGCAGGAAAACGAGGTTTTGGTGTCCATATTTAGGGTCATAGGGAGATTCTCAGATTTTTTTTTTATTTTATATTTTTAATGGCAATCACATCAGATTTCTCTTAATAAAAAGCCTTGCTAGGAGGAGCTTTAGAACAAATGAAAGTCAATAAATTGCAGATTGGTATTACATAAAGCAAGTGATCTAAAGAAACTGAAATATTAAATAATTGGGCTATTAACATAATTTTTTCAGGAGGGCTCCAGGGGGATGACAGACCATTAAGCCAGTGGGGAAATTGATAGATTAAGACTTAGCTCAACAAAAATAAGGGAAAAAATTTATTTACTGGCTACATGATACATTGCTGAAGAATTTTAAAAAGTGGTATATGGCATCTAGCATTGGGGCTTAAAAACAATTTTAAACCAGATTTAAACAAGGTAAAAAACCAGTTGATCTGAAGGCTAAGTATGATTAACAGGTAAACTAATAAAGCTTATAAATAATCTTTCACGCCACCTCAAAGAATGGCTTACCTATATCAACAACGAGACTGCCAGGCTTTTGTTCCAGCAGAAAGTTCCGAACACGAGGCCATGCTTTGGTCTGCAGATCACTAAAGTAGGCAGCTGTATTTTCATACACACTGTGCACGTGCTGCTTTTCTAGCTGGGTAGCCTCATGTTCCATCCTGAAAACATCATGAAGATTATGTATAACAAAACACAAACTGTTGCAGCATAGATTTTACATTTTATAGGCATGCATAATTCAGGACCTTGTACGTTTAGATTAATAAAATTATTACATCCACCTAACAGCATATTTATAAAATAGACTTTACTCAAAGGATCTGATTTTTTTTCAGTCAAGAAAAAATGTGAATGTATCACCTTCCCTGTGAAGCACTATGTAACTGCACATGCCTATGCAATAAGAGGCACATTCCCAAGTTCACTAATATAGTAAAAGCTTATCTGGTGCAAAAGAGAGCTCATATTCAGTGAAAGTGCAGAATGTTTATAGAACCATAGAATAATTTAGCTTGGAAAGACCTTTACAATCATCAGTCCAACCAGTTGTGGATAGGATTTTAAGAACCAACCTTCCTGTTGTTGCTAATACGAATAGGCAAAAGACTAATATGCTACTTGAAATATAGCCTGGTCCCCGAAACCTAAGCCCCTAAATCATGCATAAGTGATTTGTGGTTTATCAGCCCTCTAGAAGTGATTAGTTTGCTACAATTTTTCAGCAACAAAACCTCGATTTCCCTACTTCCCTTCTTCATGTCTTAGCACAGTATTTTAGTTTAGTGAAATAATATCTTCTTAAACTTTAAGTATTACCCCTAAACTCATGTAGAAGACCAAGTGGATGCAGACACTGAATCCCTTCATACAGAATCTTACACCTTCCTTAACATTTCTTCTTATCCAAGGACCAACCAGGTCAGGTTTGAATAGCTGATGAAGGCTGATGAGATTCTAATTCAAAGCATTAAGGCATTCTTCAAACTAATTTAAACTTCCTGTTTATTTGGGAAATATTTCTTCCCATTATTAAAACAAAACTTATTCAATCATCCAAGAGCTCAGCACAGATTAAAGCCTGTTTCCAAATATCCAACAGACTAAGCAATGTATTATCAAGATAAAATTATAAAAGTGACTCCTTTGACTGCATTTGAAAAGGTCAGAAGCAAAGACTTGACTTTCCTTGATTTTCAAGTAATATACATTTAGGAACCATAATAAAAATTTCTTCTTCCTGTCACTTTTAGTATTGAAATACATTAGTATGAGCAAAAATATGAGAATATATGAGAAATAATGATATCTATGAGAAAAAACATTTTAATTATTTTTTAAAATGTATGTGTAATAAATAATGTGAGCTGTCACTGCAGCTATTCAACAGACACAATCTATCCTATACCTGTCCCACAAATATAATCGTTTTAATTTAAAAAATGGGAGTTAATCCCAGTGACTGAAAAAAACAACATACTTCAAGTGTGTGTGAATGTTTACAGAATAGTATATAAGGCTTGGTCCGTTTCACTGGTACTGTGTAAGAGGTGGGGACAAAGTGTTAACAATTTTCAGTCTATTTTGACTGTAGTATCTATGAATATCTCTCTTCAAAACATTTATGTTCAGTATTTTCACAATCCTTACTTTATCTTCTTTCTACAATCCACAATTTTATCCTGCATTAGCTCACATTTTATAAGGTGAATATAAACATATACATAAAAATTAAATTCAGAAACAGAATAGTACATTGCTTATAGGCACATTTTCAGTTTCATTGAAGAGTGAAAAGCTGTTACAGATTGAACAAGAGAAGCAACATAGACTTGAAATAATATTACATGTGCCAGAAGTTACACAATCAGAACTTTTCTCAGAATCCATTTCAAGTTATGCTGTCACATAGAATGGGTTAGTTACAGTAATTTCAAGTAAGTATTCCTTAGAATCAAAAGCCCAATCTTTTGTTTTTATTTGACCTTTAAATAAAATAAATTAGGTGTTTCATGTCTTCAGATGTCTTTTTTCTCTGCCTCAAAACATACTCTGTTTGGTTGTTCAACTGCCTAAGAGTCATCTTTTTATAAGTAGTAATTCCAAAGACTAACAATCATTTATTTTATTTTTTTGCCTGATAACTTCCTTGCTCTAATTTATATTTCATGTTTAGTTACTCTGTGGTTCAATGTATCCAAGTGCTTTCTTTTATCTTTTCACTTGAAGCTCTTTGTTCAATCTTTGCAGTTCTTAAAAAAAACTGAAAAGGCAGAATGTTTACAACCATTCATACTGAATTCCAAATGCTTTTTTTCTCTATTTTCCTAAAATGTCTACATTGCATCCCAAGCAGACTGAGATCTGGCTTAGTTTCCTATTGAAACCAAGACTATCCTTTAACTTTCTCACTCCCTGGAACTGGTACTGAGTCTTCAGCTACATGGGACACACTGGAGACCTCCATGTATTACAAAACAGCATTAGAGGTTATTATTTTTAGATATTCGTAATAAATATTGTCAAGAAAATAATTTGGGTACCATAGAATAATGGTAGTATGCTAAAATACAAATTATTTCATGCACCATTTTGTAATCATTTCCATTTCTGCTGACAGCTTATATTTGACAAACAATTAAGGCACATGATGAAATCAAACTTGCCAATTTGACTTTACAGTCAAGATCCATGATACTATCAGGTTTTACTTTGCAGCATGGCAGGAAATGTCCCAGCAATTAACCTCTTCATTGCAATGTTTACAAAACACAAGGAACCTGTGGAGTCTGCCCAGACTTGCAGCTCTACCACCTTCACCAAGTATACTGTCACCAAAAAAAAACCACTGAAAGTTAGACCTATGTAACTTTACAAGCCAAACTCAATGTCCCTATTTCTCTTTCTAAACAAAACCAACCACTGCAACTTCTTTGCTTTGAAAGTAACAGTCAGTACCTCTGTTGGACATGAATTGTAGAAAACGTTCATTTCATCCAGCTTCTGGATTTAACTTCCTGGATAATTGGAAAGTCTGTTTTGCAAAGTACGTAATGAAAACCTGCCCAGAAATCCCACTGCTTCAGCATCTGCTCCAGTTCTCATTTAAGCTACCCAGAAGCCGTCTGGTAAGACCAGCAAAGAGAAGAGAAGCAGAAGGTGGTAATTATGGACCCTTCTCCCATGCACAATTTTTCTTCTCTTGTGTTTATGCTCCTGTTAAAGGGCTCATGCAGAGGCTTGGAGCAGAGATGGGAGTGTGCAGTAAATTGGCCCTGAGCTGTTCAGTCACACTGCAGCAAGTCTTGCCAAGTCCCTGAAATGTGAATGCAGCTCAACAAACATCCACCTCCTGCAAACAAGCAGCTTGGATAAAAACTGAAGAGCAAGATTCTCTTCCCTTTCAGTGCTTCCTGGGCATCCTCCTGGTGATTTGTCCATGAGAATACAACATGCCCTTGTTGCAACTGATCTATTAAATGAGGAAACTGGATGAAAACTGTACTTCCGCTTCTGCTGAATTTGCAGGGAAATGGATCACCAGTCCATCACATATAACTTTGGTACATGAACAAACTGTTTGAAAGTTAATAGGTTGTAGTCAATGGACTACACTGCTCTTTTCCCTCTTTGTTTAGAAACAAAACAAAACAAAACAAACAAAAAAAAAGCCAACCAAAAAAACCCAAACCAAACAAACAAAATAAGCAAACAAAAACAAAACAAAACCCACAAAAAACAACAACAAAAACAAAACAAACAAACAAAAAAACCAACCCTAAAATATTACACCTCTGAAGAAGGTAAAAGGAATTGTACAAACATGATATATATTTTCATAGCCATATATCTCACTAAGAGTTCTCTGATTCTAAGGTAATCTAATTTCTTCCCTTTCCATTAACATTCTGCAGCCTTTTAGATAATTAACTTTTCAAGGATACTGCTTTAATAAAATCCATGTTGCTTGGATATTTTTTATCACTGCTGAAGTAAGAAATGCATTTCAGAGAGTGACCTTGAAATAAAAACAACCAAAACTAATAACCCCCATTTCTAACATTTTTTTTAAATCATGTTTGGGCTTTTTAGGGTTTTTTTGGGAGGGGAGGCATGTCTGAATTTTTGTTGTTGGTTTTGAAAGCATTTAACGTACGATGTTGACTAATTGTATTAAATACCTCATCCTCAAGCGGACAAAATACTTGCTGGCTCCCAAATGCCCGGGGTTTCCTGAAACTGAAGTACAGGAGGTAGTGTTCAGTCCAAAAACACTGCCTCTACCACAGTCTACCAAAAGCTTCTCACACTTATCTGCAGTTCTGAATCCTTTGCAGGCCTCCTCACCTACCTCAAGTTATCTCCTACCAGTCACCTACGATTTTCATCTTCCATCCTCTTTTAATTTCTTACATTTTCCTCCATGTCCTTTAGCATGTGCTTTGTCAGCACGACTATTTAACTTGATATAATACTGTGAAGTCTTGACTTGGCTCATGTCCAGCTCTCCTTACCTTTATATCCAGGCCAAACACAATACCTGGTACACGTCACAAAGCTTTTGTCAATGGCCTCTTGGAACCACCCTGCAATTTTACTGCATTGCTCCTATTTGAGTTGAAATCAATTGCTCTCGATTAATTTGCGCCATAGGCCTTCATTCTCTCTTGCAACTGCCTATTTTCTCTACCCCTTTGATGAGCAGCATGAATTCACTCAATTCAGTCCAAGATTTCAGCCTATTAATGAGGGCCCCCTCTTAGATACACTCTTTTTCACATGCTGATGGGAATTCTCAATATCATTTTGGGTAAGTGGAACTGCTTCAAAGATCTAGGAAATTCAGCACAGTTGTGTCTCTTTTTGTTGCCACAGCAACATAAATCTTGATTACACATGCAACTCCAGCTATGGACGAAATAACCTAATTAATCACTTAAATTGAACAGGATAAACCACAAGGGCTGAGTCTACATCCTCAATACCCTGCTCTCCAGCAATAATACGTGCACTCGTAGCTGTTAGTAACACCTAAGTAAAAGGTGGGGCAGTCCAATCTGTATTTCTCCCTTCATCTCTAGAATAGGGAGAATCACTTTTTCAGCAAGAATTGTTTCCAGTTTGCTTCCAAAACTTATCAGTCTTTTCATTCAAGTACAGCCACGGAAAACGAAGTGTACAGTCCCAGTGAACTATAAACCACAGGATTTTTCCCATGCAAAGACAAAAATCCAACTCATCTCCAACAGCAAAACGTCATTGCAGCCATTCTCAAAAACAACCCAAGATTTCTTTACCAGAACTTTGCTCACCCTTGGACTGAATTTACAAATCATAGCAGCGACTTCCATTCTGATTGACAGTGATTTCTCGTTTCAATAATGCAGACAACAAACTGCTCTGTGCTGACATACCAAATGGCTTCCAGATATGAATCATTAAGCAAAGCAGCTATATTAGTAAACAAATTATAATGAAACAAAATAATAGGAATGCTGTCATGAACAGTTAAACTAGCTGCAATGAAAGTTTAGCAAGAGGATACAATAGAATAGGATTTGCTTACATAAGGCTAACAGCTCCAATAAATAATTTCAACCACGCATAAACCATTATAATCCCATAAAAATGCACAGCATAAAAATCAGAGCAAGGGGAGCTCCATGCAGCATTACTAAAACCTTTTTGAGCTGAAATCCTGATTCAAAACCCTTCCTTCAGTAAAATTCAGGAAATTCTGAAATGGAAAATAAAGAGTTGGGACACATTTGACAAGAACCACTGTTAGCTGAAACACTAATGGTTTGATTGAAATGAAATCACTATAATTGTATCTTTTCTTACTAAAATACATAGAACTGTCCTAGCAAACATTAAAAGGATTGAGACTGCTCTTGCAAGACCTTGAACAAAATAAGCTTATAGTTCAAGCTCTAGTAACTCAAAATGACAGCCATTCACTGACACATTCATTTTGTTAGCTTTATTTTCCAGTTCAGTCAAAATCTATTACTATTCACTGCACATTCTTGGATCAGTTAATCATTTAATATTCCCCTTGCTGTTTTGCATTTAGGGTCATAGTCTATGTACCTGAAACGTTGCACTGTAAACAGATTTATTTTCACTAAGTACATAAACTCCATTCTGTAGATAGGTAACATTCTGCTAAATGAAAATGCACAAACACGGATCCTTGGCCATTAAAAACCCCTGAGAGGAGGAACATACTCTTGCAGAAGCTTCACAATCCCCTTACATATCTGTTCACATTACTATCACATCAAAACTCACAAATCACCTCCCAGCACAGAGTTCATTCCTACTGAAGTCCCACACAGTCAAAAACCTGTGATACTGTGCACTGATGCGGGTCTTCAGATCCTGCACAGAAACACTCTGTACAGACATCAGAGGAGAAGCAAAGACTAGGAAAAATGTGGCCTACTAAGCAGGAAGAAAAGACTAATAATAAGTAGTGCTGAGAAGAGCGAAGTAGGTTTTTCTTCTTCACTATACTAATTGCCACCAGGTGTCAATACATCAGTGACAAAGGGCTAAGAAAATAGGGAGAGAATAGGCTGGAGCTTTTAATTTCAGGGTTTTCTAAACAACTAGCCTAATAAACAGTACGTAGGGAACTGATTGCACTGGTCTCAGATTAGACAGTCTCAAAGCCACAAGAATTTAGTTTTGAGAAACTGTGGGCAACATGTAAAATCCCTGGTCTCACCATATTCTATTAAAAAAAAAATAGGGACAGTTGTTTTAGATTTCAGTAGAATGGTACAGTTGGTACCATTCTGAAGAGGATATTTAAGGTGTAGTTATCAAAATTCACTATCACACAGGAAGGATAGCCTGAGCAAACCTGTCCAGAAATATGCTTCGGACACTTCTCAGTAATTTCATTGTATGATACTTGCAGACAGACCAAATCATCAGGGTTTAAATGAACTAGATAATGGTATCAGAATTCAAATGTTTAAACAGATTGAAAAAGATAAAAGCAAAGCATTACTTTTCGATAATAATAACCAACTGCACAAAGAAAGACTGAAGGAGGCAGGATGGAACGATTGGCAGCAGCTCTGCAGAAGTGGATCTGGGCTGTATAACATTTCACAGATTTAACACTATACATGCTATGTTGTTATGGTGGTTTTATAAATATACTGTTGCCAAAAACATAAGAAAACAAAAAAATAAATCAGGATCAGCACACAGAAATAGGGCAGATACCTGAGAGTTACATAAAATTTTTCTTCTCCTACATTCAGTACTGCTTGATCAGGTTGAGCACTATGTTCAACTTCAAGCAAGAATAAAATGTGAGAGAACAATTAGGAGATATTGTATAAATCTAAGAGATCAGAAATTATATAAATCCTGGGCAAAGAAATTTGTTTCAAAGTGTTAGTCCAGAATGAGAGAGGACTATCTCATAACAAGAAGGACTGTTGCAAAGTGGAGGGAAATACCTGTTTACCAAAACTGAAGGGCAGACAAAAGACAGTAGCTTAAGCTACAACAAGGAAGACACAGATAGGGCACTTTAAACAAAAGGTGATGAACAGAAAAGCACTAGAAATTACTGTGGACTGGGTAGGACACGGAGCTTTCACCAACGGGGTCTTAAAAATCAAAGTCAGTTAAGCACCTGTAAGGAAATACTCTGTACCCTGCATCAGTATCTCAAAGCCCCTGGCCATATCAATCTACTCATAAGCCTTAAATGAAGCTATTTTTTTCTCCTTGGTCACTGCATGTCTCAAACATTTGTATATAATTATGTCTCCTCATTTTCCAGGAGTTAAGCAAGCATTAAATATTTAGTACTTTTCATCTTCCCTGATGAATCAGTCAAGGTGGTCTTCTCAACAAGTACTGCCGTCATGCTAAATATCCTCTCCATGTCTTGATTCTTTAGGCCAAGGGATATTTGCAGGAATATTTGATTCCTGAATGACATTCTACAGTTCTGGAATTACATTTTTTTAAATTTCTTCTCTTTCCTCACACTCTGGGTTTGCATTTAGAGTACTACTTTCAGTTGGATTAGTTTTAATTTATGTAGCAAATTATCCTTTTTTTTCTTCAGTCATAGAGCTCATCACTGTTGGTGCTCATATGGTACTTGGTGTAATACACAAAACCTTTCCATTTAAAGTTATTTACAAACTGACTTAAGACCTCCAATTACTTGAAAACATCTTCTGCTGAAATCTCAGAGACAGAAAGATAAGCAGCACATTATCAAGTAGTATCTTAAATGGAGGCTGCCAATGGTTACCTTTGATCTCAAGATGAGATACAAAATGTTTTATAATCAATTACAGTAATTACAGAACTACTAAGTGGTTTCTCTTGATACATTTTATAAACTACTCTTGATTATCATGTTTATTACAACTGAACATATAATTTCCTATCTTAAAATGTTAATATACAAATGTATTCAGTGTTCAGCATACTCACCAAATACAGTTTTAAAAGAACAGATCTTGTGGTAGGCAGTACTGTTACCTCAGTAGATGACCACTTGAATGAAATTAAAGCCAGTATGACATTTTTCCTATCCTACAAAACTAAAAAATATTATATACTTTTTTTTTTTGTAATTTTTAGTTATAGGAAGTCATGTATTTATATTTACTTTCTCAAAAAAGAAAAGGTGCCTCATAGGTCTTTGAGGCTGGTGCACAAAAGTGTCTTAAGTACTCTGCAAAAGTAACTGGGTGCTTATGCAGCTGACAAAGGTTCCTGAAGATACACCAGTAATCCTATCAGAGTTCAGATTTAGACTTAGACACAGAAAAACTGCATTATGTCGTTACTAAAAGGTTGTGGTGTAAACCTCTATGAAGTCACCGACAGCTTCTTCCAGCAGTAACTGTAGTAGACTGAGCAGTGTGAAGGCTCAGTGGTCCTGTAGTCAAAATTCCTAGAAATCCTTAATTTTCATAAATCACAAGACATTCACTCAAAGATTATTTCATTTTAAAGGCATTATAGTATGAGCAATACCTTTTTACATAACTTGTAATTTGTAAGCCCTCTATTTTAAAGATGAGAAAGGCCTTTGAAAAACACAACTTTACCTCATCAGCATGGAAAGGAAAGGTTCCCTGGGGGAGCTGAAATTTCATATAAACACTACTAAAGTGCTCTATTTGGAAAATATTTTAATCCCATGGCTTTCTTAGGTGTATGGTTTTTTTTCTTAAAATCAGGAAATTATTGTATGACAGGGGAAAAAAGTTGATATCTACAAACATCAATATCTGGAGCATCAAAAGAAATACTAGCTTAGAAGAAATCTGGTCTGTAAGTAATTAACTTGTCTGAAATTATTACATGTTGATATGAATGTAAAGTTTTTTTCAAAGTTGAATATTTTTCAACAGCAAAACACAAACCAAGTTATACAGTGCCTTTTGAGCAACTGTTCTGCTTAAACTTTTCTGAGGAAAAAAATNTTGTATGACAGGGGAAAAAAGTTGATATCTACAAACATCAATATCTGGAGCATCAAAAGAAATACTAGCTTAGAAGAAATCTGGTCTGTAAGTAATTAACTTGTCTGAAATTATTACATGTTGATATGAATGTAAAGTTTTTTTCAAAGTTGAATATTTTTCAACAGCAAAACACAAACCAAGTTATACAGTGCCTTTTGAGCAACTGTTCTGCTTAAACTTTTCTGAGGAAAAAAATCAGCCAGGATTCTGTGTCACATGAGTGTAAGTCAGTTACATAAAGTCTGGCTATGGCAGAAGTATTTATCTTATTTTCCATCAGTTAGACTCTTTTTCTCCCAGTCATTCAGTTGGTATTTCTACGTCCATTTATGAGGGTACTTCATATTTTCATTTAAAAATTATTTCATAAGCATATAGAAGTCTGAAATAGTTTTTCCATCTCTTTAACCTTTAATCTTCATAAATTTAAGAGACATTTGGCCCTCAAGCCATGATTTTCTGTCCCACAGGAATATTCTATCGCTATTACCACCTATAAACTGGCCCATGTAGAGCCTGGTACTGCAAAGACATGGCCATCTGCTTAACTTTATGATGTAAGTCATCTTACTGACCTCAGGTAGCCTATTAATAATAACTAAAGGCAGGAATTTGCAAATAATATTTTTCAAGACCATGCCTTACACTGTTTCTATTGTCCCATATTCTGATTCATCCATCCAGAATGGATGGCAGAATACCTGCCAATCTGAGAGTTTGCATGGGAAGTGTTTATCCCTTGATGATGATCCCTGATTTCAAACTCTGTTCAAAGACATGGTCTGTAAATCATATTTTATTGAAATAAATATATTTATGTACTAGACTGAAAACAAATTACTAAAAC
>VXBI01012908.1:364262-449966 GCA_013397375.1 Toxostoma redivivum
GGTGCTGATGGAGATGATGGTGGCGGTGGGATGCTCCGTCAAGGAACTGGGGGGTTGCTGGGCGGGGGAGCAGCAGGGACCCCGAGCTCCTCTAAACCGAGGTTCATGGGAGCCGTGCTGGCTGCTGATGGCAAAAGCTGTCAAGGAAGATTAGCCCTTGCTCATTTAAAGGTTAAGCGCAAAGCTAACCTTTGTGACTAGGTCCTGTCTGCAAGTCTTCCCATCCCGTGACTCTTGAGAGTGAAAAATTTTTTCCCCTACTCCCGCACTGATTCCTATTAAAGCAGTCTGAAAATGGCAGATTGTTTCTACACTTTCATATACTTACAGGTGTTTGTTAGACCAGTACACAAAAACCCAGCCATGCACCAGGACCCTGATACAATTAGCACTATAAATATGAGCTAAAGGGATAGTCCTGCCTCAAAAACTTATAAATTATGTATAAGAGAGTACAGATAAAGAAGAATGCAATGAAACACTACCAGCCAGTATGACAGGCAGGAAACTCAGGACAACATTGCACAAAATACTGAATGTATTGAACTATTTACTGTTACAGGTAGTCTTTTGCTCAAATCAGTTTTAAGGTACCTGAAGACAGGATTATGAGGAACATGAATTTGTATTGATGGGATTTTCAAGACTGACAAAATTACTCAAGAACATGCATTCTCTATTTTGACAATCTCACCTGAATGAAAAGATATAGGGGAAGATTATAAGAACAAGATGAGAATAAGCATACTGAAAACACATAAACCTAATATTCTATTAAATGTACCAAAATCATGGAGTAATGATGAAACTCTTGGTCTCCATTATGAAGGAATTCATCAGCTAGATAATAACTAACCTTCTCAACACCTTCAAAGAGCTTTGACTGATTTGTAAGACATGAATGTCCTTTGCAAACACTGTGTTGATTTGTCCTGTTATGCCATACTTCCATGTACATTCTGCTAATTTAATTCTGTAATGTAGTGTCAGCTAAATTGGTGCAGACAAATTAGGGTTTGCCATTCCCAGTCTCTCTCAGATACCTTTTTTGGAAGATGATGCCATATATGCCTCATTCTTCCTTCAGGTAAAATTCCTCAAGGGTTAATATCATCTTATGTTATTTATTGACATAAATATTTTGTTATTTTAAAAGCTCTTCAGTTTGAAATAACTGCCTCAAATTCAACCTTCTTAGAAAAAGATTTTGATGTAGACTCATAAAACTCTACTGTGGGGAATTCATACAGCCTTTTCCCTTACCACCTAATATTCCCTGGATATTCCTTAAACTACAATTATGTATAAGTCCTATAGATTCTCTCCAGACTTCCTGCTTTGGATGCATTTAAAATAGATACTAGTCATGTAGCTTAATATACTTTAGGAAAAAAAAATCCTCATTTTTATTAAGGTTTTATTAAGGTTAACCCAAACCTCACATTTATTAAGGTCTCATCTTGGTCTCATCATATACATTTAGGCAGAGGGAAAGTAGAATACCTTTTCCTTTGGAGTACTATGCATCTACAATTACATAATAAGCTGCAGTCTGTAGCAACCCCTCCTCTGTAAAAAATTAAAAGACCTCATTAAAATATTTTTTTCTATATTAAAAATATTTAGGTCACTAAATTAAGTGACCAAATGTTGGGAAAGCCAGGCGGCTGCCCATGAAACCTTAATTCAGACCTCTTGTGCCTGTGCACTGCAACCCTGTACTTAATTATGAGTTTCTCTGCAGAATATCAGGCTCCATTTGGAACATTTGAAATTATGTAGTGGCAAGCATGTAAGACTGGCTAATTATGTCGCCTCTTGTGTTCCCATTCATTTATTCCTTTACTTTCTAGCATCATCTTTTGTGCTCATGAAAATCATAATTTTGTTATCATCTCTCATCTGGAGATTATTCTTTCCCTGGTCTGTCTGAAACTTTTACCCTTAGATAACCTTTTGCAGTTAATCAGGTAAAGGTTTTTATCATAGAGTTACAGCAACTGCTAATTATTCCTTCAAAGTTTATTTGTGATTTTTCTCCAAATGTGAGGGAAAAGAAAAAAAAAAAAAAGAAGAAAAAAAGGAATAAAAACAAAATAAAGGGAAAAAAAGAGAAGAAAACTCAAGGAAATAAAAGTTTCCAGTTCACGCAGTAGGAAAATAAGGAATTGAGGTCAGTCTTCATGTTATCATAGAGCTTTCTTATTACAAAGGATCGACTCTCAAATTACAAGCTGTACAATGAGACAGTTGTACTTGAAAGCAAAAGGAGGCATTAAATTGCCTGGTGCCTTGGAGGGGAAGGATCATATTGTATTTATAAATATGCCAGCAGTATCTCAGTAGACATTCTGGAAAACTGATGATTGTTTTTTAAACTTGTGACAAAAACTCTACTTTGTGTCTGCTTCCATTGGAAGAAGGCCTCATCAGTCAAAGACTTTCTTTCTTCTCTACGGTAAGTATTACAAAGAATAAACACATTTGAGGGACTTATTTTCTATGCAGATGTTTGAGAGGTAGTCATGAACTAATGACTTACACCTTTGGTTGATGAATTTGGTCTTCACATAGAATTATAATGTTACTGTCAAATTTTAGTGTTGTTTTAAAAAGTTTTCCAGCCGAAATAACAACAGATGGAAGCAGTTGGATGGTTGTGAAAGTACTGCAGTGAACTAAAATCAGTAGTTCCACTTCGTGGGAAATTTTAGACCTGAAAAGGCTAAAGAAATAATATTCTTTAGCAGTAACTATGCAATTCTCTTTTTTTCAGGAACATGAAAATCCAAAGAAAATTCAAGCTAGAAAAACCATGTTATTTCCAAAGGAAATGGGATCTCTAAATGCTTAAGTTTTCCAGTGAAATTGAGTATAAGCATATTTTGTTTGCCTGGTAATCTCAATATCACGAAAGTCAAATTTTCCAGAGAAGTTGCTAAAATTGTTAGTTACTGTCCTGAGTGTTTCAGTCTTTAGAGACTTTCTGACCCTTTCCCATACATGGTCTTTGCAATCACTGGCAATAGAAACTTGATTTACTAAATAAAACTAATATCCTCTGCTTCTCATTTGATTCCAGAAGAAAAAAATCCTCAAAATTTTGATAATACTGTGTGCTGAGCCATGCTGCAGGGTATAATGGATTTACTTTGAGTGGGATTAGAAAGCAGAACAAATTTACTGAAAGCAAACCATGTTACAGTCCAGTAAAATTAAACACTCATGACTTCAGGAAAATATCTGTGCAGATATTTTTTCCCACAGGCTTACTATGCAGTCAAGCTTCTTTCATGGGAGATTTTTAATGTGTGACCTTCATAGCCTACCATGCAGAGCTGCTGTGGGGATTAACTAGTTAAGATTTGTAAAGTGCTTTGAAGATTATAAGGCATTAAGTTGCACAAGTGCTAAGCACTATTATTTAATACTTAAGTACAACCAAGCTCTACAGGACAACTCATGTTCACCTCACTAGAAAGAATCTTTGTGATTTCTTTGTGATTTCAGTACAGTTGTTGCAAGAGGTAAAGCAAGCAAACTGACCACAAAAGAGAGAAATTTCAATCTTGTTTCACTATCAGAGTGAGATACAACTGGAGTGGTATTGCAGAAAAATTAGTTGAAAAATAATTATTATGAAATGCAATTATAGAAATCCACATAAAAATGCAGGGCTCCTTTATGTCCCAGTATTCTCATTTTTACTATGTCCTATCTTGCCCAAGTAGATCCACAGACTATTCTCCAGTAAGTAGAACTCAAAATCCCAGACCTATAGATGCACAAATTTATCAGCAGAAAATGCTGCCAAGTGACAGTAGGAATGGGTAAAATCTGTACATTGATAAGTTGTACTTCATACATATTTTAGCTTATTTAAGTCAAAATTTTGGAAGAAAGATGAACACAGACTGTTGTCTTTATTAATCAGATTGGGAACACCTTGTTTTGATACAATTGCTTTGTTGGGTTTCCTTTTGATATAAACTTTCCTCTTTCTTATTTTGTAATGTCAGTTTTCAGCAGCAGGAAGTCATTGGGATTTTTTGTGGTAGCAAAGGGACAAATACTTTGTTAATAAAATAACAATGCAAAACAGGACAATATGACATAATTTTGCACCTAAGTATGCTTAGTGTTTCAGGACTGCTGACAGGCACATAGTATAGAGGTTAAGGTGGCACATTGTTGGACCCTAAGCTGCATCCCAGCATCCTAAAGTCACGAAGATCTTATTTGGCATGCAGAGAAGGAGAGCTGGGTTTATTTACCCTACAAGGACTAATTATTATTCAATGGAAGTGTCTTTTCAGGACAAAACACTTAGTACTTGCAATTTTTGCCTCTGCAAAAGTGCTGCAGATATTTCACAAGGACAGACTTTTCAAGTATATGCATTTCCTCTCTGTGGCTAAAAATAAAGATTACTTTTCTACAGTGTTCTGACATTTTGATCTCAATTGAAGCATATAATAAAAATTCAATTCACTGACTGTCTCCAGTATCACCTGAAATCCAGCTTTAGAGATAAATAAAGGTAAAAGAGGGAAAACAGAAAGTGAATAGTGTACTTGCACTACAGAGATTCTTGTCCATTTCTGTGTCAAGAAAGCTACAGGCCTCTAACACTTCTACTTCTCTTCAGAAATCATAAACTTCACTTCCTCTATTAAGTTAATAACAATCATTGTGTTACAGAAGATCAAATTTCTTGTTCAAAAACACAAATTAAGTCCATGAATAAACCAGAGTTCAACTTGGCTTTCTAGACACTGACCCTGTCCCACAGTGCTTTAGTTATTCGATTTAGAAACAGCTTAAAACAGACCAGAACAGTGTGGCGCACATTGTTCAGAGAGAAGATATGTGTGTGGTGGCAAATTTGACTCAGTGCACTGTTAACAGGGTCTCATCAGGCTTTTGACCAGTCTTCCCAGGAGATGAGGGAAACTGGAAGTAGTACTCTTCATTCAAATCCAGCTCTTTAAGCTCAAAATCATTCTTGCAGAGATTCAGAGCTTCTTTGTTCTCAACACGTTTTAGAGCTTTTCCAAGCCTTTATCTGAGGCTCCACTCACCTCCACAGTTGCTGTCCCACCACAGTGTCACAGCAAAAGCAAAAAAGGCAACTTTTTTCTTTTCAGGGACCTTTTTCTTTTATTTTCTTACAGCCTTCTCTTTTGTTTAAAGAATCTTAAATCATACAATGGCAGCTACTCGTTTTTAATTTTAGATTCGTTATGGGTTGGTTACGGTGTTGCTCATACCAACAATGAACTACTTGACCTGCATTAGTATTCTTAATGCTTATTTCAGCAGAAGTGAAATTCTGTTTCTGAAAAGGCAGACATTTACCAGGTGCATTACAAATCTAGCTAGAATTTGAAAAAAATACCATTGGCTCTTCTGATGCCTAAGTTAGAACTTGAAAGATACAATGACTACTATCAATTTCTCATACTGTGCAGATCATCACACAGTTTGGAAATGGGTGAATGTGATTCAGTTCTCATATGATTTTGGTGTACTGAACAAGAAACACTTAAACGCTGTAAAAACAGAACTATCAACAGATGTTTTCAAATGTTGCTGAAGCCACTCTTTATTGTACCAGACAGAAAGAAACACAATAAGTGAGCATCCCATCAGTCTCTCCATGGAATGGATCACACACTAATAGGTAGTGCCTACATGCCATGCTGGCAGTGGCCACATGGGCAGTTTTGAAAGATGACATGTCCACAGTCTCCTCATATTGACAGCAGACCAAGACCCATCACAGCAAGACCATGTGCACCTTTCTTATCTTTTTCTTTCTTCAGCTGGAAGATGAGCTCAGATTAGGACTTTAAATATTGTCTTTCTCTGCTGAACTAGCTATCTGAACTACTGTGAATATGTCAGATTCTCTGGTACCCTAAGCTCCAAGCAGAAACTGTTTATCTGAAGAGAGAGTCCTCAGACTTTTCTCCATAGTGCCTGGGGCTCCTATTTTTCCCATGCATACCCATATCCTATAATTCTCAGGACCAAATAGCCCAAAGTGTTTATCTTGACCCAAAGCACAGAGCTCTGTTTTCTTGTTGATCAACCCATTTCACGGGGAGAAGAGGAGGTGGCAGGGAGATTAGTCTAATTTAATACTTCTGATCACCAAGAAGCAGAAAAAATATGTGATGGGCTCCAGTAAGATCTTCTTGTCTAACCTGCATCAGAACTAGGAAAATTCTCACTTTAGCTGTATATGTGTAACGGTGAGAATTTCTATACTAAGTAGAGAAAAATATTCTGTCTTGGCAAGAAAAGCTGTTAACATCAAAGAGTCTGAATTTGAGTTCTGAGTATTTCTAAACTTATTCCCATGGTATTCCTTTTGCATACTCAATCCACTGAAATGCTGAAAATGTTTCTTCTATTCCTTTGTATTTAAAAATGGATTGATGGAAAGGATTTTTTTTGGAAGCAGTTCTTAGAGATGGCTCATACATCCATTATATTCCAGGACCTTTGCCTTTGCCCATTTTTACATTAAGGTAACAAAGTGAAGTGTCTTACACTTCATTGCAAACTGATTTTCTCTCCCTTCTTTTTTAGTTTAATGGAGTTTTATAAAAAGATATTTGGAAAAAAAATACCCCAAAAACCCCCCCAAAACAAAAAGAACATTACTAAAAATAAATCTAAGCAAAGAACATGTGTTGAAGAGTTGCAGAGTCCTCTCAGTCCAGAAGAAAGACTTAGTAAAAAATGTGCCTTTTTCTCAACTCCATAACAATTAACTCCAATAATAAGTAGGAACTTCTTAAGATCTGGGAAGAACTCCTATTATTGTTATGGGTCTCCACACAGGGGGGATGGGATGGGCAAATCTCTATGCATGTTCACCATAGTTTCACCAAAAACTTCTACCTCAATCACTTAATTCCAGAATCTATCTTCCTGCACCCTCCTATGAGCAAGAGGAACCTCAGACTCAGAAACGCAAGTGGAAGCAGAAGTGGAAGTGGAAGTGGAAGTGGAAGTGGAAGTGGAAGTGGAAGTGGAAGTGGAAGTGAGTGCTGAAGAACAATGATGTGGCATTCCAGAGACCCCTACCTCAAAGGCCAACTCTAACTTCACATAATAAGTTGTTCACAAAAGAGGGTCTCCAGCCAGTGTTGTGATAGGTATCTGATTAAAAGATCAGCAAGTTTTCATCATTTGGCTTTGTGCAGCTGAAGAATAGACTGTATATCATATACTACTCACAATTTACTCTCCTAAATCCCTATGCTCCCTCCCCAGGCCACAGAACTGCAGGTGTGCACGTGTTGTGAAAGCATCCCTAGGCTATGCTCTGGATAGGAATTAAGTAAATTATTAGATCTTGAGACTCTTACTCTCTTTCCATATCTAAAACTCTTTAATAGCTTTCCTTCTCCAGAAAGGAATAAAATCTTGGGGATAATCCTGACAAGGCTGATGAACTGCTAGTCCAATCTGTTGCAGTTTCAGTCACAAAAGAACACTACCTCACTTGGAAACTTCTCATCACGGTTCCAGGCATTAGCTCCCTCAGCTTTACCTCCTAAGAAGACCCATGCTCAGCAGAGGGCTTCACTGCACTCACAGGGGCAGTAAGTACTGAGTTGCTACCCTGGTTGTACATTATGGAATTATTCCCATTTTGAAGGGAGTTGCCTGTAACTTCCAGCTGGGTCTTTGACAGAGGTTTTCAGTTAATTGCTTGCAAAGGTTTTTTTCACTTTTTATAACAAACTATCTTTCTGAATTTCACTTCTCATCTTGAAAATATACCTTCTTTAGTTCACTAAAGGTGTAGGTTCACTTTTCTCGTGCCTCTGAAGGATCCTAATACCAGTAAGATCACCCAAAATACACAACAGAACTTCAGCAGACTTTGAAATGGTTAGCTATTTTAGACTTACCCATAGAGCTTACTTTCCAAGAACATTCAGATTTCTCCTTTGTAAGCATACTGTTGTCGCCAGCAGGGAGAAATGAACATGTTCCTCCATTGATCTTACTTGGAGCATTTAGACCTCAAGAGAATGACCAGTGTCAGGAAAAGCACCTGTCATAAGGAGTAAAAAGATGTGGTTGAAATGCAGTACTCCCAAAATCTTTACATAGAAAGTCTGTGTAAAATGTTCTTGAGCACGAGTTGACTTTAGGTTGGCATCTCTTTATTTTGACAGGAATTGCAACAAAGACCTGAAGGGAAATGTCTGGTTCAGCCAGGATGCTGAATGTTACTGCATTCAGAGGGACAGGGAGCAGGGAACTTCTTTACCTTCTCTGGATATGCCTACACAGTAAGCTGTTTGGCTTCTACCAGTTTAACAACTACCAATCACACTTGTCACATAGCTATGCACTAGTTCTGAATCTACAGTAAACATTTTTAGAGCTTGCTAACCACATATCTGCACTTGGATAACATATACAATTCCCACTAAATCAGACAAATGGATGCTGTTGAGCCATCTGTTTGAAAGTATGTTTAGTTATATAACCTAAGTTATAAGTACTTCCTCACAGATGAAGATATCTCAGCTTAGATGGCTGCAGAGAGGGGACTGCGCATCTGAAATATCCCCACAAGACCAGAAAATACAATGTGGGAACTGTACAAAACCTGTGCTTTTCTGCAGAAGTATGGAAGCCTGGCAGGATTGGGGCATCACAAATGGCACTGAAATCTAGACTTAGACCACTGAACTGAACCTTACTGTCTTCATTTGATGAATATCTAGATATTCCTTAAGTCAATATGAGACCTATTTAGACTGCAGAAAGCAGATCACATGGCAAAATATAGGGATGTTAGGATTTATGAGTCTTAACTTTTAAAAAAAGTGTTCCTTTTGGTTGATTCAGAGTAAGAATCACAAGACAACACTCTGTTCCCAAATTTGCACTTGCTACTAATGTGAAGTGCCCCTTGAGATTCTTGTGCTGCTTTGATAAATACCTAAAATCAGGCCAGATAGAAATATGACTGGCTTTCCCTGGCACTATATAGACATGAACTTAAAATATTTTTGGAAACGTCATTTTTTGGAGTATAATAATATTTTGAAGCATTAGTAGTTCTTATCTTACTTGTATTACTCCACGGTTTGGTTTATATCTATATGGAGATCATATTTTAATAATAGAAATAAAAATTTATCAGAAATTTTCCCTGCTCTTCTCCCAGAGTCATGATATTTTCCCTAGTTTCTGTTTGGTATTGTTACAAATGAAATGTTTTTGCTGTGTACATGTGTCTCATTTGTTCATTTAATGGTATTTCTCTGTTCTACACAGACTCTCAACCCGTACTCATCATCTAAGCATCTAAATCACTCTTTAAGCATATGAGCAGTATGAGTGGTATAGATCAGTCAGTAATCCCATAATTCTGCCTTGTCTATTTAGCTCACCTCAGCTCTCACATTTCAATCACTTATCTGAGTCTGGAGATGAATTTAGTGGACACTCCAGCCCAAAAGGCCCACTACCCCAGGATGCAGGAGCTGAATTCTGCATTATGGCAAAAAGTTAAGTTGTGTCACACCTTTTAAACATATCCTCAAGACTCTGAAACCTTTCCATAAGTATTGATGACCTCATTCAGGAGTCTTGTGAGAAGGTGGTACTCTGATGGAGGAAGATTATATAAACAAGCCCTTCCAGAGCTCATGCTGGTGTGCATTCAGGACATACTGCTGTTAAGATCAAAGGATCACTCAAGGTTGATGCAAATGTTACATTCTGCTCTGCATAGGCCTAACTCAAAAAGGACTGGCTGGGGTCCCAGTGCAGGCACCAGGTATTTCTAAAGTGACTGTACACAGGGAAAACTAAACCTATTTCTGTGTTATACCTCAAGCCCCACAAGTTTATTATTATTATTACTCTTTTACTACTGAGGATTTTCAGGGATCTAAAGAAATAAAAATACATATTTCAGCAATGGTTATATGTTTACTCTGAGGAGGAGAGGTGGCAAGTTTTGAAAGAAATTGTGTCAATCAGAGAAAAATTATTGGTCTGAAACATAAAACACTTGTTGGCCAGTGGCAGGCACATTCTTCAAGTAACATTCTCCACTCGTAGGACCATTATTATCATGATAGGAGATCCTTGATCTCCAGAGAGCAGACTATACATTCTTAGTCCAAGGCTGCCACTAGGACACTGAAAGATAAGGAGAGACAGGGACAAGATTCTCACCTACAGTGAGGCCCTTCTAATCAACACTGTAGCCTATATGATGTCTTCACAAAGGAAGTTACATCCAGCAGGCTGATTCTTGCTGCCAGAAAGGTTGATCAGTACATGCCAGTGTTGCGCTGCTTCACTGATTGCCCTTGTTTCCTCAAAGGAGATGTAAGTGCACAGGCTCATAGCTGGTTACATTTCCCTTCAGAGATAACAAGGCTCCGTGGAGAAGGAGACAACATCAAAAATCACAAGATCATCAGCCAAGGGGACAAGAACTGCCAGTCCTGTGACAGCCACTGTATCTTCTCTGAGAACTAAGGTGCAGTATCTGATAGCTCCATTTACCTGTAGCTTCCTCTTACACAAGCAACCCCTTCTTAGCAAGAGATGCCTTAAATGACCATCAATCCAAGAGCTATAAATTTATATTACAGTACTGGGTACATTCCTTTCTACTTAGGAGCATACTTGTGATTGTCATGCTCATTTCTACAATAAGGAGCAATTCTTTACCATTTGGAGTAAGATACACAATTAGCTTAAATATCTTTGAATATTTGATGTTTTGTACAAAATCTGGCAGAGAACATTTGAAATATAAACATTTACATTACCCATATCAGTTATTGCTTTCTCTCTTTTATCCAAGACAGCTTTATTTGTTAATAGTTTAATTTTCCTTTATCTCAACTCTTTCAAAGCTATAACACCTCTATATTAGAAGACTGTATCCCAAGGATTTCATGTATAAGTACAATTAAGACAATGTGACTCTTTGAGTTTTCCTCCAGCTCACACAAATTCTCAAACCAAATGCTTAAAGAGCTACTCCTTTTGGCAACACTGAAGCTTTTCAGTTTATTAGCTTTCTTATTCCAGGAATCTCAGAGAAGTTATTTTAGCAAATTAAATCCCATAAGTACACATAAAAAATATTTTATTTGCCATCTTGGTTAAAGTTGTAAATGATGATTGGATCTCTCCATTTAATTCCATTGTCAATAATTTTATTTTGTTAGCAATTTAAGAGAATACTAGCAGAAACTTTCCTTAGCAGTTTCCTTGCCAATATTTTGCAATTGTACAAGAAATAGGATCTTATGGGTCCATTTGATTTCTCAATTAAAAAAAAAAAAGAATTTTTGGGGCATTTTTTTTTTTAAAAAAAAAAAAAAAAAAAAAAAAAAAAGACCTCTCTGGTAACCTGGCACCTAAAACTCCCTGTCTGACCAGGTGTATTTACCTACCTAACAATCCATGTTCCAATCCATGCTCTTACATGGATAGCAGGGAGAGAGAGACAGGCAGCTGCACAAGGCAGCTTGTCATACACTCAAAAAGGTGGGATGATTCACCTTCCAGTGGTCCCTCATACTGTCTGCTAAAAAGCCAATTCAACAATTTAAATTGGAGCACATGTTTAGTGTGCTTCAACAGTGTGTTCAGATGACTCTGGTCAAGTAGGAGGAATACAGCCCCAACAAAGTTATGTGATTTGAATAAAAAAGACAAGTGCAAGGTAACTATTTTATAATTTTTCCAAAACTAGAAAGATAGCAAAGAGGAGATGCAGGGTCAGATTTCACTATCATCACTAATATTTAGTAGTGCTTCCCAGTTAAGTAAGTTGCTACTGTCTACTAATCCAAACATGTCTAAAAAAATTTAGCATAATCAGGCTAACAGTAAACATAAATTATTGACATATTCTGTATTTCGATGATTAAGGGGAGATACCAAGTTATTCAAGTACCAAATTTAGACTCTGCCAATGAGAGTAGGCGACATAATACCTCTGATGTTTTGGCACAAGTCCTAAGTCTCCCCTGTTGTGTATAATGCTATATATCTGCCCAATTACAAGCCTGAAGAAGTGCTTCAGCTAGTTCAGATAATTAAATTTTAAATCTAATGTTTCTATGAATTTTTAACATGCCATGAAAACCCAGGGTCTATAAATCATTTACAGTAACACACAAAGGCATTCTTGGCCATCTCCAACCAATTTGTCCCTCAGATCAGCAAAAATCCTTTCAGAACTTTGGTAAGTTAATATATGCCTTCTTAAAATATGCCTCTTTATAGATCCTGAAGAACAGGCTCTGCTCTATAAGAAACATTTACATAGGCTTACCAGCAAAGAAGGAAGGGGAAGTGGCACATACATATTTACTAGAAAGGACCACGTCAAAAAAAAAAATATAACATCCATAAAGGCTAGACAGAGGAAGCTGTTTTCCTTGGCTATAAGAAGGATACTTCTGCCTGACCTAAAGAAGTGACTTTGCATTATAGCTGATGTGGCAAGTTTGATCTATTCTTTTGTTGGAATATTAATTTGTATCACTTTTGGAAGAAGGGGCAGGCAACTTGGAAGGACTTCAAGGATGTTGTGATGTTATGCAGGGAAAAAAAATAGAAGGGCCAAAGCTCAGCTAGAACTTTTTCTGCTGACAAAAAAGTCAACAAAAATGTTTCTACGAATCAGAAACACAAGGAGGGCTAAGGAGACTCTCCAGACTTTATTGGATGCAGAGGGAAACACAGTGACAAAGGATGAGAAAATGGCTGATGTACATAAAGCTTTCTTTCCTTCAGTAGAATCAGGTGTCCTTGGGGTACCCAGTCCCCAGAGTTAGAAACAGCAAGAGGAAGCACAATGAAGTCCCCATAATCCATAGTACAAAGGGAACTGGTCAACAACCTGCTACACCACTTAGACTCACACAAGCTCATGGCGAGAGACAGGATCCACCCAAAGGTACTGAGGCAGCTGGTGGAAGTGCTCATTGGGCCACTTTCCATAATTAAGCAGCAGTCCTGCCTAACTGAGAGGCCCGATTTTCTGGAATTTTGTAAATGGGACACCCACCTACAAGATGGTTCAGAAGGAGGAGCCAAGGAGCTACAGGCCTATCAGCCTGACCTTGGTACCAGAGAAGGCTATGAAACAAATCATCTTAATTGCCATCACATTGCACATACAGCACAACCAGGGAATGAGGCCCAGACAGCATGGGATTAGGGAAGGCAGGTCCTGCTTGACAAACCTCATCTCCTTCTATGAGAGGGTGACTTGCCTAGTAGATGAGAGAAGAGCTGTGGATGATTGTCTATCTGGAATTCAGCAAATCCTTTGATACTGCCTCCCACAGAATTCTCATGGAGAAACTGGATGCTCATGGCTTGGACAGATGTACACTTCACTGGATGGGTGGGCACAGAGAGTGGTGGTGAATGGAGTTACATCCAGCTGGTGACCAGTCCCTAGTCAGCTCCTCAGGGCTCAGGGCCAATCCTGTTCATATCTTTATTGATGATCTGGACAGTTCAAAGATGACACTAAGCTGCACAGGAGTGTTGATCTGCTGGAGGGCAGAAAGGCTCTGGAGGGGCATCTGGACAGGCTGGATTGACAGGCCATGTCCAGTGGTATGAGGCTCAGCAAGGCCAAGTGCTGGGTCTTGCACTTTGGTCACAATAACCCCCTGCATTGCTACAGGTTTGGAGAAAAGTGGCTGAAAGCTGCCCAGTGGAAAAGGACCTCGCAGTTGACAGCAGCTGAACATGAGCCAGTGTGTGCCCAGGTGGCCAAGAAGGCCAATGGCATCCTGGCCTGTATCAGCAATGGTGGGGCCAGCAGGACCAGGGCAGGGATTGTCCCCCTGCACTCAGCACTGGTGAGGCCATGTCTCGAGTGCTGGGTTCAGTTTTAAACCCCTCACTGCAAGAAAGACATTGAGGTGCTGGAGCAAGTCCAGAGAAGGTCAGTGAAGCTGGTGAAGGGTCTGGAGCACAAGTCTCATGGTGAGTGGCTGAGGGAGCTGTGAGTGCTCAGCCTGGAGAAAAGGAGGTTCAAGGGGATCCTTATTGCTCTCTACAACCTACTTGAAAGGAGGTTGTAGCAAGGTCAAGGTTGGTCTCTTGTCCCAGGTAACAAGTGAAAAGACAAGGCCTCAAGTTGCTCCAGCAGAGGTTAAGATTGAATATTAGGAAAAATTTCCTTACTGAAAGAGTGGTCAAGCATCCAAACATGCTGCCCAGAGAACTGATGGAATCACCATCCCTGGAAATGTACAAAAGATATGTAGATGTGACACTTAGGGATATGGTTTAATCACAAAAATAGTAGTGTTGGGTTAATGCTTGGACCCAGTCATGGAGGTCTTTTCCAACCTTAGTGATTGTATAAAAGAAAAGAAGAACCAAAACATGTTGAAATACCACATTCTTAGGTCATTAGTGTTCAAAGCAGAAAGATGTCCCTTTACAAAGCAATCTGCAGGTGCATGAGTAATTTCACTGTAGACAGCTACATTCAATAAGCATGAAGTGTCAGAGGAAAGAAAGAAAGAAAGAAAGAAAGAAAGAAAGAAAGAAAGAAAGAAAGAAAGAAAGAAAGAAAGAAAGAAAGAAAGAAAGAAAGAAAGAAAGAAAGAAAGAAAGAAAGAAAGAAAGAAAGAAAGAAAGAAAGAAAGAAGAATGTGAGTTTTCTCATCTCCCAGTGAGTTTTCAGCAAAATTTTTGAACAGAGAAGCAACCTCTGCTGTAGCTGCAAACAAAAATCCCTGTTTTTAAGATCTGAGATAATATTTCTCTTAATAGTTTTCCCTCCCTTTGGTGGATTCTTGGGGACAACCTCTTGTTCTACAGCCTCAGGCTGCTTTTTTCAACCTCACTTTCTACCAAAAATGTGTGAGGCTGCATTTTCAGGAATAGCCATTACTCTTGGGATCCAAGCCTTTTGTTTTAGCCTTATCTGTTGATATGTTTTTAAGTCCCTAATGGCTCTGACATCAGTATCTAATCTTTCTGTTTACCATCTTGAGCAGAATTGCAGTACAGAGGATTTAATTTATTTACCAAGGAGATCCACACTCATAGAAAGCCCACCAAGGAGATCCACACTCATAGGAAGCCCACATTCAGCATTTGTGCTAGCTCACAAAAATTCTAATCTAGGAAACTTTGCATTGAACCTCAGGGAGACTCTAGACCTAGGCACAAGCTCTCTGTGTCAGACAAGAGCATTGAAATACAACTTTATTGAGTCCCTGAATATAAGGGTAAATTTTTAAAATAATAGCATTAGACTTTTCCAGAAAATTCTCTGCAGATAAAGAGCCAAATACTTCAGATTTGGAAATGTAACTCATAGGAAAAGGTAGAATTTTTTTTTCTAAAACCACAAAAGCCATTATTCGCATTTTCCAGAAACCAGCTGCGGACAAGAGCCATGTGCTATCTTCCACGAATGCCATCCTTATGTCATTAAATTTCACCATATGGATGAGCTTTGGCAGGTGCCAAACTGTTAGTGCCATGAGACAGACAATTGTCGTAAAGAGCAGAGCTTTCAATGATGAGCATTGTATCTGTCTCAAGGAAGAAACCCATCTGCATTCCTAGCCAAAATCTCTTTGCTAAGTGACATTGCCTTCTGTCTTCACACTGTTCTCTGCCAGAGTATTGGTCAAATTTTCTATCTTGTATCCTAAGCTGCTTCTTAAAACTCACATCAATTAGTGATCAATTTAGTGAAAAAATAATCATTTTATAATTGGTATCCCACAATTGGAGTTCTGCACTTCAGTTTGATTTTATTATTTCTTTAAAGTTATCTGAAAGAGTTAACAAGGCTTAAATATTTTAAATAAAATAAGAGCCATTAATTATCTGCCCTTTTTAATAACGGAAATTATGCATCCAATTTCAATGGAAAATTATCTGGAAGTGTATCTGGGTCACTCTCCATAATGTTATCAAAGCTAGTAACAGCCTTACTGGGACTGTCCAGGGAATATGAAATACTAATTATATTGTCTGGCTCTGACTGGCTTCATAGTACTTTACAAAAAATAAAATTGTATGTAGCCTACTTCTAACACAAGAGAGCTTCATGAACAGAAATTTAGAAAAATCCTAACGTGGGCATTGCCATTTGAAAGATCTTGGAGATTAATTCAAACAAGAACAATCTTTTAAGAATGCGTGTTTGGTTTTTTTAAGCTCTTCTGATTGATTTGGCATGCAGGGGAGTAATAGAATTGCAACAACTGTGATGAAGCTTTATTGAATAGAAACTGGCATTTCTGACAAATGGTTTTGGTTTGTTGTTTTTTTTCTTAATGTCCAATCGATTTGAACATAAATATGTAATTCACTGCAGAAGACAGGAAAGTCCTTAGACCTTTTTCTGAGACTAGTGTGGAACTGATGGGCTATTGGGATTTATTTTTCCTTAAACAAAAGAAGAAATCATATCTTACAAATCATCTGCTATTCAAGCCAAAGTTTTCTTTGCCCAGTCTCAACTAAAGCAGGCAAAATTCCTGTATGCCTGATTTTCCTTGATAGCCTACCTGCTGCACACGTAGCATTTTCCACAGGAAAGAAGCAGTAAGGAAGTTTTTAATTGCAATATCTTATGGTTTGCATGTCAACAATGAGTTGGTTTTTTGATGCCCAAAAACTTCTCAGTAAGAATTTTGAAAATTACTAATTTGTGAAGCAGCTGTTTCTTAATCTGAGGAAAGGGTCTCAACAGGTTATACTCAAAAAAATCCTCTGGAATGGACACAGAGTAAAGAGGTAATAAAGGTTATAGAAACAGGAGATAATGAGGAAGCTGTAGCTAACTCATGGAAAAAAATGAACTTTAAATGGAAATATGTCTCAATTTCTAAACCATACCTCAGGTATGAGCTATATGTTTTTTTTTTCTGGGAGATAAGGATCTGCTAGAGTACTGCTAGTGATGGAGACTGCACAGCCACTTCTAAACATACAATAAAGGACCAAATTTACATATTATATTCAATTATCACATGAAAATAGGAAATGTTTTTCCATAGGAAAAAAAGAAAGATGTCTGTAGTCTGTATTGTGGTCTGTATCATAAAGTTCTTATTGGTATTCCAAATGTTTTTTACAATATTTCATCCAATCATCTGTGCAATATTTTAATTTTAAGAAATCCTAGGGTTCTCCCTCATTGGACATTGTCTGGGAATTACTAATGGGTTCATATAGAAGATTTTTATAACATATCCTAGGGATTTATTGAAAGTCCTGAAAGAAACTTTGGCAGTGCTCAAGTTAAGTAGCAAGGCAAATATGTAATAGCTACATAGCACAGGGCCTCACTGCTCATCTGGTAATACGTAAGCAAATCAATGACAATTGTGTCTGAAGTATCTAATGCCATTAAATATCAGTGGGTAAAAGAAAGGGTCTCCCACACAACCTCTACACAGAAGCCAACTTGGATTTCTCAGAAAATAGACTGTGCTTAAAAAGAACAAGCACATTTATTCTAAAATATTTTAGTTACTAAAAACACTCTACCTTCCATCCTCATCCATAACCAATATAACCAGAAAATTCTTTCCCACATTTTCTGTAGAATTCTTGTCTCCTTAAGAATCTTTTACTTTTTAGCTACATAGGGGATTGCCAGGGTAGCTTCAGGAGTTCAGGACATAGGGCAGATGCATATGCGTAACACTCAAGCCCAGATGTGTCAGTCACATGGACATCATGGCTTTTTATTTCCCAGAACACTCACTGGGGTCACAGTGCTGCCTCAGGCCTGTTCCAAGCATAAACACATCACTGTTAAGCTAAAAAGTAAAATGCCCAAAAAGAAATTGTAATCTCCTTTCCCTCAAGGAAACTTTGTTCTTTGAGCTTCATGTTTGCCACTACCGAATGCTCTGTTGGGAGGTCTACAAGGGCCAGCACTGAACTCCAGCTAATATTCCAAGTTGGAGCCTGGCTGAGCTTATTTGACATCTGTCTCTCTGTGCTGCACCTCCCAGTATGTCTGACTTTGAGAAGACGTTTGACCAGCAAGAAGCCAGCTAGCATCCATCTGGGCTTACAGTTCAGGCTCTGCTCCATCTCAGAGCATCTGTGTACTCCAGATGAGCTGTCCCTCAAAGCAGAACAGCTGTACTCCCACGACTGTCATCTCAACTAAAGCACCTGCACAGACACACTGCAAGCCAAACTAGCAGTGAATAACAGAGACAATTGTAACACAGCATTTCATCTCAACATCCTATTGTCACATGTTTCTGACATATACATCCCTAAAAAGAACTGGCCTGAGGCTACATTATGGGATTTAAGTCCCTTTTCTGGTTGTGTCTATACTCACTATACAGAAATAATAGTCTCATGGCTTTTCTCAAATATGTGTATGTCACAAAATGTCTGTTTCCTCCCACAGATCTAAGAGCAACTTCCCAGTCAAAGTGAGGGAATACATAAATAGAAATTAAATACTGTACTGGGCTTTAGAACACCTTCACTGAAGAAGTGGGCAGGAGGCAGCAGATTCCTTCCTACTGTTTCTCCAAGATGTCACACTACACTCCTGATTAATGTACTGCAGTCCTACAGTATGGGCACAAGGCCACATGTATTGACCAGAGGAAAATACAATATTCCTACATCAAAACACATCAGGAAATATTTTGCTGATTTTTGTATTTGAAAGAATTAAGGATCTGTAGAATTAGGCTTTGAAAGCCTAGATTTATGCTTTGCTCCTCTTCAACCATCCTGAAGTCATAACTACCAACACCAGAGAAATAACTATCAACTTTATAGGACTATAAGTTTCAGAATCATCAACTTAGCTCTGTAACTGTTGAATGATAATCACTGTTCAAGTGAAGCTGCTCATGTACAAGAAGATATTCATATGGGTACAATTTGCAGAATCCAATTTTTTGAGGGATCCTAGTGAATAACCATCTCCTGTTAAAATCCTCTTAAGCAGTTGTGTGAATGGATGCTAACATGATTGGAAGACAATTCCTCCATGAATCATCTCCAGCCTTCTGCAAAGCAGAAATGCTATTACAAGAAGATAGTGAGAATGAGTAATTAAACCTTGAGCTGCAGGTGATATGTACTGAGAAAGATTTGGATATCTTTCTAGAGGATGCATCATGATCACTGCTGCCTTCCTGAGGAAAAAGGTGATTCTTGCAAAACACTTATAACTAAATATAAACAATCTTAGACTTACTGTGATTCTCCCACATGAGTTTTGAAAATATCCAGTATTCAACTCTGGATACTAGAAATTATAGAATTATAGGAATTTCCCTTTAGATGGCAATCTTTAAGAGATTTCAAGGGAAGAGAGGGTTTTTGAAGTCTGTAATTAGAGACATGAAACACATTTTGCCACACAGCCTTTACTTAGCTGTGTTGCTTAATTTCAAGGCTCAATGCTGCTATTATCAACTAAATTGCCTATTGTATCCGTAATAAAACCAAATAGATTCTTCTGGAATGGAGATACTTAAGCACATTAAGATCATCTAGTGTCTTTGCTCACATTGCACCAACATGGCTCCCTTAGGTGCACAAGTAATGAGAAGAAATAAGGCTTAATGTCTGATATTCCTGTGAGTTAATCCTGATTATACAACACCTGTATCCCTACCTATCCCACTGTAATCCCACTGAGAGAACTGCTCTGAGAACAGTGGGATAAATGTATGTGTGTGTGTTTGTGTGATTTGCAACATTTTGCCTTTGTCATAATACCTAACGGAATTTACAATTTACAAATACATTTTGTGCTGTAAACAAGTAAGCGTTGCTGTTTCTGACCTGCTGCCCAGAGTTCCATGACAAAAAATAAAAGTATCAAAAGAGCTATTCACTGCACACCAGTTTTGATATACTGCAGCTGACAGCACACTGTCTTCAGTTCCTCTACTAAACTTAGTCACTTATTTTTGTTTATGTATATTAGGATCTTCAATAATTATCATAACTCCTTGAAACCCTCATGGGTTCTCTATTCTTATTTTTTATACATTAAAAATTTGGTGGTACCCCTAAATACAAAAATCAAGCACAACCCAGAGTAAAGTGTAATTTTTGCTTAAAGCTTAAAGAAGGAGTTAATTTGCGATAGACTTCCAAGGAGATGTCAGAGAAATTTAACAAACAAAATATTTCCAAACACTGCAACCATTGGCAGAAAGTTCCAGTATAAATCAAGGGATCACTCATCGCTATTGTAGCTCCTCAGCTGTCATAAAACTAACGGTTCCATAATCAGGCTGGAATTTGGGGATCAGGAATTTCCCTAGACCCTACACTTGTCAGGTTTACAAAACTTCTGTGTAGCAGTTTACATTTGGATCAAAGTACTCTCAGGTTGTACAAGTCTTACACTGGGGTAGGCAATATGTCTTGAACAACAACACTGGAAATTGCATCAAAATCAAGTAAGAATTTTTTTTTGTTTGTTTTCTTGGTGTTATCTGGCAAAAGCAAACTGCATCTCCAGTGCACGTGTACAGCACTGCATGAGGCAAAACAAACAGCTTTTTGTGGAAGCCAAAGACACGCTGATTTGTCTCTTAAATTTTCTACTTGCACTTCGAAAAGAATAAATTATTTTAATTGGATACACTATGATTAGTACAAGATTGAAGATCAGCAGGAGAAATGTCTTTAAATACATAATATCATTTAAAAAGTTATTAATTAATTTTATTGCTACCTAAAATAATAGCCATCCTAATATAATAACAGGTCATTATATATTACCTACCATCCTCTTGTTTAATATGCAATGTCAGGCAGATGTAAAAAAATAAGCAATGATAATTAATATTATTTAATTCTAGCTGAGGAAGCCTTGATTCACTGTTTAAAGCATTGTAGCTAGTGATATTTATTTTCTTCTGAAAGGCCAAGATCCAACTAGGTCTTTATTATTTGAATATATTGGATAATATGTGAACAAAATTATGTCAAGTGTAAATTTAAATCCAGGCAAGTCAAAGAAGTGAAATTTAGCAGATCATAATTAAATAAGCCCTTCTACAAGGATTCGTTACTGTTCTACTGGCAACTTCATCTTATCAAAAATACCACTCCCATTGCAAAATTACTCTCATACTCCACATTGCATGACTCAGGTATTACTAATAAAATTGCTTCAGATATTCAAGTTTCTATTGCTTTTCTAATTATTTTATATGGCTTTTCATTAGCAATTTACACATTAACAGGAAAAGACCAATTCCTTCTCTTTTTTGTAAATTATCATTCAATATTACAGTGGAGGAGAGAATTGCCCTCTTATAGCTCCTAGTACCCATAACTTCTTTTATGTTCTGGGCTTGTTCTGCCACCTAATTTCTATGGCAGGATTCTCATGGGTGCTGCATTTCTAGGGAAAATCTTACTTTTAAATATTTCATTTTCAGTAATTAATGAATGATATCCTGCCTCCATTGAATTAAAATGTAAACTTCTTACAATTTTAAAGGCAATAGATTTGAGCCCAACATAGAGGACATGGCAAGTCATTCCTCTCCAGTATAACTCAAGAACAGAAATATAATCTCCAATAATAACTAGAAAAGACTTACACTAGAGGTAAGTTTGGTCTCATTAATCTGTTTATATATCTGAATTTATCATTAAAACAAAATAAATAATAGCAGTTCTGAATGTTATTTTTTTTGTTTTGGTTTGGTTTTTATTTTTTTGTGTGTGTGTGTTTTACAGTAGTCTGTAAAAAGTGAATGAGAAAAAGAGAGGGAGGAAGCTAAAAATTACTACGGATATAATACCCAAAAGGGAACGGAAGGCCAAATAAATCCAACATTTAGATTCTCTAAAGTGAGTTGAAAGGGAAGATGGAATTATGCCCTATTATGTTTATTTAACATTATGAAAATGTACTAAAATGTACTAAAAAACACAGGGAAAATTATCTGTGGTATTACACCTACAAACATGAACTATATGCCTGTAAGAACAACATTTGGAAAAATAATGAAGATACAAAGTGGAAAGGAAGGACACAAAAAACAGAATGGAGGAGGTTTAGTTAATATCCATTTAAGATCAGAACATCATGAGCATTTTGTTACAGTATTACAAGTCCTGGGCTTTCCTTCAAGTGTGAGAATTGATGATAGTTGAGCAAGCCAAGAGACTGCACTGGCAACAGGTGATTAGACTGTTTCAGAAAGAGCACAATTTGTAGCACCATTTACCATGTGATTTGCCTTTCTCAACTTAAAATCCCCCCAATCTAATAAGGACAAACTCAATTTCAAAACAAAATCCTTTGCAAGCTGCCCTGAAGTCCATCATCAACTGCTGCTCTAATAGAAGAGTTTCATGTAAGCTTAGCCACTTCTGTCAGCTCTCCTAAGTTTTCTCTCTTCTGGTAGAACAAGGACAATAGGTGCTTGTACAGTCAATAATGATTTGCCCTAGCTTTCACAGTGAGGAGACTCTGCAGTTGAAATTAAGGAAACTGGTTTTAGCCTGATAGAGAATGTAAAGGGCATTAGACTCTTTATTCCTCCTAAAAACCTTATGAGCTTCCAACTCTTGTATAAGTGGTCAGACAACATGTACATTCATGTCCAAAACAGTATCCAAACAATGCTTGTGAGCAGTCTCTGTAACATCTGACACAGCAACACACTGCTTGGGTGCCTGAGGTTAAATAATTCATCTTTCTGGGCCCAAAAATGGTTATGCACACACCATAAAGAAATTCTGGAGAGTACTCACATTGTATTTCCTGTAGGCTGTCCTCCACCTTCTTAACTGGTCTCACAACCCCCTTATCCCCAGCTCATACAGGAAGTAATTCAGGACAGTCCTATGTTCTGTTTCATCCAGCAGACCAAAGACATCATTGTATAACCTCATTTCTATCTACCAAACTCCATCTCTTCTATCAAAGATGTCAATTTGGCTCAATCTTTGTCTTGAACTGGTAATTTCTAGGCTACAAGCCATAGCTGGAATAAGGCATTTTAACAACAAGAAACATAAATTTATTCTTTTTCATGTAGGAATAGCCACCATGATTACAGTAGTTAAAAAATCAGAAATCAAAATCTCACAAGTCTATTACAAATGTAAATTTAATATTTTCTTACTTATTTTACTGTGCTTGAAACACAAGATGTACCTTAGAACAGAAGCTTAAAAAACTACATCGTAATTAATGTTGAAAACTGCCACATTATTTGTGAAAATTTCAATAATTTTAAGAATGAAAATGTAATTACTAGATTCAGACTTCAAGACTTTTGAAGTTAAAATAGGTATTTTAGACTCTACATTAAAATGATGATATATAGGTACAAGTGTACTTTTCCATTTTTAATAAAAGATATTACCTCACTATGAATTTGGCTTTCTTTAGTTTAGCATTCTGTCAGATAGTTTTCAATCTTTCTGGATGTGTGGACAATTATAATTTTTCAACTGAAGCTCAAACACCTTGAAAAATATTTTATGGTATAATCTTGAGAGACCACAAGTAATCTGATCACAGCCCTCTGGACATCATAGGCTAATCCATTTCATCTATGTCTCTAATAAGCCCTATTACTTCTTTAAGAAGCCCTATTACATGTGTTTCACAAAATATCATACTTCCTAAAGCACCCACTTCATTGCAGAAGTTTATCACCCACACTGATAAAAATCTGATTCTTCATCTGATTACAGGTTTGCTTGGTTTTTATTCCCAGATGCTGGGGTTTTTTGGTGTAATTATTTTAGACTGAAAGAGAATATTACTCCCTGATGATATTTTCCTGGAACTTATGTACCATAATCAAGTCACCTCACAGTTATCTTCTAATCTTTAATTATGCCATTATAAGACATTTCTCTAATGTTCAAATAACTGTTGCAGTCCTTCTCTGAGGCCTCACTATCTTTTTCTCTGCAAATACTGTAATTCCACTGTCAGTTTACAATCATTTTAGCAGTCAGGTAGATTTTATTGACTTAACTCACTTGAACTTTCTCAGGTACTGCATGAGTCACTGATTGCAAAACTCTCCTGAACTATGTCAAAACCATTCAATGTCAGAGTTCACTATGTGCTGACCATTGCAACCCATTTACCTATTTACCCATTCTCCCAAAAAATCAAAAGATTTTCAGTTCAGACCAATCCCTACAATTATGAATCCCACCTCCACTCAGAAAAGCTCAAACGATTTCATGAATGTTTTCTGTCTCAAATATTCCTCATTTTCCATGAGTTTCCATGACTCTGACAACCTTGAATACATGAAGATTCAGTTTTGCAGGTAGACTGAAGAGAAATGCTTCTGTACTGCTAGAGTTGGCATCCCCATCAGAGATACAGCTTCATGTGTTTCTTACATTGGTCTGCTGCTATTTCTTTTCTGAGGTGTCAGTATGGTTTTGTGTATAGACTTTAACAGTATCAGTAAATGTTTAGCGTCCCAAAAGCCTTTAGTTGCCATGTCCCATATGGTGAAATTATACCACACATTAATTGTGGACTTGTTTTGAATTTGTCCTTGTAATGTTTCATTGGTCTCCCTTGTATATTTAAGATTATGAAAAATAGTTTTGGCAGTCTGTCATTTGACATATGTACCAGCATAGTTAGCAGATGGCTTAACCTAGATGAGCCTGCTGCAGGATTATTTTTATGTTGATTACCTAAGAGCACCCTAAGATTTTACTGTTCAGGATTTTGTTCTGCCGGCAACAGACAATGCAGCAGCACAGTTTGTTTATTATCAGTAAGGTAGACAGGTAAATTCGTTTAAAAGACAGTCTTCTGGCTACAGAGCATTAGATTTTACTCTGATCTAGAATGTTGGCATTACTTGCTTGGAGGGCATTACCTTTCAAAATTAACTTATAGTCTCCTGGCAACCAAACTGCTCTTGCTGGAATGCCAAAGAGCGTTCTGCAGTGACCCAGCAAAGGAAGTGATACTAATTTTCTTTATTTACATCTTGAATTAAGTCCAGTGGAAATACTGTAACTACTTCAATTTTTTTCTTGCAAAGGAATTGCTGAAAGTGTCACACAGTTTCTTCTGTATTGTAACACAGAGGAAGATCTCTTCCTCCGGCTCTGTATCAAATGTAATATGTCTAATTAATATGTCTAATTGTATATATTCCTAATTGTACTAATCTTGCCGACACCTGCTAAAACACAAGATGAGCCTTGCTGTTATCCCACTTCCTTCAAACTGGCATTCAGTGTATGTCCAAGTTTTCTCTATTCAGTACTCATAGATGTTGTCATCACTCTACTGACCAGAATCTCCAATACATTGGTAACAAAGCACATTCAATGTCTAGAAGACCTAGAAGGCCAGATAAAACTGATGATGATGGCAGGCAGGTGATCCCAGGAGACAAGGAGAAGGGCAGAAAGTGGAAGTCATCCTCATTGATTCTCCTGACAATGTTTTGGAACGTGTCTTGAGTTTTTGTTGGTCATTTTTCATAATTCTCTGTGTTGGGTTCTCCAAACCAGAAACAGTTGCAGTATTAAATAGACAAACGCTGTTGAAATCTTTTTGCTGCTCTGTAAAGTCTTAGAGAACAAATCAAACTGATGAATATGTCAGTAGTCTTTACTTATAATATAATTTCATTGCCAAGAATAAGACTTGCAGCTTTTAAATAATCTCAGTCCTGCACCTTGAATATTTTTCTTCTGTTGTCAAAAAGAGGGGAATAGAAAAATTTTTTCTGCAACAAGAACTTAAAACATTGGTACACTTACACACATGCACAAAATGTACAAAGCTGTAAGAAGTTAATAAATGGACAAAAGCCTGAACTGAGCAAGCCGTTACCCAATTTTCTGAGATCAGCTTGTTGAGCTCATATCCTAAGGCTATGTAACAGATCACAAGGTGTTACGGATCAGAATAAAATTTTTCGTATCAATATTAAACTTCTCTCTGTTTATCTCTCAAGTATAAAAATAGCTGTAGCTTCCAGGGCTGACTTAATAGCTCTGTCAAAGGACCGTTCACACTTTCCAACAATCCTATTAATATAGAAGACATTAAATTCTATTGCTAAGTAACTGGATGTACATCAGCTGAAAACATAACGCCACAGTGCCAAAGAAGATAAACATCAAAATATATATCAGAGTGTGATAGAACTAAGTACATGATTTAACAAGTATTTTCCATAGAGGAATATCTACTAAAAGACATAGAAGGATATTTGTGTAACTTGTCACAAGTTCACTATCAAAATCCAATCTCCATTGCTGAACTTTCTTTTCTTTTTCAGTAAAAAAATGAAAGGAAAAAACATATGCACATCCTGAGGACCTTTGAAAGAACAATCATTTTTAGGGGGTCTACATACTGACTATAAACTTTAGCATATCTAAAAATATTAGTCTGCAATGTAAGTAGGAAATTGTAGTCTTGCTAACCTTGATTAATTTCTTGGGAATCCAATTTGGAGCACTGATGACAGTTTTGAGGATCAGTTTCAAGGATCATTTTGGACATAGAAAATTTGAAGCTTTAATATTATATTTCCCTAAACAGAGTTATCAAGAGCAATCAAGTGACAGACATTGCTACTTGGTTAGTGCATCATATGAGGATCACCCAAATTTCAAGTAAGACACTCCCTACATAGTATTCTAACACATTATTGAGATCTGAGTGAGGCTGCACTTCCACAGAAGCAGGGCCAGAAACATGCACAGGCTTGTATTCTAACTGTGGGGCTATGAGCAGGAGCAGGAGGAAGCAGTCAGTTGTTAAGGTATCATGAAATGCCAAAATGGCCTTTCCCTATCCCTTCTCAGTGCTCACCATGCTGACCTAGAATAGTCCATAAAAGCAGATTATTGAGAGAGCCACTGCTGAATACAGTTTAAAATATACTTATTTCTTGATGCATTGCTCACATGCCTGTGCTGCAAGAGGTATCTTCTGCTGCACTGCCACCTGAGGTTGCTTCCTTTCATCAGGAACCCCAGCCAGCATGCCAGGGAACATTGCCACCACACAATATAGGGGATGCAGTGGAATACCTGAGCAGGCAGGCATGGACAGAATGTGTTCACACCACAGGGAGACACCTCCAAGCTCACCCAGGCCAGAAGCTCAGCATAGGTCAGCCTGTGTTCCAGTGACACAACACAAGGTGAGCCTGAGCTCAGATGCAGCCTGAGGGAGCTGCACTGAAAATACAGCACAGAAAACAGCATGTGCTTTATTTCCATAACAGTCTTCCCACTAAGGCAGCCACAAAGTTAGATGATCTCATAAATTACTGCTTGTCTTTCCTATATGTCAGGCTCCCCAAATTCAATTCTATATGCAAAACTGCTATTCAGGAACAGATCAATCCAAGTCTTTGGAAAGCCACATGAAGCCTTTAAAAAGACAAGCTAGTCTAATATTTTATTAATAGCTAAAAACGAAGCTGGAGAGATGAACACTGCAACCATCCCTTACCTGCAGTTGTCAAGGTAACAGCTGCTTTAGGATTAATGCCCAAAAGATAGTTTGTCTTTCATCACAAACACTACAAGCATGACATGTATTCATCAGATGGCTACTCACCAGCCTTTTCTTTATTGGTGCTCTTCCCAGGACACTTATTCTATTAGCTTTTCAAGAGCAATAGCCCCAAATCAGGAGGGATTTTTGAAATTGCATGTTTATACATTATTGATTTACTTTTCTGCAGGCATATAATTATTGCCAACTCACCTCTCAATTACCTCATCAACAATGGTTCATTTGTCTTCCAAGACAAATAATATTACCTCTCTAATTTAATTCTGTGAAAATACATTGCTTGTCTTTATCCTGAGAAATTTTAATGAGCTACTCCTGTATTACCAAAACATCTACCTCTTTCTTTTTTTTCTTATATTGTACAGACCTAAAGGAGGGCATTAGGTCTTCTCTTAAAGCAGGACAGATTTCCCCCAAGAAAGAATTTCTCTCACTAAGAAATTTTACTTGCTCTTAGCATTTTCCAAAGATTGAACGAAGATTCAGAGGAAATTGCCTTGTAAACAATGAAATAATTTCTATACAAATATCAAAAGGACACCTCTGGTTCACAGACTTTGGTGCGAACCAAATCATACAAAATCATTCCTCAGACATATTGGCAGTTGTGTGAACTCCACTGACAAAAAAAAGCAGCCTCTAGGAACTTCACTTGTTATAGACATCCAAAACCTTAGTATTTTTCTTCTTTTTATTTTATTTCTCTCCTGTAAGGATCTTCTGTTAATCTTGAGCAGCAATGTCATTTTGTGCCTTAAAAATTGACAATGCTATTCAATTTTGAAATCCAGCAGCCTTGTGACCTTGCTTCTTGTTACACTGCCTCAAAAGAACTCATTACACTTGCTCTATATACAATATCATCCAGTATCAGTTCCAAAGTAAGAGAACATAATTTTTTTTCTAAGAATACAGACAGGAGAAATACATTACTTTTGTAAGCCAGAACAAAAGGTGCTAAAGGAGTTTTTTTTACAAGAAAATTCCAATCATGGGAAATATCAGCCTTTGGCATTTTTTTCCTCATCTAGGTGAGTTTCACAAAGTAATTGCTCCTTTCAACACAAAACTGAGAAAAGTAAATGTTCAGGAGATTCTAGAATTAAGTCTTGTTATCACTGCACTTGGACCATCTTGTGTAAGCTGAAATCATGTATTCACCTGGCAATTACTGGCTCTCTGTTTCAGAGTAAAAAAATTATATTACTAATGTCAGGGTTCCAGTTCAAAAACTTCCACTGAATATGTGAAAATATGTATACCCATTACATAATCACAGCGATAAATGGACTTTTACTCATATACTTTATATACAAATCAGTGTTCTCAAAGTTTTTTCTGTTTTCCCTCTCTTTACCCAAGAAAACAAAAGCTGAACCTGGAAGAATACTTTTTTATTTTAAATCTATTTTCTCAATGACCTCTGATAGCTGGACAGAACTAATTTCACTTTCCAGCTACTGAGGCTTCACAACCATGATACTGACATGACTTCATGTAAAAGAAAGCAACCATTACAATGTCCCTAACATGCATGAAAATAATCTCTTTTATAATTTATCTTATTAAGGTGATATCTGAAACATGAACTTGAAAGGATGATACTTACATGTGAGAATGCAAATGCCTTGTTTGTAAAACAATATTGAGTAAGCCTTATGACACAATGACACATATTTTAAAATCTTGTCAGATTCTTATGAATTATATCTGAGGATATCACACCAATGCTTCTAATGCTTATAGCTATTTCTGTAATTAATTAACTCCTCTTTTAATTTGATCTTAAAGAAGAAAAATTGAGGAAGCTGGATGAATTTCAGACTATGAAAGAAAAGACAGAAAACATTTTAGGGTGTCCTAAAGGTAAACCTGCTTGAGAAGCCAACTTTCATAGCCTAGTTCACCATTCTGTGGTAACTCTTCCAGGTGGTAACTACTTCCAGGGAGTACACTAACAAGAGGCTACCTCGTGCAATGGCGTTTTAAACTACTTATTCTTTGATTTAACACTTTCAGTTATTTACTCAGCATTAATATTGCTCCAACAGGAACTCAGCCTGTGAATACAATATCCAAGCTAGCCTGCTTTGTATTTCTGGGCACTGATTTTAGCAAGAAACAACTCATTTACTACCTTGTAAATCATTGTAAGAGGACTTTCCATTTTCAAGACAGCCTTTATTGTTAAACAGATATTCAGATACTGCAGTTATGAGTTTTGCATAAACCTCTAGCTAAATAATATTTCATTTCTTTTATGCTAGCTTATCATGAAGACAAAATTCTTCTTCAATTCCTTTATTAGTAATAACATCCCTATGCTCCCAGCTGTTTTATCTGGAGTACTGAGGAGAAAAAAGGAGCCAATTCCTCCTCATCAAATTTACATGACTTCTGAATATGCCTCTGGGTGACACATTTAACAAGACAAGGACAAGATATATGGTATCATTCTTCACAGGACATTCCTCATTAAGTAAGTTGAATATATCAAGTACCCAGAAGAGCTACATTGCACAAGACAGTGCCTTTTAAAACTGGAAAAGAGGTTCCTAGCCATAAATTCTGCCTTCATCCTATTATCTTGCTGTCTGAACAGGTCTAAATCTGGAAGTTTCTTCCTATCTGCTACTACTGCTCTAACTTCAACAGGGTACAATTATCACAAAAAAGCAGTTATGATGACAGAGGGCACGGCCACAAATTATTGAGAGCAAAACAGGGAGTAGAAGGGACGAATTCAGGGCTGCAAAATCACATGTTATCACATCACCTAGAAGCTGAGCTTTCTCATAAATCCCAGCCTGTCTGTAGTGCCATATTTTTTTATTGTGTTGTTCAAGTAATTACATATTCTCCTTACAGAAAAAAAATGAAAGTCAGGGGTGGGGTAAAAATAATTATAGCTTTAAAAAATAAGCATGATATTAGCTACTAAAAAAGAGAGCCCAAGGTCACTAAAAAAAGTAAATAAAATAAGCCAACTAACTATGAAGAAATTCAGTCTTATGTGACTACCCTGATTAGAGTAGGGATGATGTGTGCATCAAGAGCATCTGAGTTCTAGGATCTTCCCAGCCTGGCAACAGATTCTTCAGTTTAAGTCTCTGCACAGTTGCAACCTCACTGTGTCCACTCTATGGGGACATAAAGTGAGTTAAATCAACAACATGAGAACATATTTACCTACCTAGAAAAATTATAAAGAAGGCTGTTGGAAGATTTGCAAATTTTTAGATAATGTAAGCATGCTTTAACTTGAGTTAGCAATGTGTTTGGTGTAGCCCAGCAGGAGACTTTTAAACAATACTGAAAGCATTTTCATGTAGAGAAAAACTTATGGAAGGGACACAGTTACAGAATCAACAGTTTGTGACAGTAAGGACACAAAATGACATATGCATATACAACAGTATTTGATTATCTGTTATTTATAGACAACCAGTTTACCATTAATGCTTATTTATTATCATTACCTTTGAATTAACTTATATTGGCTTCCTTTTTCTAATCTTTATGTACACTGTATTATCCATCCTAAATTGAATTTCCCATCATAGTGCCTATGATTTTAGATATTTCCTGTAACTAAAGAAGAAACAGAACACATGGGATGAAGCTCTAACAACCCTGTATTTGTCTCCTCCTTTTGCAGGAAGAACGTTTTGCTTTTGCCTGGATGACAGTTCCTAAACCACTAGATACAGCCTTAAAGAGCAGAGAGTGATTCCATATATCAAGAATTATTTCATTCTGAAATGTGAATCCCCTAAAGGATTCTATGCTTGGAGTTTGCAGGTCACTGGTAATGGAAAGGATAAATAGAAGTGACATTAGACACCCACACCCTTCTACCAAGTTATTATCCAATATATTATCAGAAGATTCAGATCATAAACTAGTAATTTGATGTTATTAAAATCCTAGCCCACAAAAGCAAAGTGAATTTTATAAGTTTAATAATATCTTGCTACTGCCATTTTTAACTTCATAGTAATAATGGCCTCTCATGAGATACATTAACATTAACAGGCACTAATGGCATTTGAAATGTCCTTGCTGATACTGCTAAGTCTTGCAAGCTATTGTTCCCTGATAGCTTAGATTACCATAGAAGCCACAGGCCCCAATTAAGATCAAGAGCCCTTTTGTTCAAGACACTGAGCAAACATATCCTGTTCTGAAGAATGTATAAGCTGAAAAATGAGAGATGCTCAATGAGGGTTGAAACAGGAAAGGTATAATGCAATGTTTACAAATCATTACTGGTATGTTAAAAGGCTGCAAAATATTCATATTTGCTCCTTTAGCTGCCATCATTCATTAAAGCAGAAATATTTGAAAATCAAACTTGTTTCTTGTCCTATGTAATATTGGTTCATTTGTTTTTTGTCAATTTCATTGAAAAATAGAAACTGTTTAATCTCATTTTTGCTTTGGCATAATGCTATTCTGTCTAAAGCATGACAGCAGAAAAATTACTTTCTTTAAGGTATTTTCATCAAAAATAGAGTCCTCTGGGAAGATATTTATATACATAAATGTGCAATGAATCTGTACTGACTACTTTGTGACAATGGTGAAAGGTAAGACATGTTTTGCTGAAAAAAATACTTTCCTGAATCAGGATCTTAATTTTATTATGTTAATAAATTAACTAATTAATCCTCAAATGCCAGCTAGTTCCATATACTTTTTTCTTTCCATTAGTGCAAACTTAAGGTGACCCTGGATTGTCCAAATCATGATACCAGACAGTTTTTTTGTGGGCTGAGGTGACAAATCTGATCAATTAACTACTCCAGGTTTGAATACCTCGGGTTTTTTTTACTTGTAGGGGTATTTTTTACTTTGGCCAGCTCACCTGTATTATGTAAAATAAGTGTTTTGATGAACTACATTCTTCAACAGATTTATGAATCCGTACAATATACAATATACTGATAGCATTACATAGATACTTCCTCAGTAATCACTCCTAATGGCTGCAAGAATTTACTTCCATAGTAGATTTTCAGTTTCTGTATTATCTAAACATAACTTTCACTTTTTTAGGCACTCAGAAGATGAAATACAGCTTTTAATAATGTTTAATGAATAAGAAATTCCTCAAAGGAAATATTTAGTCATTTCTAAACTATTTTTATTCACTGGAAAAGGCCAGAAATTTTAATTTTTTCTTGATTGCCAAACCTGCAATTATTTTACTTTAAAATAATAATATTTTTAAGATTTCATAGTTAAAATAATTAACATTTTGTGTATTTATGTATGTATGTTGTAACAATAAATGGCAAAAATTAATGTTTTATAATTAATAAATATTAATTACATACTATTAATTGATAAAACAAGAAAAAAATGTAGTGGTCTTCTATTAATTTCCTCTGAATGAAAAAAATGAGACTCCTTTACATGGTATGGTGGCAGTCTGACTGGTGGTATTGAGCAGCTGCCCCAGCAGGGTTCTGGAGGATGCTCTGCCAGCTGGACTGTCATGTCCATTGTGGTCACTGCTGGCTCCAGCCTTGCACAGGCCAAGGCCACCCACTCCCAAAGCCATGGCACAGTGGTTCAGATGTCAGATCATCAGCAGTAAGAGCAGGGTTGGTGGAGGGCGAAGGAATTATTATCCACCAGCTGAAGCATTACCACTATTGGGCCATTAATATCTGAATGCAAGGTCACTGCATGGTCCTGAGTGATGAGCCAGCAGAAGTTCACTGCTGGCAGAGTAGTAGTAAAAATACTCATTTTTACATATCCAGCTTGTCCCAGAAATGGGTCAGTTTGATGCCAAGAAATCTTATTAAACCTCTCAACTCAATCCAAGTAGCTTTGTGCCAGTAAATTCACTGCCAGAATCATCACAGTGGAGTTGTGTTAAGCAATTTATCATCAGGGTACACCCTGTGTGTGGTCTCAAACATCAGAGTCTTCTGGCCAAATCATGTGCCTAAATGTACCAAGCTCATGAAGAAGACACATTTCCAGTCCAGTGTTCCTGCAAGGGAGGCTTCCAAGAGGGTGGTGCTCCTGTTATTTCCCCTGCCCTCAGCAGTCATTGCAAGCATACACAGTACAGGAGCTTCTTGTCCAAGTTCTTCCAAAGCAATCTCCCAGGACACAGGTGGGCATGCCCACAGCCCAGCACCCAACACAGGAATGTTTCCTCAGCAGCCACAGCTCCCATGGTAAAGGTGGTATCCAACACCACACCCATGCTTTTCCAGAGCACGTTTCCATCTTTCCAGTGCACGTTACCATCTTGGGCTGCAGCTCTGAGCGCTATCTCAGGGTGCTGTTCTCCTATCATAGAACAGGGGGATATCACTATACCAATACATTAAAGGGACCCTTGACTCTTCCCTGCCACAAAGGCCAACTGGCCTCTCTTACTTAGGTCTCACACCCTAAAAAAATGTAGAAAATGGACAAAGGAAAAAAAAGCAAAGCAGTAGAAAGAGAAAACGAGGAGAGAAGTTGCTATGCTGGAAGTTACGGCTGCTTTTCAGAGGGATCATGAGAGGCTGGAGAAGGGGCCTGGCAGGACATCATGGAGCTCAACAAAGACAAATGGAAAGTTCCTCATCCGTAGAAGAGTATCTCACAGAGTGGGCCTTGGGTATGTGTCAGAGAGCTGAGAATAGCCAAGCTGAGCCAGGCCTCTCTGAGCCAAGAAAGGCTTCAGTATAATGCTGCAAATCATCACAGCAAAGTACAGGGAGCTACTAAGTCAATATTAGCTTGGACATAACTTCACTAACCCTGCACAAACATATTTGGCACTGTGGCAACATAAGGACTAACCAAACAGCTGGTACCAATGCAAGACCTTGGTATAGGAAATGCTGAATTAAAATTAAGTAATTTAACATTTCTGATTGAAGGTAATTAATAAAATACAGGAAAATATTGCAATAAAAGTGCCATTAAGACCACCATGCCATGAGGACAGAGAAATGGTTTCATGGAATTGTCTGCTGGAAAACAGCTGCAGGGTGAGGGCCTGGTGAACAACAATGACCAACAGTTTTCTTTAGATTGAACCAACCCAACAGAAGCAATGAATAATCTCTCTGAGAGATTACAGAAGTACATACTGAGAAGTACAGAAGGTCCTAGGTCACAGCACCTTGAAGGTATAAAAACACAATTTAAAGACTACCAAGGTAGGATGAGCAGAAGACAATCAGTGTTGAAGATCCCAGCATCGAAGAATCGATGGTTACACTGATAAACAGCTACCTAGGGCCTCTCAACATATCAGGTGCCAGGAGTATGGGCCTGGAATGCCAAGAGAGGGGTATTGAGGACTTACTGGATTGGAACAATTCAGGAATTTGCTGCCATAACCATAATGCTCTGCTGCTCATGGTTCAAAGAGTAATGCTGCTAATGTCTACTATAGCTATCCACTGCCATTTTCATGTTTATTCCATAAATAGTTACGCTTATTCTATGTTGCCACGAAGTTATCTCACAGTTCTCTCATCTATTCTCCCTTATGTACTGTATAGTTAAATATTGCTAAGACATAACTACATCTTCTACTGCCATTCTTGAGTTCTCATGTTGACACAGTTTACATAAGCTGTTAAAAATCATCACCTGTATAGCGCACAATCACAGTCTCTTTCCTTGCTGGATGTCACTGCTGCATATTCCTGTTCTTTCCCCATCCCAAAGAAGCATGCAGTGGGTGAGAGAGTCTGGACATTGGTGCACATAATGATGTTTTTGGCTCTGCTGTGCAGACCACTAATAGATGCTTGAAGATTCAGCTGTTCTAGAGTGAATTATGAGGCAGATCATCAGTACCATGCATATCTGGGCCCCAAAAGGCACATTAAAGACTAGATACACTTGCAGGAACACCAGGTGAGTGCTCTCATGGAAAAACTAGAGATGTTCACGACTAATACCTTTGGAGAGCTGGGAAACTGGGCCTTAAAAGCACTGAAAAGGCTATATCCCTACAGAACAGGGTAGTTGCACATCTCATTTACCAGAAATAAATTCTATTCCAATAAGTTTCCATCAAAAGAAATAGTCATGAAAATTATTTTGCTAAAAAGAACTTCTATTTTCATATAGTTAATATTTCACGAAGGCCAGTCTTCCTTTGTTTTCATGGATCTCCTTGTCCAGCATTCCCATTTTAGTGTCAGTTAATTCCATTTATTATACTGCCAGTTATCTCAGACAACTGCATTTCCCCACAGTCTGTGCAGTGTGTGCCAATGCTGATGAAAAGGATGCACATGTGTGGAGGAAGAAGGAAATGAATCATTAAACATCTGGGATTGCTGATGAGACTAACAAACAGCAGAGTTTATGTAGGCAGCTTAGTGGAGCACACCTCTCTAAAACCATTTGCTTTGGATCCAACCTTTGCTAAGAGCAATTAGAAGTAATTGTCACCCAATGGCTCTTTTGTTATCCAGATACTGAAAGGCACAGAGTGCAGGGATGCCAATCATCCAGAATGCTGCTACACTGGTCTAACAGGCTGTGGTGGTTTGACCCTGCCTGGATGCCAGGTGCCCACCAGAACTGCTCTGTTTATTCTGTCCTCAGCTGGACAGGGGAGAGAAAATATAATCAAAGGCTTGTGCCTTGACAGAAGGGAGAGAACACTCATCAGATATCACTACAGATCAGAAACCTTCCACTTGGGAAAATACTTGAATTTATTACCCATCAAAATCAGAGATGCATAATAAAAGGTAAATCAAAAGCTGAAAAACCCCCTTTACCTGACCTCCCACTCCTTCTTGGGCTTAACTTTACCCTCAATTCTGTACCTCCTCCCTCTCAGCTGCACAGGGAGAAGGGGAATGGGGGTTATGGTCAGTTCATTACACATTTCTGCCACTGCTTCCTCCTCTCTCCTTAGAGAGAGGAGTCATCCCCCTGCTGCAATGTGGGGTCCTTCCTGTTGGGAGCAGTTCTCCATTAACTTCTCCAGTGTGAGCCCTCCTTCCTATGGGCTTCAGTTCTTCACTTCCTGCTCCACCGTGGGTGCCTTTTCCCAGCATACAGTATTTCAAGAAGGTGTGGGACTTCTCCACAGGCTGCAGGCTAGTCTCTGCACCCCTGTGGCCTTCCATGGGCTGCAAGGGGATCACAGCTCTGGCACCTACAGCAGATCCTTCTCCTCCTTCTTTACTGATCATGGTGTCTGCAGGACTTATCTCACATATTCTTGCTCCTCTCTTCTCTGGCCACAATTACTTCACTGCAATAATTTTGTTTTCCTTCTTAAATATGCTATCCCAGGGACATTACCGCCATCACTTATGAGCTCAGCCTTGGTCAGTAGTGGATCCATCCTGGAGCCCACTGACATTGGCTCTATCAGACCTGGGCCAGCCTCTTACAAAAGCCACCCTTGTAGCCCTGCCCTGCCACCAAAACGTGGCCATGCAAACCCAATAAGCTGGCCCTTTTGGATCATCTCTAAAAAGAAAATAGGACAAGCAGCAGAAATGTGTTCTAAGGTCTAAGCTGACTGACACAAGAGAGCTAAGACATGAAAAATGTGAAAATTTTTATGGGATTCTAGCTTGTGGATCTATCATTCCTTGAGTCGTTTCACTGGATTTTACATGAGCCTTATGATCATTTTGTTATTTTATTTTACATGTGAAATACAATTTTCTCTGAAAATAACTGGTACTTCTATTTGTATTGGGCTGACAGAAACTCTATATTCTGCACTGGAAAAGACTGCTCATTTCTGAGAAAGTCTTATTAAACTGATAGACAGTAACAGTTGCCAACAGCTCACATCTCAAAGCTCTCGTCTTACTATTTCATGGAGTCTTGCTATTTCATAAATATGGAATACCTGCTTGTTTCTAGATTTGATTAAAGAATTTTACATGGGTCTCAGGAAGATGGAATGTTAATATAAAACAACCAGGAATTTTCTTTGGAAAAATTGTCCCATATCAGCATAAGTGACTTGTGCCATTTCAAAGAAATTCTCCTTCAGAAATTAAAAGAGGGAATTGAAGATGAGATATAATAACAAGAAGACTCTTCATCTTTTTAATTTGAATAACTCAAATAGCTAGTAAGTCCTAAAAGACCTCTAATTTTTAAAGACACAACTACAATATTAAAAAGATGGGCAGTACTGTAGCATCCAAGCAATAACATGGACTAAAGAACCACAAATTAAGTTCCATTTCTATTGCAGACTTTATTGTGACTGCATGAATGCTATTTGCATTTCTCAGCACCTAATGTATAACAAACACCACAAACACTGGGATGAAGAAAATGTATTACTCATGGTAAGAAACTGAGGAAAAATCCATACAGAAGTTGATAGCTGTGTGGCATATACGTATCAGTATCACCTTTGAAAGCTTCTTTTGCAAATTTATTTATTTATTTGTTTGTTTGTTTGTTTGTTTATTATTGTGCTTTGAGCACAATAATGTGTTATGTTAACATTTGTTACTAAACCTTACTATATAAAGGAAATATTATCTGCATACAGGCAGTAATAAACTACGGATCCATACAATCTCATAACTGACAAAATATAAAAACTGTTTGCAACATTTAAACTGTAGAATGATAAAACGCAAATTGCCAATGATGTAACAAAATTAGTTTCCATTCATCTAAAATTAGATACTAGTCTTTCTTCTCTGATGAAATTAATTTTTGTGAACTGACATGAATAGAACTGCGAAGCTCCTATAACAATGAAAACTGACAAATTCAGTGCTACTTCCTCCTTCTGTTTATCCAATCCCTTTTTCACAGACTCACTGAGCTCTGAAAAGGTGTGGATTGATTATGGTATCCTGTATCTAAGGGAAAAACACATCCTCAGGCCCCAAACCCTGGGTGCATTTGGGTTCTGTCATAAAAGCTATTTCTCATTTCCAAAAATTAGTATTCCTGACACAAGAAATATATTACAAAAATACATATAAATTTACAAGAACTTTATTCAAGATAATGATATAGAAGTATGAAAGGGGGCTTCTGTCATTAAATGCAGATGACAACTAAGTATAAATGATCATTTGAAAAGGTGGTCTCTGGTAAGTAGTCCTGTAGTTGTTTTAAGCCTGAGGAAACTCACCTGTCCTGCAGCTTGCAGGAACACCAGTGAACACATACCAATAAAAGCATTTAGGTTCATTCAAACAGCGTATATGAATAAATATGTGAAGGGAATGAGCGGAGCTGAAAAAAACAATGCATTATTCATGCAGCTAACAACACTTACTCATGCCTAGTATAAATTGAAACCTAAAAGTACAAATCTAGGACACTGAGATTTTCAATCAATGCTGAGTTATATTTAAATTCAATCTAAGACAAAAATTCCGAGTTCATTTCATGCTTTCAATTCAGCACAGAAGCATTTCACACTTTCTCTCATTGGCTACATTTTGGGAAATATAAATTATGACTGTAGCAGTTTTTGCAAGTGAATGGTAATAATTGTTAGGTGGATTTCACTTGTGATGCAGTGGACATGAAATTAAGTAAGTGCATTGTGCTGGTGATTAGTTTAATTCCATCTGACAGCTCCTGAAGAAAAATATTAAAATCACAAAAAAACTGCAAAATTACCAAGTTTTACAAGTGAGAAAAAGGAAGCTTGATTTTACAGTTCTATTTTCTTCAATGAAACGCTCATATAATACCATTTCTTATATGTCCTGTTAACTCAAAACTATGAAGACAATCGTTTTTAGAATATGATACCTGCTTTTTTGCAATCCATGTTGTTCTAATCTCTCAGCAATTCTTATTTTCAAAATATGGAAATCATGCTGAACTCCTACACTAAGCCACTGAAAAAGCTAATTGGCATTTGCCAAGTGGAAAAAATCTTTTTTTCTGTTTTGCATAATCAGGCCTTTGTAATGACACTTTTCCCAAAGATTCTGAAAAACTTCAGACCCTGACTTTGCTTAGTCTTAATTACCTAAGGAACATAGGGCTGGGGATAAAAAAAGAGAACAGACTTAGCTACTGTTCTGAAAAAAGAGTTTAATACAATGTGAGAATCTGGATCCACAAATTAAGAAAATTCATAGTAATTTCACCTCACTAAGCCTACTTCCTTCTAACCTTGTTAGAATTTCTGATCTGAATGCTAAGACTGTTTGAAGGCAGAGGTGATTTAATACAAGCCTTATGACAGCACAGTTCAGTTTCCGTTGGAGCCTACTGGCACAACTACAAACTAATTTGCACTGAATGCAAGCAGTTCAGCCATTTCCTCTCCTCTCACAAGCCTGTGAAACAACAGGACCATGGAAATAAGAAATCTGAAACAGCAATTTTTTTTTTTACTCTAAATGCATCAGAGTTTGCAGTCAACCTCACAGGCCTTTGCTTTCTAGCATTCCTGCCAGGGTATGTGTGCATAGCACAGCAGAGCAGAGACACCCAGGGAGTTTAAAAGCAGCACTTTAATGTAACACTGTACTTGGACTAACTGGTTGCTGTTGCACAAACTAATGCTACTTCTGTAAGAAAAGGGAGAAATTAATCCACTGCGTGGTTCTTCCAAAAGGTTTGCTTTTTCCACTAAACAAGTCAATTAAGTCTTATGTAATTGCCATTAGGAAAATTAACTTGATGCTGATAAATATGCAGACAGATACAAAATAACTGTTATCAGACTGGAAATTCTTTTTCTTTCGATGTTTTCCAGTCCTTAGAGAGGAAAGCAGCTGTAGCTAAGAAGTTACTTTAATTTACTTCTACACTGACCTTCAGAGGATTGAACAAGAACTCTGAAAGACCATCAATGAGACCAGTTCTCCTTAGGCTGGAAATGATTAAAACCCTGCTCCAGTGGGCTTTGCACTGTTTGTCTCCCAAGAGGAGTGTTAGGCAAAAAGTCTTGGTCAGATAATGCATTATTGTTTCAGAAGAGTAAAAAGAAATCTGGCAAGAGCCAGATTTAAACACCTTATAATGGATTAGTCACTCACAGTGTGAGCAATTTAACAGGTAACTCTGAATTTCTGTTGTACAGAAAATTACTACACCACTGACACCCATTTCTGAGTCTATATGGTGAATGTATCACCACATAGGATGTGGTGAAAATATCATGCCAGGTTTTGCTTTTTAAACAACAAATTCAGCCTGGCCAAAGTCTATTCGCAAGAGCAAATAGAATACTAGCTGATCAAATGTTTAAGGCTTTACAGCTTCCTTGCCTCCAAAGAGAAGCACATACTGTGGTAATATGATTATAGAATTTCCAGCAGCTAGCACAGCCTTCAGACAGGCATATTATTGGCAGCAGCTGCTCAAACAACTACTCACCTCACTGTGCTCACAATATCCCAGCAATTGAAGGAGTGAGAAATTTATGTCAATGAAATCAGCCTCCTCTGAAAGCTTGCAGGGTGTGCTTCCATAGCAATCTAGCTACTTGATGAACAATTACAGTTGCCAATTTGGCAAACTCTTTTCAAGGTTATTTAAATCTATCCAGGTTATTTCATCACTGGAAAGAAAGATTTTAATAGTCTGGATATAACCAAGTCAGCACCTAAGCCACTAACCTTCCCAAGTACTAGGCATTTCACCAAATTACTATCCAACATAAAACAGGAGAAGATTACAACTGTAAAAGTCTAAAATAAAGCTTTTGTGACAATTAATCTGACACAATTTCACTATGCATATACATATAAATCCACTGTACCTACAGTCCAACAAAACAGAAGAGAACAAAGATTACCAAAGCAGAGGCTTAGCAGCTTCTCACAGGGATTCTTCTCTAAGGCCATTTCTCTTCCTTTTGCTTGACTGGGTATCTTTCACATCTTCCTGTCTTAGAAAACATTTCTACTTGGCCAGCTGTCCTAGGATGCAAAAGATTGCAATCTAAAGTATCTCATAATTATATAGACAATTTACACAATAAAACTTAAATGTACTTCAATGGATAGAATTTCCAGTAATAGCATCAAAACTAATTTGAGAGAGCACCATTTACAAAATAAATTTAAAAAAAAGATATCATAAAAATGAATCAAATTACATGAAAGACATAGCTTTATGAAAATACTCATTATGAATACACAGATTATTACATGTTAATGAAATCTGGATACAGCACAATCAGCTAAGTCTAATTTACACTACATAAGAGGGAAAATATTAAACCAACATTTGTGCTTATTGTGGCATAGGTGTCTACCACAGCCATACGGTAGAAAAACAAATACATGAAAACTCTCATGTTCTTGTGTGTTTTCATAATTCATATTTTGTAATCACAGTGCATGCATGTATAGTTACATAATTTCTTAATCTTGATTTCCAATTCCACCCATAGAGGTATAATGACATACTCCAGTATTATTTGAAAATCTGATCTCAGTTTTGATCCAGCTTCCTTACTAAAATGACTTTAGAGAAGAAAAAAGATGTTTATCAGGGATTTTAAAATGCCATTAGCCTCTGAGATCTATATAAGGTGCCAGTACAGTGCTGACACAACTCCAAGTAAGTCATCATAGCTGTTCTTTAGTACCATCTGAAGATCTGGACCTTACATCAGTTGTGAAAGTCCAGTAGATCTAAACTTATGTTTCTTCATTGCTCATGGCTCTTACATGTGCCAGCTGCTATGATTCCATTGGATGAGCACAAGAAGGCTTCATGCAAAACATTCATATATGCCATTCCTGAATCAGCTCACACCTATAAAGGTGCAAGAATAATGATCACAATAGAAAAAATACATTTCCCTCAGAGTTTTGGTGGCCAGAAAGCTCCATAGATAGAGCTGTCAGATCATTTGGAAACCTCAAGCCAGTCCCAAAGGTATGTTTGACACAAAAATGAAATTCCAAACTATGATGAGATGAAAAACCTGAAATTAAAGGGGAAAAAAAATTTAGACATCCCTCCCTCTTTTCTCTTTTTCCAAATGTCCCAGATAGGCAAATGGATTAGTCCAGTCAAAGTTTTAAACTGAAAATTTTATCAGATCTTCTTACTCTCCACCATTTCTAATTCTAATTAAAATAAAAACACTATCCAAAAAGCAATATTGTAAAGAAACTGAAAATTAAATTATTTTGTCAAGAAAACAGCTCAGCAAAATCATCCTTTTTCAGAAAAAGTCTTTGGTTCTTATGAATTAATATTATCTGATAAGGCATTTGCCACAGAATTCTATTTGATGGGAAACTTCTATAACACTGTTTTGCCATTTCAGATGAAAATTTGGAATGATGAGAATGCAAACAGAAAACCTTCTAAGGTGCCATGTAAGATACCATGGGAATCTATTTCTTTTTTACTGCCAGGTGATGATATCCTAGACGTTGGGTTTTACTTAGACATTTATATCTAAAATCCTCTGTTTATCTAGAAGAAGAAATAGCTGCCAGTGTTGTATGCTGGCTAGATATTCTGAGTGCATTATCAACAATCTTCTGCTTCAGCAAATTACTTCATTAAATTGTCCTGGCAAGAGTTTATTCTGTATGAAAAATGGATGTATTTGATGCACTTCCAAATTGTTAAGTAACATAATCTTTATGATTCTTTAGAAGATTTAAAAGGACAAAGATAGAGTGTGGAGGTTCAGGTCAAAAAACTAGCAGAGTTTTCACTAGGATGTCTTTGTTGAATAAAACACTTTACCATAGGTTATTTCACAGTCTGCATACATCATTGTTTTGTCAGGTAAAGACATAGGATTGGCCTTTGTGGCCTGGAGGTAAGGAAAAGCTATGATTCCTCTGTTGGCCACATACAACAGTTAATGAATACTCAGTACACTGGCATTTTTTCATTAAATACTGTGCAAGTATTTCCAAAGTAAAATCCCATTGGCTATATTTCACTCAGAGTCTCTTTGGGGGCTCTTGTTGCTCTTTCAGTGTAACAGCAATAAAAAGATCAGTGGAGATGTGCTGATGAAATAATTTAAAAATGCCCACAAGACGTCTGTACTTCACTAGACTGAGGTGTTATTTTCTCATAATATAGGCAAAGATAAAATACAACTTGATATACTAGTTGCAAGTTTTAAGATTTACATTTCATTTAATCAAGAATTTGACTGCATGTAAATAGGAATCTCCTAACTCATTCTGACATTGTCTATAATAAGGAAACTGCACAGTAGCAGTTTTAACAATCTTTGTCAATGCAATTATCTAAGCTGAAGCTAAAAGGCCAACCTTGAAAATTGTGTGCAGGCTAATCAGGTAAATAAGTCAGAACAAAAGATTTTAGCAGCATAATTTTCAGTTACTCATACAATCATAGAATCATTTAGGATGGAAAAGACCTCTAAGTTCGTGGAGTTAATCATGTTTACTCATGAGTTAATCATGTTTGCTCTTGTACAGTACATGGACATGCAAAATAACTACAGCCTAATAGAGGATTCTGAGCTCTCAAAGATCATGTTTTCCCATGGTTTCTCCTGTACAGATGGTAGATGGAAAAGCAATTATGAAAGCAATGCTTGATATATCTGTTATTGACAACTGGGGAAAAAAGGTAATTAACGAAGAGAAATTTCCAAATGCATACAGATGACTGAGTGAAGACTAGATTGACTACAAAAGATGTACAAACTGCAACACACATACAGAAAATAATTTTGGGAACTCAAAGTGACAGCTTCCTCCTCTGGATTTTTGAAAACAACAACTAGTAATTAGTCTGACATCTGACACCTAATCAGTTACAAAGTTCCTCTAGAAATAGAACTGATCGGCACTTCAAATTTCCTCTTCACTGGAAACAAAGGCATTTCAAAATCTGACCTCATTTCAATTCAGAATAAATGCAAGTACTCTCAATATTTCCTTTTAAATACAGTTTAAAATGCTGTGTTAAAACTGGTTTTTTTCATGCTTATTATTTTTATCTTATTCTATTACAGGTACATGCTATATATATATTATTGGATGTTGTCAATGTGCAGCATTATTTATATTATCAGTTGTCATACTATATCACGACATACCAAATAGTCCAGTATTCTGTTTTTATATTATTTTCTTTTAAAAGCAAAAGAAGTTGCCAGATTGTTTATAATGACATCCCTTATTTTTTAATCAGGGCTGCCTAGCATTTTAAGAACTTTGTATGGCTTTGTATGGGTTTCTGGCCTCTCAGAAATCAAATTTATCATTTCCTGGAGATGGACAGGCTCAGCAGTAGTTTGATGAACTAGATGCTCAGCATAACTGTATGAATATTTTACAGACCTGAGACAAATTCATCCTTCAGCTCATTCACAGTTCACAGCCAACAGTTCAGTAACTTTGCTACAAACTAGATTGTTTTTTATTTGTGCTACAATGAGACAGTGCGGTACTTTGATGAAAAACGTATCATTTTCCTTTCAGTGCCTAGTAGCATAATGAAGAAAACAAGCTTTTGATCTTTCTGAATATTCTCTAGACACATTTTGCTCTGAATATCCTTGTCTTCATAAAAATATTTGTTACTTTGTCGAATGCTCTTTATTAATCAGTCCTTGCACTCGCAGATAAAGACTAGAGGTATTTCTCACAGGTGACCTATATGCATATTAGATAATCAGAGACAGAGTTGTATACAGACTTAATTTATGTTATCAAATGATGCAAGCTCTCAGGTCTTCACAAGATTCATACTGCACGCATCTGAGTTGTGCTTAGGCTCTCATTTGGAACAAAATTACTAGTTCCCCTAAAACTGTTAAGGGCTGTCTGACCATCCACGAGCCATGCTGGCAGTCTCACTTGGACAGAGGCCACTTCACAGCTACACACTCCACACTCACAAAGTCAGACCAGATTTCCATATCAGAGTCTCAGACCTCTGGATCCTTTCAGTAATTCAGTCATGGTGCAACAACAGAATAACAGCTCAAGCTGGTGCCTCTGGGAAGGGACCTCGAGCAAAGGAACCCCTGGGCTTTTACACACTCAGGGAAGTCTGGGGTCTTCCAGCTGAGTCCTCTGCTCCTGCTATGTCTCTCAGTGTCCAGTCCCCTGGCTGGCACCACAGGTCCCTGTGCCTTTTGCTGTGCAAACGTTGGTTCCAGTTCATGGCCTCTTGTCTGGGGCTCTCACCACCAGAAACTGGAGCTGGCACTGCAGCTGCTCCTGGAGCTACCAGCATTGAGTGTATTCATCAATAGAACAAAGCTTAGGTGAAGACCAGAGGAAAATTTTTCTGAAGACTTCAGCCTAAATTTCCTATGGATGAAATATCACTAGGGCTGGCTCCTTCCTCCTTATACAGTCCCACAACACCATTTCAATAGACCCATTCTCAGTAGAAGAGTACTCTCAAACATGTTTAGAACACCCTTAGCTGTGGTGGGTGACCCCTGTCTGGTTGTCAGGTGCCCACCAAAGCTGCTGTCTCTGCTATGACAAGTTTGTGTGTCAAGATAAGGACAGGGAAGGTCAGTCAGCAACTATCATGACAGGCAAAACAGACTGAACTTGGGAAAATTAGTTTAATATATAACCAATCAAATCAGAGCAGGGTAATGAGAGGGAAAACCAAGTCTTAAAATATCTTCCCCCCACTCCTCTCTTCTTCCTTGGCCCAATTTCACTCCTGATTTCTCTGCCTCCCAAGAGCAAAAGGAGATGGGCAATGGGGGCTGCAGCTAGTTCATCACACATTGTCTCTGCCACTCCTTCCCCATCAGGAAAGGATTCCCCCATTCCTACCCTGCTCCAGTGTGAGATCCCTCCCATTGCAGACAGTTCTCTGTGAACTTCTCCAACACATGTCCTTCCCACAGGCTGCAGGGGAATCTCTGCTACAGTGCATGAGGCTGAGACCCTGGTGCCTGCAGGGCTGTTTCTTCACATATTCTGACTACTTGTTTCTCCCAATGCTGTTACACAGGTGTTTCTCACCCTTTTTAAAAAGTGTTATTCCAGAGGCGCTACCACTGTCATTGACGGGCTCAGCCTTGGCCAGCAGTGAGTCCAGCTTGGAGCCTGCAGTCATTGCCTCTGTCAGACATACAGGAGCCCTGTAGGCTTCCCACCACCAAAACCTTGCCTCACAAACCCAATACACTCACATAAACATGATCCATGTATGCAGCATATAATCCTGTTAACACCTTACAGAAATGCCACTAGCAGCCCCGAGACAACCCTTACCTGACTGCAGACATTTTCAGTAGAAAAAGCACAACTTATAATTTATGTTCCCAGAGGGACTAGATGCATTCAGTGAATATTCTACATAGATGTAGACAGTCCTGTCTCATGGAAATCACCATTAGCATCGCCTGTCATCATGTTATCTATTCAAAACCTGATTTTTTCTCCTCTGACATGAAGAGTTTGATTTTACAGGTACAGTTGAAATGAGCAATGCTCTGTTCTGGAATATCAAGTGTGAACAGTATCTACTAGAAGGCTCCAGTCCCTGCTGGAAAATAGGGCATTGTTTACAAAGGGCAATGGCAATTCCAACATTAACAGACAGAAGTGAGTCTTGTATAGAAAAGTACAGGTAGGTTGCATTAAACATCATTAAAATAATGAGGGTTCTTCTGGATATTGTTTCAATGAGATGGAGGTAGAAAAACATGCACAAAACTCTAGAAAGATAACATCAAAATGCAGCTATAAAAGCATTAAGACACTAATTTCAAGCTAAGAGCAATCCTGCTTTGTTTCTGCTGCCCCCAGCTGCTCATTCCCATCTGCATCTTTATTATATACACTGGCTTTGTTATATAGTCTGGCATCAAAAGCACAGTTTGAGAGGGTGGGAAATTGTACACAAGTGCAAGAAGTTTTGAAATTACTTTCCCATCAATCATCCTGTAATACTGTGATTTCACAGGATTACCATATGAAATTACTTTTATTTATTATAAATTTTGACTGGAATTCTTGAAATCCTAAGAAATTATTTTCTTGTGGTTAAAGAAAGAATTGTGTTTTGGTTCTTTACGGTATTTTTAATTATTTGGTAATAGATGGGGGAATTGCCCTTTAGATACACACATGCTTTTTTACAAAGATAACCTGCATGGACCTGAATTTTGCTTCAAAATACAGTAACAGCTGACACTGCATTGTACATAAGCCTTTCATTTTCTTGCTTTTGCACACTGGCCTATAATACAGGAATTTTGTCTCAGAGCATAGTTTTATGAATTAGAACCTATGCCTAAATGGACTGTAAGAGTGCTCTGAGAGATGATCTTCAACATTTCATTAATGCAAAAGCAGTTCTGCATCATCTTTAACAAAACGCTTGCTGATTAGAATTTTCAGCATGTTCTGTAAAACAACTTCACACAGGGCATAAACAGTAAAGCCATACATTAAAAAATACAAAAATCTTATTTTATGAATAATTTGAAATAGAATATGAGCAGCAACTCTGTTTTTTAGTAGTTATGTACATATTACATATATATATATACTCCTTAGGTGGTTCAGTTCTATGTAAGTGTGCAAAAAATAGAAGCATAGTGCCGACATTTGAACTGAAGCTATATTTGCAATACCAGAACTGGAAAAATTATACGTCTCTGTTCCAACTACAACACAGCCATTATTCACAGCCACAGCATATTCATTCATTTTAATGAATATTCACTTGGCTGTGAGCAGCCAAGTGCCTAACCAGGAGAAGATAAATTAAATCAAAAAGGTTATTTTTCTCTTATGGTGTCCCTTAGCACAGCTTTCTGAAAGGACTACATAAATATAACAGTATTTTTATTCCCAGCAATGCTAGCATTAATAAGCCTCAGTATTAATACCTTAGAAAAAACTTCATGGAAATCAATAGTGAGATGTATCAGGAAATGTGTTCAGCTACAAAAGAGATGGCTCCTGTCATTATCAGAAATTGATTTTAATTGAAGCAGGAAATAATCATGTACCAATAACATCAATGTTCCTGTCACAAGAGTCTCTGTTTTAGTGGAAGACCAATACAATCTACAATAAACAAATGCTTTTGCTTTATCACATTCTATTTCCCATTGGATATATTCAATTTGTTGACTAGGTTAAATTCACTGTACTCTGATCAACATGTAATTCCAAATAACCTTCAAGATAGAGAGCTACCTACTGCCAAATTAGTTTGAGGACAGCACAAATAGTGGGTAAAGAAATCAACGTAATGACCGATAAAACCTCATCTTTAATATGATAAGATAGACTGTCCTGGGAATGTTTTTGTAGTGGTCCTAAACCAGCAATGAAAAGCTTCTTTTCTGAAAAATCTCATGACTATTCACAATAATTTTAATCAATCCTAAAAAGTTGCTATTGATGTTAATTGTTTTTACGATTCTGAAGTAAAATGATCAGGACATGGCATATCCTTTGAATATTCACATAAAGATGAGCCAGCCACAGTAATTTTCATATCCTAAAAATGGCCCGCAGCACTGAATTGTTTCAGACATTGAAGCTCTGAAATACTGGCTGGGTCCCAAAGCAATTCAAGTGCCAAAAGACCAAGTGGAATTATTTTCAGATCATCATTAAACTCACATTTACAATATTTCTACCTTTAGATTGCTAACACAGAGTTTCAACCTGTGAAAGTTCTAATGCCATCTCATCATTCCTGAAAAACAGTATAAGTGCATGAGCAATACAATGTGCTTAGAAAGGCTGTCTCCTGTCTGCTGGCACAGAAGTAATTCAAATACTTATCCAACAAGGCTTACAAGACATGACCAGCAACACAGAGTGTCTCAAGTGGATGGCAGCTTCTGAAAATGAGCAAATGTTTCTGACAGAGCAAATCCCTGTGAAGAGCTGCAAGGTTCCTTTGCCAAAATTTAGCCTTGAACTAGAACATCATATTGTAAAAAACAAAAACAAAAAAAAATAAAACCAGCAACAACAACAACAACAAAAACAAACACACAAACAAACAAAAAAATTTCCATGTAAGGAGTGTATAGGAAATAGAAATGTCCTTTTGTCTCCAGTTATCACATAATTAACCAGCCAGCTGCTGAAGTTACCATTATCTCAGTTCCGCTCAATATTACTAATTGTTTCACCACTCTCTTAAACAGACCTGTGATATTATCATAAATTTAAAAACAGAAAAGCAGCATAAGGTCAAATACGTAGGGTAAAATCCCATTATAAAACGGATCTTTTTATTACAAAACTTTAGCAGATAGATCAATCAAGTAAACCACTGTTATAGCAGAATAAACAGTCAAGGTGACTGCACAGCTAAGAGGGGAGACAGGGTCTGTACCTGGATCAGCCACTAGTAAAATAATTTGTAAAGCTACAGTTTCAGACTGACAAACAAAGCAAGCAAAGAAAGAAAGATCGGTCACTGAAAGGAAGAAGAGAAAACAAAACCAGAAAAAATAGGATTATAAAGTGACAAAACTATCAGAAAGACTGAGTAAAAGTAACTCTTGTGAGTGTAGAATTACCAACTTACTGTCTATACTTAAGTATATTATTAACAAGATATTAAGAGACTATCACAGAAATGGACATGGAACTGCTCTTTCGTCTGAGGGAGATGATGCCTCTGCTCTTGTGAAGCCTGTTGGAGGCTCAGAAACTCAAGACAGGGCAGTGCAGGCAGTCCTGGTTTCTGCTGCAGACCCACAGCTTCCTTCAGCACCACATCGTGGGAGAAATGCAACACTGCACCTTTCCACCGGCAGCCTACAGCATGCATTTCTTCCACTTGTTTGCATCCTCTTACTTCCTCGTGAAGAGCTTTTTCCACGTTTTTTTAAACAATGACAAAAAAACCAGTTACATTTCTCCAAAATATATAGTTTCAAAACACGCTCCTTACCAATATGTTTGCCTTCCAACCACAGCCTCTGTTACATGCACCATGTGAATCAGGAGATCCATCCCAGAAACACACCCAAACATACAAGGGGCACCTTGACTATCTTTTTCCCCTCCATTGGCACATCCTCCTATGTGTGAGGGCCGGGAGGCTGCCAAGCCCTCCTGTACCACTTCGAATCACCTCTCTCCACTAGACATGCTGTAAAACTGTGTAGGAAGTCTCACAGCTGTCAGTAGCACTCAGTGTAATGCAAAATATCCAATCTTTTATCCTGAGATGTAACAGGCTACACCCAGAATCTGATCTATTTATTTTGGAGAGTAATAAATCAACTCCCACCCCAATTCCACCTTGAACTCTCCTATTCATATGCTAAGAAAATTTTTAACTCCCCCTGTCTATGTCACACTGAAAGGATGCCAGAGAGATCATGCCAGCAGAAATAGAAAATGGTACTCCCATTACATGAGGAATTCAATTATCTGTCCAATATCCTTCATCTCTACTTTAGTTAGCTCCCAGAAACAGAAATAAAGAATATATATATGTATAACAACTCATATAACAAGAGAGTAATGGAGTCCTGGATGCTTGTAACATAAGCCATGTCTGGGATAGAGGATACAACTGTGAGATTTGAGACAGATACTGAGACCAGGAAAATTGAGAAACGTAAAACATTTAATGCAATAAAGGAGAAGATAGCTTAAGGTTGCTGATCAAAGCCTGGCAGTTAATCATTATGTTATCTAATAACTCTCATTTGTGTAATATCTGTCCTAGCTTAGCAAACCTTTCCTTATAAAAGCAGCACCTTTAATTGGGTTAGATAACAAGCAGTAGAGTCACAAAACACACATATGCTAAGGTTAAATAGATGTGCATCTTTGTATTAAACCAGAGACATACTAAAAAACATTTTAAAGGGCAATTAAGGTATGAAGTGTTCATAAGTGACATTGTGCTGCAACAAGGCCAGGGCCCAGCAAAATCAAACTCAATCTACAAATAATGGGAGATCCTGGCAGAATGCTCAATAGTGATTTTGCAATACTTTCACCAGAAAGGTTCAAAACATGTTGACCTTCAAAACATCCTTTCAATCTTATGTGTTTGCTCTGGAGTTTAGAGAGATTGAGCCATCTGGGTAAATTGAAGGAGAAAGATCTCTCTTACAGCAGAGTACAGTATTGTTTTGCTCTGGGGGGGGATTTCTTGTTACTGTCTGTTATTAACTGGGAGTCTTTGTATACAGACAAGTGCTATTTATATCTAGATATTACTAAAAGGGACAGTTTCCAGCAAGGATCTTTTTGTGAATGAAATATCACTAGCCCTAATATATACTATCGTCACAATTACAGTCATGAAAACAGCAGAAGGAACAAAACCATTAAAAAACTAAGCAGAAAATATGAATCCAAAAATGTATTAGGTCTGTATTAATGTTACAGTTGTCAGACAAGACTGTCGATGTTAAAGAGTCTCAGTGTTCTCCAAACAATTTATACCTATTTCCTGCACAACTCCAGAAAATATCACTTGCATCTCATTCATTTGGCTTTTCCTCAAGCCCAGAGTAACACCGTGGGCAGCCCCAGCCCAGCGCCAGTGGGTGGCAGCAGCGACCCAGAGACCGCAGCAGACGCTGCTCCTGCTTATCACTGATAGCGCTTTCAATGCACAGTAAGGCTCACTTTAAGTCTCCCTCCTTCCATTTGCTTTTGTTTGGTTTTGTTTTCAGTTCCAACAGGAAATGCATAATATGCATAAGTGAAAATGGATTAATTAAAAGCTTTCATGATTTTTTTCTTTGACTGAGAAAACCTTGAAATGGTCAGGCACAACCACGAAGTATCAGTATTTTGGGTACCACTGAAAAGAGCACCTTTTCAATTACATGGCAATATCTTCTGAGACAAGGGACACAGCTCCACAAAAAAGCTTTTAGGTCATTACTCATTCTGCAAACAAAATACAGAAGCCAGGACTTCTACACAAGAGATGTGGTGGGAGGGCAAGCTCCAACTGAGAGGGAAGCTGGAGTCACATACAGATTTATCAGGAGATTCAGCAGATTCGTTAGCTATTATTTCTTAATTTAAAGCTACTAATTAAATACATACACTATCTCCTTTCAGTACAGATACATAAAACTCACAAAATTAAGCATTTTGTTGTTCAAATTCCAGTAAGTATCTATATACATATATATTTACTTTTAACTTAGACTAATTTTGAAGCAGGCAATGTCTGTCATCTGTACACACTTCAACACATTTGTAATCCTATAATCACTATCAAAGTAAAATACTTTACCAGAAACTTCTTTTGCACTTCAAACCTGTCTTGGCCCTTCTTATAAACATCTGAATTTCTGAATCTAAAACTGATTAATTTTCGATATATGATTAAAGCTATTTCCTTATACATGCACTTCAGATTAATTGCAAGAAACTAAAAAATTGTGTGATTATATAAAAAATTGAATTGTACTTCATTATTTGAATGTATGCTGAAATCACAGCCAAGACCTTACCCCTACTAACAAGCCTGGCAAAACAAAAAAAGCCAAACACCAAGCTTCCTCACTAACACTTGGATACATTTGTTCCTCCTCTGTCTCAGCTATTGATCCTCTTCTCAAACACTGTTTTGACTCATCCCCCTAATTCTTAACCAAACCGTCCCAGTCAAAAGAGGCTACAGGTACTCCAGAAAGGAGTCCTCAAAACAGAAATGGGGTTCACCCACAAGTATTAAAGCCACAGTCCTCTACTATTCACTAAATCCAGGCTTTTGACTTTAAACCTGGATAAGGTCCTTAATTCCAGTGGTGAAACATGTTGGGACACAGAAGAACATAAAGACTACATACATTGTTAGAAGACAGAGCAAGAATTTGAGACCTAGGCGAATGCAGTGAGACACAACATGTGTAACAGGATAGAAATGTGGATAGAATGCTCCTGGGGCCTTATGGCACTCATCATTTGGAGGAACAGCCAGAGAAGAAAGAAAAGGTCCCCTTGATTGGCTATCCTTTGGACACTTTGTGTTTGGAGAAAAGTGAAGAAATACATACCCATCCACCTGACTGCTGTGTATGTCTGTGGTGGTTAGTATAAATTTCCTGAAATAGTTCCCTCTCAAGACCTAGGCAGCCTCCTTTGGACCCTACAAGAACCAACAGTATCTGAATTTTAATATTGATGCATTATTACACCAATGAGAAAGTTCATGCGCCTTTGTGAAACACACGTGTAAAGACGAAAAACCCTGGGAATCTCTCTTTCGTTTCCAGCGTCTCAGAAGGTAACACCGGCCTGGGCCCCTCTGCGCGGCCCAGGCCAGGCAGGGCCGGGGGGGCTCTGACGCAGGGATCAGGAAGCCGCCAGGCCCCGTTTTTGGCTGGGGCTCCCAACAGAAAGGGGAGAGGAGGCCTGCATGGCTGCTAAGATCCTAGCCCCCACATCCATCCCAGCACAGCCAGGGGGCCCGCAGCTCAGCTAAACATTAAAACTGACATTAAAACCCTGTCCTCCTGCTGGCCTGGGCTGTACCAGGGGGTCCGTGGGGCCCCGGGAGAGCAGCTCTGGGTGGCCAGGCCCATCCCGCCGCAGCATCCACGTGGCCTGGGGGAGAGACAGCCGGGTCCTGTTCCAGCAAGCCCCCCCTATCCTTGCCTGCTGGGCAGGGAGAAGATAAGACCATCAGCCTGCAGCTGGAATTGAATGCAGCAAAGGCCAGAAAGCAATCATGCAGCCAGAGCAGCCACCACCATTTCTTCCTGAGCCCTTGTAATCTTGGCCCAGCCCCCAGCACGGTCTGAAATATTCTACCTCAACTGCCCCAGACACTGCCTGGGCAAAGTATTAACTCTTTCATTGCCCAGAATGAGACTTGCAGACACTTTGTTCTATCTCCCAAGAGAAAGAAAAGGACCAAGGTGAAGATATGCACAGAAACAGCATGAAAACACCAAGGTCAGACAAAAGGATGAAGTCAGGTCCCAGATGGAAGGGATTGATGGAGATGCCTCACTCTTGAACTGAAATTCCTCTTTTGTAAGCTGTGGAGAAGAAACTCTTGTTTCCCTATAACTCATAGAAATGCATTATGGGGTGAATGAAATGTTCTAACTGTAGACATGAGTAGAAGCATTTGTGCTAAAGTAAGTAGATGTTGAAGTGGTTGTGATCTTATGAGAAGTTTGAATAAAGAGGAGAGATGAAGATCCCTGCTGTCCCTCAGGAAAGAGAAGAAGAAAGACCTCTGTTTTCAAAAATGAAGAGAGCTTTTTTTTGAACTGTTATAATCCTTAAAGTGTGTACCATAAGTTGACATGGTCCTTGATAACAGTTGTGGGAAGACTGTTATTTGAGGAAGGAATTTTTACACAGTGATCAGATTTCTATTCTCCCAGGCGGCTGATTCACTGCGACATAGAGGCCACAAGAAAACTGTTTATTGTGAAGAAAATCTCCAAAGACTGAAGTCTCCTATCCCAAGTAAATTGGTGAAAGACTATTTTTAGAGATGATAAACTGACTGATTTGTTTCTGTACGTTGTCATTGTGAAAGAAAATAAGTTGTGGGTGGAGGAGAAGTGTTCTGAAAGTTTTATTCTTTTATTGTTTTTTTTCTTTTAGTTTCTAATAATAAAGTTTTTCTTTGTACCTTTTAAAGTTTGAGCATGTTTTGCCTTCCTCCTAATCCTATCTCACAGCAGGAAATTAATAAATAATTCTAGTTGGTGCACTGGCGATTTGGCCAGCACCAAATCCGTGACATAATTGGTGAACTAAAATGTAATGGTTTTGGCCCTGTTCACCAGGAGTCCATGCTGGGATTGCACCTTCACACCACAAATCCTGTCATCAGAGGTTGCAAAAAACCAAGAGATTTGCGGCCTAAGGAAAGCTACTGCTTGCAACAGTGGGATTGCCTGTGGGAGATCTGCTTCCCTCACTTTCTTCTCAGCTACCAGTTCTGTAGAGATGTTACATGAGCTTCAGCCTCTAAAACTGTCTGCTGGCCTCTCCTTGCCTCCTCCACATCTGTGAAGTTACATTGTCCTTCTGTCCCACCACTTGGTGCTTACTGATGACCAGCTTATCTTCCAACACCATGAACAATCCAAACAAAAGATCAGTTGCTAAAAAGAGCTGATTTATTCTCTTCAAAAGAGTTAGTTTCCCACAGGGTTTCCATGATCATCTTCACCTGAATGAGGATGACTCATCACAATAATCATATTGTTAAAATATTGTTCATATTTGATGAATCAAATGCTTCCTGGTTGTAGAGGTGGTTAGCCCTTCTCTGCTGCCTGCAGTAAAGTTATTAGAGGAGCCATTCCACCGCAGCACCAGCTCTGAATGAAAAACTTTCAACTGTCCTACTTTTCCCTGGGCCCTGGGAAAAGCTCAGGCTCATACTCTTGCTGTTGAGCTGGCAAGGGCTGATTGCACAGAGAGCGATCAGAGGTAGCAGTTATGAGACAGTGGAATCTCTCTGCTTGAGGTATGGAGCTTCCTCTCCCCCAGTGGGAGGATGCATTCAGTCTGACTTGGACTCTGGCCTGATTCTTATGACTGCTAAATAATCACAATAAGCTGGGAAACACAGAATGCCACAGGCAGTGGCTACAGAAGAGCTGAGAGGCACTAGAGTGAGACTTTTGTTTTCTCAGTGATAAGGAAAAGAAAGAAAAATAATTGTCTCAGAAAAGTGAATGGAAGTATTTTGTTCAAGAGTGACACCAAAACTGCGATGAAGCACCAGAGGATTTCAAGTGCTCATGACCAGCAGACAGAATTGTAAGTTCTTTCTCCTCCATGCCAGCTCACTGAACCTTTGAATCTGGAATTGCTGGTGGAGAACTTAGCCACGGACTTCCAAGAGAACCTATTGAGATGGAGGACATGCAATGAGAGACCCAGGTTGTACAGAACATTTCAGCAGAGAAAAAGCCTCTCTAAAAGAGGGAATTGAAGCCATGATTAATAATGATAATAATCACTGACACAGCTTTTCTCTTTGAGAAGAAATAAAGGGCTTAAAGTTTCATCAGGTTCATTAGAGGAATTCAATAAGAAACCAGGTTTTTTTATTTTTGAAGATGGACCTCTGTATTATATGCAGTGGGAAGTGTATACATATTGTTATAATTAAAATAACTTTGAATTAGTGAATATTTAATTGCTAATTGCTATGAAAAGTATAATTACTTTCATGCTGTAACAGCTTAATCTGCCACTGATTAAATTATTTGTTTCCATTGTTTTTCAACCACATACACAACAAGGAGCCATTCTCTGTGATTTCACAAATTTCATCAAATCTTTTGTACAATATTTCTCCAAATCACAAGCTTGTTTAACATCCACTGTTAATCATGCTATGGTTTCACATTGTATTTATTTCATAGAAGTAAGACTGCCAAAATGTTTCTGATATCACACATTAACGGTTCTGACTTGTGAACAGTATCAGCAGTGGAAACAAAATCTAGGACTCATTTGCCTATTACACCCTGAAAAGAAATTGTTCCATCTTCTCTGTTCCTGTTGCCATAGTTATAATCTGCTGGTAATTCTACAGACTTTTTGTTAACTAATATAAACCATAAATATGTGTTAAACTGGAAACAATTCAACTATTTACATTAGAAATGTAATCCACTTGATTTGATCCTTTAGCTGCAGTACATCAAGTCTGCACAGGGACTTACAGGTCTACAAATATCTAATTAAACAGATAGGAAATGGATAAAAATACTAACAACTGAAAGAGGAGGGGGAAAAGAATCAGATATTTATGACTGATAGTAATGAGCTCCCCTAAATGTGTGATGAAAAGGATTTGGCTGAAAGTCAATCATATCTTTCAACCTCAAGTTTTTGACACACAAAGGAATAAAAATGCAAATGCAATGAAATGGACACTGCTGGTCCAAAGATTCTGATCTTAAGCAAACCAGAGATGTTGGTGACCATTATTTCACTATTCCTCCACAAATGCCTGAAAGATGTGACAATATATTCAAAATATATCACTGAAGCTCAAATCCATTGTAATCAAAAGGAGTAAAAAGTACTTCAGTTTGGGTAAAGTGCAGCTTTTTTTTTTTTTTCTGAGAAAAGCAGAGAATTGGTAAAAAGTCTTTTTGAATACTAATTTCTAGTTCTTATAGTTCTGGCTTCTAAGGAAAAAAACATAACTTCAAAAATGTTAATCCACAAATCCCTGTACATGCTGGTACTAGCAGATGCATTATCTTCTCAAGAAAAAACTACCCAGAATGTGGGAAAAAAGGACACAGCTGCATACGATATTTAAGGATACACAGAAAATCCTCACCTTGACCTTTCCTGCCTCTCTTGCCACAAGTCCAATAATTACAAGCCCTATAGCAAGTTTAGACTAGATTTTGAAACTCACGTGAGTCTGGGCCACTGTTCATTCTCCATATTCATCCAGTCATTTTGTGCCACATTTCTTAGCATTTGCACATCATAAGACAGGGACAAGAGGATATAGAGGAAGTGCAAGAACAGAGGTAAATAATTAATTAGTAAGCTTCCTTTTCATCAGGGGTCAATTTCAATCACTGAGTATCAAGCAAAGATTTATTGTATTTCTTTGCCTAGTTTGATGACAGCTTGTTATAGCTACTGGGAAACCTTTCTTCAAAGAAAATACTTTAAAAATACATACTATTTAAGAGGAAGAGCACATTTTCATAAGATTTAACATAACTTAAATTTCTATTGCTTTGTATTTGTGGTGTGTAGCACCTTGCTTAAGAGTCAACAAGGAACCTCATGCAAACCCCTGTCATAAACAAGAAATATTCTTATTCCCATAATTAGCACTTCTGTCTTCTCTTTATAAAGGGCTTTCCTTCTCAGAGTCTCTGAAAAATTTCATGGATCCCAATCCCTTTTTTCAGGAGAGAGACACTAAACAAAGGAGAGCCCAGCCTCTTTCTTTTGACACCCAAATAAATGTCTGTAAATGATAGAGGTATGATAATCAAAAAACAGAAAGCTTGTTACCTTTTCCTGTACCACGAGAAAGCATCACAGAAGTGTCTGCATCATGAACTTGCACACTTATTTTGATTTTTTGCTGATGATTTTTAATTATTTAAAAGGAATATTTACTAGAATTTAATGTATTTTAACAATTTTTCTTGTTATAACTACACCATCCATTCTAGAAATAATATCTGCTAAACTATGATAAATAGATGGTCATAACTACGATAATATGAGAGGATGTGGAACTTTCCAAAGAGGTTTGGCAATCTAAAAAACTTTTTGTCAGTCTTGAGTGGTCTTCACAATGCTTGGCATAATACAGGCTCGTAAAATTCGTTTGACCTCTTCCCTATGACAAGCATTACAAAAGATGAATGGTTTGGGATCCATCTTGTTTGCAATATGTTGTCCAGTAGTATCAGACAAAGCAATGTGTGACCTTAAAGCAAGGCTCATGTTTCACTTTTGCACTGCAGGAGAACATTTAACCTTTCAATAGTATTGGATATAAATGACTGCATAATGGTGGATCACTGCTAGCAAGCAATGTTGCTAATATGTTAACCTTCAGATTCTAGAGACAGCATTGGACTAACAAACTACAGAAAACTTCTCCCAGCAGAACTTAACTCCTAGCCAAGAGCCAAGAGTTTATTTCTCTCCTAAGCATTCTGCCACAGCAACAGACATTCTCTGCCACATCCAGAAAGCGGCCTGCACCTTTAGCAGACTTGGAAACTGGGCATGGAATCAGCACTGGAAAATGCTAAACAGTGATGAGGTTTGGACACTGCACAGAAAGGCATCCATCACTAGAAATGTTCTACTAGAGACACATTTATATCCCTTTGTAGAGGTTCTAGTGACCCTGGGCAGAGTCTTCCTGATGGTGCTGTGGGGATGCTCCACAGGTGCTGATTCCTCTTTCTCTCACAAACTGTCCTTAAGCTGAGCCACAACTGCTTGTCTCCCACATGAGCTATGAATTGTGCCTGTGCCTGGCCACCAGCCCCATGGACAGATCCTGACACGCAGGCTGCCTCTCTGGCCTGGTCTCAGTCCTGCCTCATTTTCACAGACTTGCTGGGTGATTGCTGGACAGTACCTTACCCTGGGTGCCTGACCAGGCCTGCCCTGCCCACCATGCCCAGACACCACAGTCCTGCTCCCTGGCTATCCAGGCACTTCCCTCTGCTGTGCAGTGCTCGCCTCCCCTCTGCTTACACACAAGAGCCAGGCTGCTCCCATCTGAGGAATACATCCACCCTGAGTCATGGGACAGGGGGTGAGCAACAGCAACAAAGCACAGTCAAAGGAGCACTGTTAAGGTTATCACCATTTTCAGTCACCACCCATTCTGTGGAAAATAAAGTATACTGCATTTTCAGATAGAATGGAAGCTCTCAGAGATTTTTTTTTTTTAACCAGGTCAGCACCAGGAAACCCTTCAAGAATCATAGAAGGGCTTGAGTTGGAAGGGACCTTAAAGATGATCTAGTTCCAACCACTGCCCATGGGCAGGATGCCATCCACAAAATCAGGTTGCTCAGACTCCCTTCGAACCTGGTCCTGAACACCTTCAGGATGGGACATCCACAACTTCTCTGGGCAACCTGCTTCAGTGCCTCACCCCCCTCACTGTAAAGAATTTTTTCCTAACATCTAATCTAAATCTCTCATCTTGTAGTTTAAAACTGTTCTCCCTTGCCCTGTCACTATGTGCCCATATAAAAAGTCACTCTCCCTCTTTTTCATAAGTTCCCTTTAAGTAAAGAAGGCTGCAATGAGTTCTCCCAGGAGCCCTCCCCTCTCCAAGGTGTAATTTGTTTTTCTCTGAGACTCAGTGTGCTTTGGGAGAACCAACATATCCAGCTTCTTTGAGAAATGTTTCTAGGACTACAAGGGCTCAAAGAGGCTCAGATGAAAAGGCAAACCATAAGACATTTTATTCTTATCAAGTAATAGTCAAAACCAGGCATCCATCCTGAGAATGCCAGGAGGTGCAGCTCTTACAGAGTTACACCAGGTATCTTGGAAATCAGTTACATAAATTGCCTGTGTGGAAGATATTGCCTAATGAACAGAGGAGGTTCACTGGCACAGAGCAAAGCCTTTGGCAGAATAAAGTGTACCTGGTCATGCTGCAACAGGAACATACATATTTTCTTTGATCAGGACATTTTTTTTAATAATACACCTATTTTCTGAGCTACTCTTTGGAAGTTTAAAAGGAGCTAAACCCATAGGTGAAGTGAAACCATGGCCTTGATTTCCTACATAAAGCTTTTCAAATGCAATTTGATGCAATTTTTCAAATTTGAATTATTATTAAAGACTCAAAAGTCTTTAGGAAATTTACTTTCTCTTCTGCATGTAGCAAGCATCTGCTTAAACTCTAGTATGAGAATCAAGCTTTCAGTTAATATTTACTCTTTGACTGATTCTTAAACCAAAAAGTAGCTATGTTCTTATATAAATGAGCTAATACATTAGCTATGTTCATATAGAAAAAATTCTAAACACACATTAGCTATGAGATGAGCAAGCTAGAAGATGAACATTTGGATGAAAAAATCTATAAAACATCTCAATGTCTCAAAAGAAAATTACGCAGTTTTAAGACGAGCTTACATTAAATAAAGCAGAACATGAAGTAGATGCTACTGACAGCTTTACAAAACATTCAAGTTTTCCTTAGCATTGAAAGTTTGATACTGTGAAGCAAAAATTTCCCACACTTTATTCATGATAAGACTCTGCATGGATGAGAAGTCAGATAGGAGGCTGAAATGGCAAAATCTAAAGTGGAGCCTCACCATAGTCCGGTTAACTCTAGAAGAGGTATTGCTGCATTTCTTGATGGCCCAAAGACAAGTAAGAAAGGCTGCAGAAGCAGCCGAAGCCTGGAAGGTACGTGTCCCATCTCAGGATGACATCTCTCATCAGATACAGTGCTTCTGCCCTGGGAGGAACTAGACAATAACAAAAGCCCAGCACTGTCTTGGTTCAGTCCTGATAATATTCATAGTTAAAGTTTTGAAGAAATTCCTTGAAGGGCCACTAAATATACTATCATTAGATTATTATACCTTCCAGTTAAAAGCCCTAAAAGATAATCTTCTATGCCATAAAATAGGCTATAAGGCATAATTTTTCAAAGACCCTGAACTAACATTGACATGGTATCTCAAAACATGCTTTCTTAAGAGAGATTTTCCTCTTTTACCAGTTTTGTAAGTTTTATAAAATATACAACTTCCTATTAAAAACTTTTAACAGGTAACAACTAACACTTACTTGTATCCTCTAAAACATAAAAAAGAAAATATGTAGAAAGTTAAAATTATATAAAACAAATTAAGTTTGAGAGCTTGACAGCAACTGTATATCTTGAAAACCAAACTTTTTTATGCATTAGGTGACTACGATCCCTTTTCCTCTCTAGTAAGATTTATCTGTTCTCAAGTAACTGAAAAGAACTGAAGGAGTAACAAATGGTGCTAATATTAAACAATGGTCCATACAGATCAAGTTTTTAGATCTTTCTGTATTTTTTCCCCTCTCTCACATTATTCTCTGATTCAATTAGCAAGTCAACTTTTGCACTTGTTGGTGTGTGGAAAAGATTATATGCATAAACCAATTAGAGGATTGGAAGTGCTTTGCTCCTATAAGCTAGAAAACTAGTTTACTTGTCGTGAATGAGCTAATTGAGTACTAGCAAGCTGGCAAGCTTTTTATATACCACCACAGACAACTAGAACAGTCAGGCAGAGAATCTAATCTATTACATAAGCATTACACAAGGACATTAACTGGCTCTTTCCTTCAGCAACGCCAAATTTAATTCTGATATGCTCCGGGTTTCATTATATCACATCCCATGTTTGCAGTTACTATGCAAGACATAACTGGCACAGGTTATGTGTAAGAGCTTATGCCAAAGAAATCATATTTCTGAAGAAGCTGTCAAGGTACTAAAAGCTAACATAGTAGTTCCACTGCACTTTGCTTGAGACAAAAAAAATTACTATGAATACAGGACTTCCTCCATTAAATCTTTATCAAATTAAGTATTTACCTGAACATTTCAGAAAGCAATAAACACTGTTCTAGAAATTGATGAGCCTCAAAAGATCAAGCAATCTAATTTAGAATAGAGCTTACTGTCAGAGATCAGCTGATGTACCAAGCCTACACTTAGCTCCTGCCCAAAGTGAATCCTTCTGTGACACGTCACTAATATATTAACAAGTAGCTCTTGTACAGATGTACCCCATTAACCTCTGCTAAATCCTGCTTATCCCTGGAACATGTCCCTGATAGCAAGGTTGAGCAGCTGGACAAATTATTACTCTCTCCATTTAAATGGAAGGGTTTTCAAAGAAATAATCAAACAGTAAGGCAAACTGCACTTAATGGGCATGTTTTTCTGAAATCTAAGGAATAAAATCTAAATCTGTCATTGTCAAAGGCACAGCTTCCTTGACAAAAAGCAATAGCAATGGACATGGCAGATTGACAGATTCAGAGGTAGATTAAGTGGAGAGATGAGTGGAAGTAGCCTCTGAACATGGCTATGATGTCAATGAAACACATATATTTTCCATCATCTTCACTTTCACTTTGCAAGGTCCTGGCTCCTTAGGAGCTGTACATAAATTGTGTACTCATGCTTTAAGTGAGATTAAAAAAAAAACAGGATGGGAGTGGGAATAGCAACAGGGCTATGCATTTGCTTTTCTTCCTTTCTATCATATATGATTTTAATCCAAGTTTTTTTACCAATCAGATTTCTAAAGAAAAATTTCCTGTATTCATTCTAACTGAGCCTCTAATCTTGAACTTCTGATCTTTCTTTGTTAGAAATCAGATTGGGTAAGGATGTAAGATACACAAGACTCTCAAGGAAAAGGAAATGTGAGAAAAATCAGGCAAGCCAGAGCTCTAATGTAGCTAGAAGAGCCCTAGAATTTAAGCAGCAATAGAAGCACAACAGGCCTAAAAACACAGAAAGATCAAAGAAAGAGCACTGCAGTGAGTTCAGGACAAAACAAGCAGTGAATACAGACATATTGTCAAGGCCAGACTCAGCAATAGGCAACAGTCCAATTCCTTAAAGAGTGACACCAATTCGGCCAAAGCCACACATCAGCTCATCTCTCTTTTGACAGATTATCATGCTGAATAAGCATATGTGATCATAGGGATTACATCTAGTTTAGACCAACAAGAGACAAAGGAATCCCCTGATGTATCTAATGGGCTTTGCATGATAGGACATCTACTTACATAAAGTTATGCAATAAAATGTAAGTTCTATGCCACACCACAATGTGATTTTTGAGGATGCACAATTTCATGCATCAAAATAAAAGTTAATCAGCAAATAATTTTAAAACAGGCCTGTATGGTTGTTTCAAACCGAGACAATGGTCTAATCCTATGAATATGGGAGATGAAAAAAGTATTAACAGAAACAAGATAGCATATGGGGCTAAGATATAAGCAACTATTATAAAAATCCCAGATAATCTAGTAAATTAGGGATAGCTAGGACCATGGTTCTCAAAGTCCCTCTATAAAAAAAACATCTTCAGAGGATGCTCAGATGCAAGAGGAAAAATATTGCAGAATGTCTAGAATCAGTATCTTCCTAAACCAGTACAAACAAAAGGATCCAGAAAGGTCACTGTAGCATGTAATAAAGAAAAGAAATAAAAGAATGAAGAAACCCCACCAGTATTACAAACAGTGACAGGTAATGTGCTTGTCCACTGTACCAGAAATGCCTTCAAAAAACACTGCAGTCTGCTTATGTAAGCATCCCACGGAAGCTACTTTTCAGGAATACATCTTAAAATGTACATTACATTTTCCTTCAGCCATGAGCAGTGATCAGCAAGAATTAACTATGCCTCTTGGGAAAACACAAACTAGATGTCAAAGCAAAATTGATTGTAGAACTTTGAGATCAGAATCTTTCCACAGCAAAATAAAAACACCAAGGCAAAGCAGACAATAAAACTTCCAACTCTATCCATTAATTCTGAAATTACAAACCTGGATGTTCTACAGCTAGAACATGCTATCCCAAGAGATCCATATATACTGTTCTTTACTTGAATGCTGAACATTCAAAATGGTAAGTACTATTACAAGGAGAGAATCGGTGGAGATAACTTTAAAAGGAGAATACTTCCAAAATGCCTCTTAGGTCTGCAGAGGAAGAATTAAAGAAACACCTCTTGTCCTGTCATCACAAAACTATTACTCTCTCTTCTCTTCTTCTTTCCTCTTCTTTCTTCTTCTGCTAGAGTGAAAATAGAAATTAGCCACACAACAGATACACCAAGTTTCTTAAGTGGTAATTCAAATTAGGGATTTGCAAGCATGGTAATAGTCACAACAGTAAATTTTAAGATTCAGGACGGTATTGAATCAAAGGTAGATAGCCTTTCAGAAACGTAAAGCAATGCTTTCACAATATGCCAGCTGAGCACTTATTAAAAAATAATCCTCCAGTGCAATTGCAGAATTTCAGCTGATTCTTTACACTACAAACTTTGTTATTATAATCTAGTGTGAGAGCATCCAGTAGCATTTCTAAACAGCACTCTTTGAAACAGAGCAGCTCTGAGCACAAGGAGAAAAAGGAGCTGAACTAGCCTTGCACATGTTTTAGGCACTTCCTGGTAGGCAATGACTTTCATATAGGGATTGACCTTAAACTAACAGCTACTGTTCCATATTCAAAATGTTTCACAACATGAGATAAAACATTTTCTTAACAGATGAGCTTTCATCTCCCAGCTGTTTGTTGTATCAAATAACCTCATCATGGTGATAAACTCCCCACTTCTGTGCCTGCACTCAGTTTGCAAGAGATGAAATAGAACTGTCCATGAAAACATGACAAATGTGTTATTTATATTATTTTGTTACTATAGGAAGAGCAGATGGAATACTGAGCTAAATTGTAAACTACTGCAAAAAAAAAGCAGGACAAAGATAATGATCAGAATCGGATGAAAAAATTTCAGAACCTGTTCTGAAAATATATGGGCCAATTCCTTGGCAAAATTCTAAACTTCAGGGAGGGACCTAAAAGCTAAAAGTAGTAAGAAATCATTTGGAGACTTGGCGGTTTTGTTCTCTCAAGAGTAAGTGTAATTAATTCTTACTACCAGTTTCACAAACAAGCCATAGTAATAATTAAAATTTTATTTTCTCTATCTGGCCAGCACAGCTGATTTTCATAATAATTTTTTTAATTGCCTCAGTAATCAGGCCATTCAACACTGTTGACAATGTGGTACTGATATGAAACTCATTTTTTCTAGCCTTCAATCACAAGAGCAAAAAGCTTCTGACAGTTGTCTTCAATTCTTCGCTGAGACTTTTGATTTTACATACACCTCATCCAATCACACAATTTCTCTATTTAGTATATTCAAAACAGGATTATTTATAAAGCCTCATAATTTCATTGTCTGATTGCCTTTCCACCTGATTGACCCATACCTAAAAAGAGAAGAAATATTTATGTTCAAGAGAAAGACTAAAAAAAAACAAAATCAAATGTCTGAGTAGAAGGAATTACTTTGTCCTCCTTGATTAGCAAGGAAATTAAAATTAGCCATCAGAATATGCATTGTTTTGAGGCATCTTCTGACAGATTTCCAATTTCTCTCCCTCTCTGCCATAGTTAGTTTGGTAGGTAGTATCTCACTTCCCCACACAAACCCACCTGGTATAAATCACTTCTGGTAAGGTGATATCCAACTGAATGGAATAAGGGAGTTGACCTCACACATTCCTGTTGGTCTATCCACAGTCTTGAAAAGCCAAAATGGAACTAAATAATCTTGAAGGACAAAGTTTTAAGTAATATTCCCAAATCTTTGCAAGGCCACTGATTTTGTATCTCTTCAGGGTTTCACTTATAAGATAAATACAGGCACCAACCTGGGAATATTAGACTTATTTTTGATCAAGTTAATTGCAATGTAGCATTGCTCTAATAAGAGTAGACTATAAAGATAGGAAAAATATATGTTTTTTAATTCATTGCAAATGCAATATTTTGTGCACACATCCCAAACACTCCTCTTAGTCCCTGAAGCCTCACTGCCTGCAGTGCTCTACAGGATTTCTACATGCTTCTTTTCCACGCCTCCTCCCATTCACTGGCAACAAGACAAATTTCAATTTGATCTCCATAAGATAATTGAGAGAAAATTTTCTGATTTTTTAGAAAATCCAGGATCTAGAGATTTCATCATTTAAGTGTCTCTAAAATAAAATTAATAGGACAGCTTTCCTGTCAAATCTATTATCTGGGCTCTGCAACCACAGGCAAACAATATAGCAGCAATTTATATCCGTGGAAAGATGATGGAGAAAATCATCCTGGAAACCATTTCCAAACACATTAAGGGAATAAAGGAAATTGGAGCAATCAGTATAAGTTTCCAGAAGGGAAATCATGCTTCAACAATCCGATAACCTTCTACAAGGTGAGCAGCCTGTTGGATGAGGGGAGAGAGCAGCTAAAGTTGTTTACTTCAGCTTGATCAAGGTAGACCTTTTAACATCCTCAAAGACAAGCTGACAAATTAAAGGCTAGATAATGTCACAGCTTGAAAATTAACTGAATGGCCAGGCTTGGTGGATGGTGACCAGCAGCACAAAGTCCAGTTGGAGGCAAGTCACAAGTGGTGTAATCCAGGGGTCATTCCTGGGGTTAATACTGTTTAACAGCTTCACTCATGACCTGAAATGATGTGACAGAGTGCACCTCAGCAAGTTCACAGATTATGCAAAACTGGGAGGAGCAGCTGAAACACCACATAGTTGTACTACCATGTGGGACCTTGACAAGCTGGAGAGATGGTTAAAGAGGAACCTCATTTAATAAGGGGAAATGCAAAGTCCTGAAGGGAACTGTGGAGAAGAAATACAGGCACCATAGAAACCGGAGACCAACCTGTTGGAAAGAAGCTCTGCAGAGAAGGCCATTGGGGTCCTGATGGACAAGAAGACGATCACAAACCAGCAGTGGACTTTCACAAAAAAAGGCCATCATCATCCTGGGTAATATGAAGTGCAATGACCATAGGTCAAAGCAAGTGATCCTCCCCCTCCATTCAGCACTTGTGTGACCATAGTTTGGAACACTGCATGACCAGGACTGGACTGCCTAGTACAAGATAAATGTGGACTAAATGGAGTGAGTCCAGCACAGAAGTGATAAAGGGACTGAGGCACCTGTTGTATGAAGAGAGGATGAGACTTTTCAGCCTAGAAAAGAGAAAGCTCAAGCACATCAACAGCTGCAATGGATTGGGGAAGGGCACAGCTGAGTGCTTCATCCATACTCATCACAGGGGAAGTTGGACTAGATGATCTTTAAAGGTCCCTTCCAACCCAAATTATTCTATCATTCAATAAATACTTGATGCAAGGAAACAAGAATGAGAGAGACAGACTTTCCAGTAGTGCCCATCAATAGGTCAAGTGGCAATGGGCACAATGAAAACACAGGCAACTCCATTGTGAGCACAAGACATTTCTTAACTGGTGAGTGTGGCCAAACACAGGCATAGGCTGCCCAGAGACGCCCTGGAATCTCCACTTGTGGAGGTATTTAAAATTTCAGCCATGGTCATGGGCAACTGGTTCTAACTGACACTGCCTGAGCATGTGGATTAGTCTAGATGATTCCAACCTTTCTATCTGACATGCAGATATGAATAAATAAGTGAAGTTGAACAGTCCAGGATATCCGAAAAGCAGAATTTGTTCCTCAGACGTATTCAGATAAACCCCAGGGCTATTGTGCCTGCTTATATTCAAAGGAGATTGGTAAGGATGTACTTTGAAGAGTTCTATTATTACTGAGTGGATGATTATGTAAGTTGTATACTGTACTACTGCATTTTTAATAGGGAACATACTGTCAACACCATCTTTTCAGGCAGCAGACTATAATCCCCAGGCAAGATAAAATCTGCTGTTTCCACCAAGTTTCTGCAGGCATTGTGGAGCAAGCTGACTTGGAAACTGCTGCCTAGAGGAAGATAATTCTTACAACCTGCTTCACAGGTCTGGTAGGAAGTCAGCTGAAACTTGGGAGGAGCCGGAACCTGATGATTTGCTGATTGGTGTTATCACATTTCTTTATGCTTAATCCCTTGTCAGCAAGGCAGCAGGTTTTAAAACTCAATTTATTTTCCATACCTTTCAATACCCAACTTCTTTTCCATGCCTTTGAGAACTATAGATTTGATACTGTGGGTTCTGGCAAGAACAAAAAAAAACCAAACAAACAGGAAAATGCTTGATATTTTAACTCCAAAATGTTATCTCTGCATAATCTAGAGCATGAATTTAAAGAAGGCCAGCTGTTACATGTTATGCAACTCTTACCCAATAGTTCACTGAATATAAGGAATTTTGCACTCAGCAAGGGAATATAAACTGAGATTTACCCATAGAGCCTTCACAGCAGAGCAGCCCATACCCTACATTATAACGTATAATTTAATTAAATGAATAATTGCTGCCAGAATGTTGCAATACTTGTCAGATCACTCATCATCTACAGTTTTATCAGCAACAAAAATCATTACTTGTGGATGTTTAGGAGGAGGTTAATTTCAACCAATCAAGAGGGATTTAATAATTAAAACATTTAAAGATGTGAAGGAATCCTGATGCTTCAAAAATTCTAAAGTTATGTACATGGGAAAGGTAAGAGATTGTAGAAACAAATGATGAGGTATATCTTTGTATACAAGAATTGAGCTGAAAAACCAAAAATTTTGTAAATTATTTAGGAAAGTTGTAGATTCTTCTCTCAACTGCTTTGTTTGCAGATTTTATAGTGCCTTGATATTACATCAATAAAGCAGGATGACTGTGCTTAGCCTACTTACCTTCTTTTGCAAGGACAAATCTTTTTTAACCATCTCTGCACAAGGCAGAACAGCACAGCAAAGTATCAACATAGGGCTGGATGATTTAATACAAACTGTGTCATCTGGCAAGAACTTCCAGTATCTGAAGCCGCACTTTTCACTTTTGACATGGCAGAGAACATACTGCCCTGTTCTCAAAAGCTCATTTAACTTTTTTATGGAATGCCAATATCAGAGCAAGCCGCTAATCAGTTTTAAAACCATGTAATTTATAAAGTGATGTAAGATGAATTCCACCTGACTTCAGATTCGCATTTTACAGGAAGACTTCTTATATTGTCTGCTTTTAAGGCAATGAAGTATTTTTAGGCTATGATAGTTCTCTACATACACAACACATCCTAAAAGAAACAGTATAAAACTTATATGCTCCAAGTTCTGTAACATGCTACTCCATGCTCCGTAATATGTTACCAACAGAGAAATAGGCTTTAGTGGCAATATACCTGTTGTAAAATGGTGACAAGAAACATGGAGTGAGAGACAGAATTTCTTCATAATTACTTACACTGGAAAACATGCAAAGACATCAACGAAATAATATTGATTGCAATATCACTAATTCACTAATACCACTATATATCACAATATCACTATTATTTTGCCCAGAGAAGTTGTGAATGTCCCATCCCTGGAAGTGTTCAAGACCAGATTGGATATGACTTTGAGCAACCTGGTCTAGTGTGGAGGTTGGAAATAGATAATATCTAAGGTCCCTTCCAGCTCAAACCATTCTATGATTCTGTGATTGTAATTCTACCCTGATTTTTATTCCCAACTCCATTTATGCTTTATCACCACAACCCAAAGAAGATGGTAATAAAAAAAATATATGAGGAGGAAATCAACAGCTCCTAAGCACACATGGCTGAGTGCTAGGGAAGGGGCATAGTGGCACAAGCCAAGCAGTGGCAGCTTGAAAAGTTTTAAAGTATTCTATTTGGAAAAATAATGTGATTATTTTGGTTTCTAATTAATTCTTTACCCTTAGCTTTGTTTCAAACTAATTTCTTTAGTGAATTATTAAGAAAGTTTGTTCAGTGGGTAATTTCACAGTCATAAACCTCTTGCCTTTCACACATAGGTAAGATAAGATGCTGTCATTGAGTAATCCTTCACCATATACAACTGCTTTTTAAATGCACAAGGGAATGTTTATAATTTATTATTATTTATAATTTCATAATGTTTAATATTTATTATTATTTATTGAGTAAAAACAGTTCTGCAGAACTAGGGACCACTGAGAAGATGAGACATTTAACTATAAGCGATGCTTTGGATAAAACAAATTCACCTGCTGATTGCTGTACCACTAACTAAAAGGCATATCTACCATACAGGGAACTGATAGGACCTGACAGCATTACAGCCCACGCAGCCACTGTACTTTACCTGTTCTCAGATCAAGAAAGGTAAATTATAAATAATACCCAAAGGTCTCTCTACACATACTAAAGGTTTTTTTTGGCAGGATCCATTAAAATTCATGAGTATCTTTGCTGCCAGAGGTGAAGTACTTCAGATCATGAACTGTTTTATTTCAAGATCATTTAGCTTCCACATACTACATTGCCTTCTGGGATAAGCTATAAATCAGATAATAATAACAGTCACACACCCTCAGCCTATGCACAGCACTTAGTGAAAATGCCAGCAGTTGGTTACTATAGATACACAAAGCAAACCATTTCCACATCTGAAAAGTGCTCAAGCCACATCCCACTGCATTAAGGCTGTAATGTGGCTTGTCTACATGAGATATGATAGTGGTATGAGTAAAATGGTGAAAATCACACTCTGCATTAGCACAAACTAATCCAACATAAACATATCCTCACTGCAGACGCACTGCATTCCATTCCCTTAGAATCTGATGGATGTTAGTGTTGCATGAACACTAATAACTTACCACTTAACTGTAACTTACCACCATAACTATACGCATGCCCAACGTTCCTTTCCTTTCCTCTCTTGGTGACTGATTCAAACTAAGGCAAACTGCTGGAACTGAATGTTATATGGTGACACAGCACACTACCTTGGGTTCTTTCTCTGCAAGAGGTCTACATCCTTGGCCGCTTTGCAATGGAGTGCTGGAACAGTGCCCTGTCAGGACTCCTGTTACAGTTCTGTCCACAATGTGTTTTTTACATCATGTCCACTTTGTATCACACAAGGAAGGATTTCACAGACTTTATCACAAAATAAAAAGCTAATTTTACAGCTCTTTATCATCTCTTGTAGTTTCATATTCTATTTCTTTAACCTATTCTTCTAATGATGGAAGCATGCATCATAGAAACTATGCCAAGATAATTCTCCTTAGGGAGAACTTGAAGTAATTTACAGTGTGTGCAAATTGTGCTGAATGTTTCTTATGCCCAGGCAAGATTGCTATATTTAAAGAATGTGACAACTGCTTAACTTTGCAAGTATCAGTATAGGCCAACCTTGACTGGAAGGCAAAGACATTCTAAGTTTGTAATATTTACCTCTCTAAGCACAAGCTTAGTCAGTAGACCCAGGTTTCAACATTTCAAGTTTAAACAAAAAGGGGGGGTGGGCAAAATTTCACTGCTAAGAAGTTGGCAGGTACCACATTTAATCAGGGTATGCAAATAAAAGCTATTATTATTCCTTACTAATTGTTCCACTTCTAAATGACTTCAGGACTTTACTGTAAAAGACATGAATAGTGAATTATGTCAGGTTGAAATGTAATATAAACAAGAGTATATCAGAGTACTTTATAATTCAAAATTGCTAAACTACACAGTAACTCCTTATTTTTCTTTCATCCCTTCTTCTCTAGAGTTTTATAAAGCCTTTTCAGAAATATTTTTGCGATTGTGTTTATTCTGTCTGTTGTAGAAACTGCCCAGTCATTAACAGCTGGGTTTGTTGAGGTAGCACTGACAACATGACATTTGACTCTAGAGGATAACTACAAGTTTGAACCTCACTGTGAAAGAAACGTCATTGCAAATACAGGAAGTATGATCAGGCCAGACAAATTATTAATAATTAATTAGGATAATAAAATTATCCTAAGTGACCCAGACGATTTAGCAGTCAGTGAAATTCATAGTATTTATCAGAGATATCACTTTCAATGAAATTAGCTGATCATTTTTTATTAACCAGACATAACATCAATAAAATCCTTCAATAATGTGCAAACAGCTCTTAGAATTGATGTTTTGCCAGATAAAATATATAGGTGCTACACTACTAATCTATAAATAATTCTTAAAATTGATATTAAAAAGTTATGCCAGTGCTATGCCTGCCATAGTGTTCTAAGTGTCTTCTGTAATAAGCAAGGAAATTCATAGTTTAGTTTAATAGTGTAGCAGGCCCTAAGGAGAGAAAAAGTATTTTCAATAAAGAGAAAACAACTGCAAACACATTTATAGAGGCATGTTATAAACAGACTCATGTGCTCATTAGGTTAAAAAAATCCAAACATTCTTTCCTGATGAATTAACAAAGCCACCATGTATCATAACTAAATAAACCTGCATTTCAAAATTTCTTACTTATGTATTTGTTTAGCTTTGCTTTCCTTTTATTTATCAACCTTCTCAGTGATGTAACACAATTCACTGTTCTGGTCTGAACAGCAGTCGGACATGTCTAAATTTCCAGCACAAGTAAACTAAGCTTTGTTAACAAGTAGAATTTCTTATGTATAGCACTTTTAAATCAAAGATTACAAAGGTTATCCTGAGGATAATCTACGTTGCCAGAACACAGAGGCTCAACAAACTGATTTTATGTTTTTTTTTATTTTATTCTTATTTTGCAAGTATCATGGCTGAGATCCAGTTCTCCTACTTTGAAAGCTATTCTGAGTAAACAACACAGGACACATTTTGGAGAAGTTACAACAAACTAAAAACATTAATTCTTATTACTGCATTTTATACCTTATGGAAAGGTTCTGTTTCAAATCTATTTTCATCAAAAGTTATTTCAGAAAATGACTTGCAAAACCAGAGTACCTAATGAAATATGCTTTTTCCTCTGGCTTTTTTGGACATTGAATATGCTGTCACAAGGCAACTGGCTAAGCAACAACTATCAGGATCATACATGTTTGCAGATATAATATTTAGAGTTATAGGCAGTAAAAAAATAGAAGAATTCAATTGAAATTAAGGTAGAAAATTCTTAGCCAAAAGAATAGGAAAAAATTTCTCACATGTTTGGACTTCTGCTAAGGGACAGTTACTCAAGGAACACAATTGTAACTCTCATCCTAGGATGTCTACAGCTCAAAAGCTGAGTTACAGCAGAGCACAACCCTGTATGGCAGAAGGACAACTGCAGGGCCTGAAGACCCATTCTGTCTTCCTTGACTGTAGAGTACAGAGTCACTGGATGTGAGCTCCTGCTTATCTCCCAGGTCTAACAAAGAATTGAAATCACGTGTTACAGAACCTCTAGTTTTCTAGACATATTCCTCCTTCAGCCACACGAGATCCTTAGTGAATGCAGATTGCTCAACATGGAAGTAAGGCAAGCTTGGTGGGACAAATATCTTCTACAAGACCACCTGACACAGCTGGGGGAAAAAAGGACAAGTTTAGGGTACACCATTATTTGTTCTGGTCTGAAAGGATGAAAAAAGGTTTGAACAAATGGATCTCAGTTAATTTTACTTACTTTTTAGAACTGCACAACTTGAAAGAAAAATGTGATTCCTCTATGGGAAAGGAGAGCTAATGAAGTAATTAATATGGCGAAGAATGACAGAGAGAAACAGAACTGCTACCGGTAATATTAGAGACTCTTGTGAAAGACAAACAAAAAAATTAGTGGAAATTATTAAAGATGTTTTTTAAAGATTAAACACTTTTAAATAACCATCATGGAATTCAAATGTCGTGAGACGCAAAAAATTATTACTGTTTCCAAGAAAATATCAAGAGAAATAATTTCCTTGGTAATTCCATTCCAGATGAAAGAGTAATATATTAACACTGAAGAATTGTACAATAACTGAGCCCTGAGACCAGTCAGTAAATAATTTAACAGACTTTGGCAAATAGTATCAGGAAATGCTTAAAAAAGTCTCTCTCCTTCAAGACCCAAATCACTGAATATGAGTATGAAAAATTCTTCATGGTAGCTTTATTTATTATAAAGGAGAACTATTACAAATTTGATTTAGTTTTAAGTTCCTAAATTTTTTTTTTCAGATTTTAAATTTATATCTTGTAATCTTCTTATTTTCTTGTTTATTTTTCCCAGAGTGAAATAGTTGATCACATACTCAACTTCAGGAGGCAGCATATAAATGCAAAGTGCAGCAGGAAGTGACATAAGTAGTTCATTAGGTAATCTCTGATCTTCTACTCTATCAGGGTCAAGTATTTCTACTAAAAGAATATTTCAGAAACCAGAATTCTTAAGGTGAGACTGAAATTCTTGTCCTAACAACTTCAGAAAGTCTCATGACTTCTTTGTAGAGGTGTCCATTTCAATGTCAAATATCTCATGTAAAGGTGCATTTTTTGTCTCTCAGATCTTTGCACTGCATTATCAACTAGGCATTGTGCTTTACTTCTTGTAGTAACAAGTCATGTCACTGACATACATCAGTTTGTTCTATCACAAAGGGTGGGGGGGATCTCAAGTGCGTCATAAATTATTTAGTAAATATATCTTGAGGTGAAAGGTACATACAGAGTGCAAGATAAATACACATCTTAAAGGAATAATAAAAAAAAGTGTCATTTTTTTGTCAACAGCTTGCAATATGTACTGTTTACAAGTACAAGCCAATCCTAGCTGGATCTTCAAAGACTGAGGTCATCGGCACAAGCATAATTCCAGGAAATTCTTTTGCTCTGCTCCTGAAAGCTGTGGAATGGAAATACTCTTCATGGTAAATCCTACTTTTATTGCTCTGTAATGGCAGCACTTTTCAATGTTGCCCTTACCAGTGCTAACACCATTTGATATCTTGGTTTGAAAATATTTAGGTCTGAACAGTGCTGTATGAGAAATACCAAATAGCACCATGATCAGGAAGAACAACTGTCAAACATGTCACACTGCTGCCTTTACATACTCATCTCACAATGTGAATTATGATTGTATTTATATTCTGTTGCTGTAAATAAGTTTTCTCTAATCAATACGAAAAGTTGAAGTTTTTTTATTACTTCTTCCTTTCCACAGAGCTTTGCTCAGGCAGCCATTGGTCCACGACTGACATTATTCCACTGAAAGCACATTATCATTGAATAAACATGAGCTACCAGAAATTGTGGATTTGTACAGAGGCTTTGGGAAATCTGTGAGTAGGCTTTATTGTATGTAAGACAGACTGCACAAAGAAACATCACTCCATAAGCCAAAACCTAATATCTTAAAAGTGGCTTCATTTAAGCTAGCAAATGCTTGTTGAGAACCTAGATCTCTAGGTTTTCTTAATATGAAAATCTTATTTGAGGGATAGTTTAGCTATGATAACTATTTCATTCTGTAAAAAAAGTTTGTTTCATAAAGGTTAGGTAATGATTAAAAAGAGTTCTTTCTAGAAGCATATGATACATTTTTATATTATTTAAACAAATAGTAAACCAAAAATGTTACTTTCCTTTCTGAAACCAGGTTAGATGTGCTAGAAGGTTCCTGTGAAACATTAGAGAATACCACAACATCTTAATTTATCTTTTTATTCTCTTCTGGTTCACTGAAATGCTCCTGCATACAAGTCTCCTATTTGCCATTATTCTTTTCTTTTATATACATTTTCAGCTTGTATATCTCTCTCTGTAACTGAGTCAGCTGGTTGTAAGCACATTAGTAAGTAATGTGACAGCATTTTATAACTCAGTTGCATTTTAAAAGCCCCTAGAAAGCTGTGGAGTTTTCATGACCTAAACTCATCACAAACCCACACTTCTTTTGGCACTACTTTTCTAACCAGAACTTGTTGGATAGGATTCCAAGTGGCAGAATGAATTCACATTGCAAACATCACCCTGAAATTTGTGCTGGTAGTTTGCATGTAATATGTGCTGGAATAGAAAGTATTTGTGTGGTGAAAACAGTTTACTCATTTGGCACAAAAATATGCGATAATGCCATTCATCAGGAAAACATACAGATGGCAGTTGGATTGTTCATACTCTATATTCTCTCTCTCTCAAGTAAAGTTGTCTTGTTTGGTTTTCATGATGAGTCATCTGATGCTGCCTAGTGGGTAACTCTAGTGCTAACAGCCCTGTGGGGACAGAGAACACAGCCAGGCAGGCATTACAGGAGTTCTCTGATGTCCAAATTCACACTTTCAGTAAAAGCTAACACATTTCCAAATGTATTCTTTTCTATTCTAACTTCCTTTTCTGAGATTTCTCTGACATCTTTCATACTGTTGTCATATGGAAACATTTTATGCTTCTGTTTGAACATCAGTTCATAAATCTCTTTCATAAGAAGCATCATTCTGAAGACATTTCTTGAACTCACTGTATCAACTCTCTTGCTTTGTGCATGTTCAGTACGTGATCAAAAAAATCTGTAAGATTGACTGACGGACTGACAAATTCTACCTAAATAGTGCTCACCAGATTTAGCCAGTCATCCTCAGCCCTTCAAGGAACATTCTGTCAGTGTAAGGTCTTCCTTCTCTCCTTCTAATACTTGGAGATTTGCCTGAGTCTGAGAGAATTATTCAGTGGCATTATGTCTCTCAACAAGTTTAAAGATAAATCAAACCTGAAGTGGAAAAGTGATGTGACATAAATGGTACAAAAACCAAGCATGATAAAAAAAGAGTGAATGTGAAAGCAAAATAACATTATAGGAAACAATTTGCATTCTGAATGCTACTTTGGGGGAAAAAAAGAGACTTTGAGAGATTATTACACGTTAAAAAAACCTACCAAACCAAACAAATAAATGACTCATTTAAGATAGGTTGCCTTCAGAAGCAGGTTATTATGACCTGCACTACTAGACTAAATGGGAGTAAAATTTCCTTTAAAAATAACACTTCTTTCTCCTAGTTAGTTCCATTAGGACTTGTTTTTTCATGAAACAAAAACAGTAACAAAATTATTTTAGTACACTGCCATACAACAACTAGATAATACACCTACCAACCACACTCACCAACACACACTGTATTTTTTCAATGTCATATACACAAATACATTTGCTATGGTTATGCCAGAAATTGAGCTACAAAAATGGCTTGCCCTTTACAGTACAGGGGATCTGCAAGAAAGGCAGGAATAAAATTCAGTTCTTGGAAGTCCCTGTTTTAACACACCATCCCCTTTAAGAACTCCCTGAAGTAAAAAAAAAAAAAATTAATACATTTTTATTTTCTTCCTTAAAAGAAGCTCTAACATAGGAGCAAACACTGATGAGTTTTGAAGTACTTTCAGATTTATGCTTGCCTAAATGTGAACAGAAGTTACCCTATAAGTTTTAGAAATACTTGGCTAGACACCAACCACTGTACTTACATAATGCCATATAATCACCTGACACTTGTAGCTGCCTCACTGATTTTCCAAGAATTTTAATCCTCTTTTCCTGAAACTATCCCTTTAGTTAGAAAATATGTTTATTCTATTCCTTATACACTTGCTTTGCAGAAAAACAGTTTCATTTATCAAATAGGACAATAGTATTTTCCACTTACAAACATGAGAAAACAAGAGATTTCTTTGTACAGCAAAGTACAAAATGTGTCTTGTCACACACAAGGGCCCATTCCTCAATGTGCACTTCCAAGCTGCTTCTACACATTTAAAAGCCTTTCTACAGAATAATGAAATGTCCCAGCTATTCCCTTCTGCCAAGCAGGCAGACCACGATGTCAGCAAGTAACGTGCACAGTGAGCAGCAGTTAGGGCACTGTGCAAAGAGCAAACCAGAGATAGATGCTTAATGGCTGGAGGCAGATGTAGCCTGAACTTCCTATTACCAGAGGTTTTGGTTTTACAGATATGTATGTTATGTTATGTATGTTATGTTTAAATACATAACTAACCTATTCATTTTGCTTTATTTTCTATTTTCTGTTAGACATAAAATGTGATGAAAAGAGTTCCTTGTCCTAGTAAGCCAATGGAAGTTTTAAAGGCAGACTTCAAAGACACCAAAATCTGTCTCTTGATTGTTTAAAATGCTTCTTACTAGTGACTATAAAACTGGAGCTATTCATTAACAATGATTTTTGGTGTCTGTTTTTTTGCATGTGTAATTTACATTTACATCCTGTGTAATAATAAAGGTTCTAAAGGGACAAGAGAATGGTTTAAGAAGTGTGAATCACAAATTGTGGGAAGTCAGAACAATACTCCAGGGAATTACCTTTATTTTTAAAAGGATTATTGCATGCTTTTCTTTCAACAGAGTAAAAGATTGGTTGAGATTTCACTGCTGGAGGTATTTGCTCTACCTTCTGACCAAAGGAGATTGAACTAGAGCAAGTTTTTCAGGCTATATCCACTCAGGTTTTTAGTATTTCCAAGGATGAAGACTCCACAAGCTCTCTGGGTGACCGGTTCCAGAGCCTGACCACTCTCATGGTCAAAAATATTATTCCTATTTTTTATTTCAGTTTGTGCTCATTGCCTCTTGTTCTGTTAATTCTTGGCAATGGTGCCACCTTGAAGTTGCACATATATTGGTGGAATATTTGGAAATGTCCACCATTACAAAACTACCAGCACAACTCTACTTCTGCTGTACCAAAGGTCCCTCAAAACATCATTCACTGTCAACAACTAGTTTGTCAAAGCAAATTTAAATTCCCACCATACTCCTACACAAGCACTTCCTACTATTACTCCTGCAAACTAGTTTTTCCCCTAAAAAGCATCTCTCATAACACTTCTATACTGTCTGAGGTTTCAGAAACCAGAAAGGGCTTGTCATACAAAAGGAGTGGAGGGTGCATGATGAAATAAGCTGTTCCTAGAAAGTCAGAGAAAATTCTTAGAAAGCAAGTATTACTTCTGTGGCTTCATGACACACAACGTAGGAGGAAAAGAAGAGCATGAAATCAATGGCTGGGAAGAACCACTGACAGCACTGCAGAAACTGCCATTCCATGATTTCCAACACATTCCTCCCTCAACATCAGCAAAGCAGCAAAAAGAAGGTACCACAGGCTGCACACTGTTCTGCAGCTCTGGCACAGACAGAACAGAAAGTGACTGCTCCAAGCAGCCACTGGCATCTGCTTCCTTTGTCTACATCTAAAGAGAGATCTCTGTGGAAATTTTTCTAGCACAAAATGAACTGGTAGTTTGTGGCTAAACCTGGCATTTCACTGCCCAAGCATTTGTGCAGATTCACGGGTTAAGACAAGCAAAAGGCACACAACAGTGCATGTGGACTTTATTGCACCTTGATCCATTCTGCTCTGCCACAACACAACTGGAGGCCACCAAAGGATGTGTTAAGGAAACTTTCCTGTCTGACCACTCAGAGGCCACTCTACCAGTTACTCTCACGCCACCCAAGCTGGCACTGAGGTCTCTTTGCAGCTACACATGCCACTCATAAAGTCAGACCAGGTTTCCCTATTGGCTCAACTCCAGGTTTCCCACAGCAGAGTCTCAGATGTCTGGATCCCTCAAGTATTTTAATCATGGTGCAACAACAGAATAACAGCTCGAGCCGGTTCTGCCAAGAAGGGGCTCCAAACAAAGAAAAAAACTGGAGTTTTAGATTCCCACAGTCAAAGTGCAGGGAAGTCTGGGGTCTTCCAGCTGAGTCCTCTGTTCCTGCCATGTCTCTCAGTGTCCAGTCCCCTGGCTGGCACCACAGGTCCCTGTGTCTTTTATTGTGCAAACATTGGTTCCAGTTCATGGCCTCTTGTCTGGGGCTCTCACCACCAGAAACTGGAGCTGGCACTGCAGCTGCTCCTGGAGCTACCAGCACTGAGTGTAATCCATTCTTCAAGAGCCAAGATTCAGGCCTAAAAGCCAGGATTCAGTTGCCTAAAAGCATATACAAGTGCAGGAATGCTTCTCTGTGTCAGCAAAAGCAAGTCCACATTCTTGCCCAAGACCTGAAACATCCACCATCTCTAATATGATTGAAGCTTTGGTGGCCCAGAACTCAGATGCTTTCTATGGGGAGTATGCAAATCAAAAATGGGAACTGTCCTGTGGGACTTATGAAATTCAAAATATAATGACAAACCAAAATAAAGTAAATATAAAGTTGTGGGTATTTAGTAAAATTCCTACCTAACTGAAACAGTTATGCATAATAGAATGAAAATAGTTTAAAAATAACCTCTTGCTCCCTGTTACTAAAAATTGTTTAACCTTTTTGCTATGTTCAATAACTGTACTGTTCCACTGAAAAATTCAATGCAAAATGCAGTTTTTAAAGATTTACGGTCAAACTTCTCATACTAAGTAATTACTTGAAAGGTTGGCAGAAATCTCTATTTTTCTCTTTTATCTTCACTTTCATAAAAGTGCAGTTCTTTTGCATTCAAATGTATGTTGCTTCTGGGATGCATTATGTATGACAGAAGTAACTAAAAATTGTTTACAATGTTAGACCATTAGTTTTGTGCAAATAGAGCCGACTTTAGTTTCTTGCTTGAAAGATTTTTTGACAAATAATGTAGCTGTTAACTGCCAATTTTCTAGTGGGAAAACTAAACATCATTTCAAACTATGATTTTTTTCCTCCATCTCATCTGAAACATTGTTCCCAACTAGTTTAATAAACGCTAAATAAATATATCTCCAACCCAGCACATTTACCAAGTTAAGAAGGAATTCAAAATTCCTTTCTTCTAAGGGCCAAGCCTGCAGGAAAACAACTGCCTGGAGATATGTGAATTTTCTTCTTCATTATGAGAAACACATTCTGGCCAGAGCTTGTAAAGCACAACAGGCACATCAAACTCTTCTAAAATTCCTGGATGGTACCATCCTAAAAAAGAAAACACTGAGAGTTGAATTTACATTAAATAAAGCATATTATATCAGTTGTTCCTAAAGAAATAAAAATAATTCCAAATTTTTAATAATCCAAGATGTGTATTTGTTTGTCTGTCTGTATCTTGACTGAGTGGGCAAAAATTTTAAAAATAACTTTTGTTCTATCTGGAATGAAAGAAAAACAGAAATTGGATGCTGCCTTAGAAAAATGACTTCTTATCTCATTCAGCACTATCTAACACCTTCCATGGTAACAGTGGAATTTTAAATAATCATCATGATTTCGCTTCACAATTTTTAATTGCCCTTGAGCATCTTCACAGACTTTTTTGGTAAGGCCTGATCCTAACTCCAGGAGCCAAGCAGCAGAACTACAAGATGGTATCTCCACTGCAGGAGAAACAGCAGTGTGCTCTCAAAGCATTTAAAGCAGGAATACAAGCAAGCACAGGTAATACTAATGATACTAGCACTGGCTGCTATGGAGGGAAGCTCACACACTTTACAGAAGGTCAGAAGATCCTTTCCTTTTCTATAACCTGTAATATGCAGTGGTGATCCTGACCAGAAGACCACTATACACCAAGGAGCAGTGACCCCCACGGCAGCTCCACCAGCCCTGTGCTGCATGTCCAGCCTGGCCTTCGAGCCTGCGTTGGGCAGCACATGCCCTCGGCTGCAGGACAAACCCAACCAGCTCACTGCAACCAGCAGCTCCCACTTGGTACCAGGGACTCCACCTGCATGTCCTTCCCCTGACCTCAAAGTGCAGCAAGCAGTTTTTAAGTGAATATCCCTTTCAGTACACAATACAAATCACAAATCAATCAATCACACTGTTGATTTGTAAGATAATTTTGGAACGCTGAAAAGCACACTGCACCACTTTTGCAACAGAAGAACAAATAGGAGCAAAAGTAGTTTGTTTTGGGGTTTTTTTAAGATTTAAAGCACCTATTACCCTCTTCATTTAAAACCTCTTTTTTTCCCCAGAAAATGGTTAAAGAAGCTAATGGAAATGCAATTTAAAAAAAAAATCGGTATTTAATATGTAAATACTTTCATCATAGGTACATAGATATATTTTGGTGTATATGTTTTATTTTAATAGAATTATACTGTGAGATTTGTAGGAATAAGATATGCAGTAGAAGCAACAGTGGAAGAGAAGACATAATCCAGTATTCCGAAAACTAAAATTTAAAAAGAAATCAATTAACACAAACTTCTAATACAACAATGTTGTACAACTCCTTACTTCAAAATAACAATCAATCAACTATAGGCATTATTATTTCTTATGTAAATCACCTTAAAATTATAATTTCAAAGCAAGATTTCTTAATACAGTCATTCTGTGGAGAAACTATTATTTGCATTGATAAAGAATTACACCTTTCTATTGAGCTCTACAGAAAGGAGGTCATCGTTGCAAAATAAAACAGTACAAAGACTGAAAATTTGTTTCAAATTTACTGAATTAGAATATTATCACTCATATGCTTCTGTTTGGGCCGGGAAAGGAAGGATCAGAGGTTGCTTACAGTTAACACTGGGCTCCCTAAAAGGCTGCAGACACGGGGAAATCTGAGCTATGGTACATCCTGAACACAACCTATATTTTACTCTAAGTGATGGCAGAAAGTAGGAAAGCAGCTACATCCATGACTTGCCAACTTTACACTATTGGCAAAGAGATGATTTCAAGGGAAAAGGGACAGCTCAGTCCTATTACTGTAAATATACTCAGTCCCATCATGTAATACATGTAGGATGTCTTTGAAAAACATACCTTCCATTTTCCTTCTTCCTTCCCAATAACTACTTATTCTACCCAAACTTCCCTCTACAAATACCTGGTATTTTTCTTACAATGTAAATCTTTTACAATGAGAAAGACATCTGAATTAAGGAAAGACTATAGGCTGACGTCTTCATTGCTTCTCATTCTTGACACGCAAGCTTTGCTATGCTATAATTTATGAGCAAATACCTTATTCAGAAACTTTTCATTCTGATTTATTACTGTTTACTTTACCAGAACACTTTACTTAGCTACTATGTCTAAGATATGACTCAGCCCTACAATCATTATAACCTGCTTCTAAGCCTGAAATCAATTACTGACCTATTAATTTTGTTAATGGTGTTGCAGAACTCAAAAATTCTGGGAGACTGTCACACCCAAGAATTAGTCCTGTAAACACCAGTTTTCCGCTAACCACTTTTATTAAGGTGATCCAGGTACCAAGAAAAAGAACCTCTGAGAACACTTTTTTAATGAATAACAGAATCATTCAGCTTGGAAAAGATCTTGAGACTATCAAGTCCAAGCTTTGACTGATCACCACCTTATCAACCCCATCATGGCATTAAGTGCCACATCCAGTCATTTGTTGAACACTTCCATGGATGGTGATTTCACTGCCTTCCTCAGCAGTCCATTCCAATGTTTAAAAACGACTGAACTGGTTTGAGAGCAAAGCCTGTGAGAGACTCCAAGTCAGAAATACAATTTAATAGGAAAAAAAAAAGGAAAAAACAAAATACATGTAATAGTACAAAACAAACCACTGACAGAGTCAACCAGGGTGTTGGTAGCAGCCCCATTAAATGATGTCTGCAGTCCTCCTGAATGACAGATGTGGTTCAGTTCAAGCAGTGGTCCTGTAGAAGGGTGCAGTTTTCCTCTGAAGGTCCAGTGATGATGTGGAAAGGCCTACTTTTCCTCTGGGATCTCGTGGGAAAAGACTGCCTTGGTGTTCCAAATCTCAGCTTTTGTCTAGGTATGAAAGGCTTGGTTCTTTCCCCTGGCTGGAGCATTTTTTAATGGGATGATGAAATTTTATCAGGCATTCAGTGGGACCCAATGGGATGATGTCATTTTATCAGTCATATAGTAGGACTTAATGGCCTATTAACAGAAGATATCTTCTGGAAGAAGGATGGGTTGTGGAAAAGATAAAGATGACTGTCCCACCTGATTTTATCAGATGGCCCATTAGCAGAGGACATCTCCCACAGAGATAAGGATCTCTGCTCCACCTCATTTCAATAGATGGTGATAGAATATATACTTTTGGACACATCTTTACATTGTAACTCAGGACATAATCCACCTCCTATTCTATTAGCATTTACATCATACTCAAACCTCTTACAGATATATATAATACAGAATGAAACCTTACACAGAGTTTTCACTTAAAATTAGGTCTCCTTGTGGTAAACAACGGGTTTCCCCATCTGCATTACTTACTAAGTGTAAGCAGGTCTTTGAGCAAAAACAATCCCACAAACTGGTTTGCCTCTGCCTGTGGTGGGATTAATTTAAACAGTCTTTTCTAAAATACCTTTCATTTGTACAACAGGGACTTTGTCTCTATCCACTGTGTGCAGGGATTCAGACTGGGCAAGACTGGTTCGACTGATGGACCTTCAGGTTGACCATCCAGGTGGCTTTTGCCAAGTTCATTTCCCAATTCCTGAAGGTTCCCCCACCAAGTGCCTTCAGGGTAGTCTTAAGGAGTCCATTGCAGCGTTCAACTTTCCCGGGAGCTGGCACGTGGTAAGAGATATCATATATCCATTCAACACTATGTTCTTTGGCCTAGGTATTGATAAGGTCGTTCTTGAAATGGGTTCCATTGTCTGACTCAATTCTCTCAGGGGTAGCATGTTTCCAAAGGACTTGTTTTTTTAGGCCTAAGATGGTGCTCCAAGCAGTAGCATGAGGCACAAGGTAGGTTTCTAACCATTCTGTGGTTGCTTCCACCATGGTCAGTACATAGCACTTGCCTTGGCAGGTTTGGGGAAGGGTGATGTCAATATGCCAGGCTTCCCCATACCTGTACTTCGACCATCGTCCACCGGACCACAGAGGCTTCACCCACTTGGCCTGTTTGATTGCAGCACAGGTCTCACAGTTGTGGATGACCTGTGAGATGCTGTCCATGGTAAGGTCCACCCCTCGGTCACGGGCCCATCGGTATGTTGCATCTCTCCCCTGATGACCAGAGGCATCATGGGCCCAACGAGCTAGGAATGATTTTCTCTTGTGCTACCAGTCTAGATCCACCTGTGACACTTTCACCTTGGCAGCTCGGTCCACCTGCTCATTGTTGTGATGCTCTTCATTAGCCTGACTCTTGGGTACGTGCGCATCCACGTGTCGAACCTTCACAGTCAGCTTCTTTACTTGGGTGGCAATGTCCTGCCAAATTTCAGCAGCCTAGATGGGTTTCCCTCTGCGCTTCCAGTTGGCCTTTTTCCAGTGATCCAGCCATCCCCACAGAGCATTAGCCACCATCCATGAGTCAGTGTAGAGA